>CM035433.1:51362928-51445428 GCA_020310875.1 Ceratopteris richardii | reverse complement strand
GGTGATTATGATGCACATGACACCGCTTGGATGAGCTAGAATTGTGTGGTGCATTATATATGGCCATGGAACCATCGAGCATATCCTCAAGAACCGACATATAAATGCATAATTATCATCGGGAAATGCTTTTGGAGGCAACAATGTGAGTGTAATGTCTTATGGAATCCTAGTTGTTTTAGAAAAAGAAAGCACGATGCTTGTTTGATCCATATCATAATAATTTCCTTTATAAAATAGAATATGAGCGATAAAGGGATTGTTTAAATACAAAAAAAAAAACATCCATATGTACAACACACCTAAGATTGAGATACATGCACAAACAAACGCACATAACTTCTAGCTGGATGCCAAAAATGGTCCATCTCATTGTAGAAGAGTAAGATGACACTTTAAAGTATCAATTCAAGGAGAAGAATTGAAATGGTTGTAGTGAGTGGATCAAGCAAGATGTTAATGATGGTTAAAGTGATGGTTAAGCGGATACATTTGTGACATATACACACATAACTTTCCCCTTGGTGCACACAATCAAACAATCTTGGCAATGTTGCCTATTTCTCTTAGAATGGTACTACATACAAGGGAAAAATCTCAGAAACACATTGTACATAGGTTGAACTGGCAAAACGTAAAATGATTATGTCATAAGAACTCTTCTTTGATGATTTGTGAAGTCTGAACTAGCTATGATTTACGTACAAGTGGTCAAAGTCCCTTTAGTACCAATACCAATACATGATGAAAAATACATGGCCACAAAAGGTAGGTGGAACCACCCAAGCTAACCTCATAAAACAACATACAAATACATAATTATTATTGGGAGTGGAATAGGAGTAGATGAAATAGGATCATTTTGTAAAACATGCATACAATTTGTGGTACTCGAAAAGTACTTTAACTCCGTTAGTCAGATGCTCCAATATATATTTGAAGCCATCCTACAAATCCAACTCAAACAAGTGGCATCAGAGCTAGAATAAGTTTTATAGTGGCGCCCCTCTTGTACAACTGTTATATGTAAACCATAGCTAGTTTGGAGTCGATATGGTGAGGAAAGTGTGTCCAAAAGGGGGGGCTACTACATTAAGAAAAATCACACCAACCATTTGAAGTATGCTAAATAGGTATATAGATAGATATATATATATATATAGGTATATAGGTGGTATATAGATAGATAGATAAATAGATATATAGATAGATAGATAGATAGATAAATTGATAGAGAGGGAGATAGGTAGATAAATAAAAAGATAGATAGATAGATAGATAGATAGATGACTAGATAGATAGATAGATAAATAGATAGAGAGATAGATATATGGATAGATAGATAGATAGATTGATATATATATATATATATATATATATATATATATATATATATATATATATATATATATATATATATATATATATATATATATATATATATATATATATGTATATTGTGTGCGTGTGTATATATGTGTGTGTGTATACATAGACAGATAGATAGATAGATAGATAGATTGCTAGAGAGACAAAAAAAAGGTAATAGAAATCACACGAGCGATGTGAAGTATGCTTTCGTTCTATAGGTGTCCATTTTTGGACGTGTGAATACATTAGCATGTAGAATGTGACGCACGTGGAGATATCGTTGTCTTTGTGTGGAGATGTTACAACTTAAATGGTGTTCAGAATCCACAAAGTTCTTTGTTGTTCATTGGGTGACCCACATCCAAGAAAGCAAAAAAGGAAACACCAAAAGAAGTCCATGAGCTACTTGATCCTTGTGAGAAATGTGTATAAAGGATTTCCTTCGTTCATGTGCTCACGCTCCCCAACCGTTTGAGAAGGTAAGAAAGAGTTTTCTCCTATGCATCTCTTCCATCCTCCTAGAAATTCTCTTCAATTCTGGGATGGGGCTCTTGGTGCCTCTGCTCTTTCTTGCTAACGTGATGTGGTAGGTATGTACATGTTGATGAGATGCTCATGAGATCGAAGGTTATATGTTTCTTCTCCATGGCCTCCCTTCTCTATTTCTTCTATCCTCATGCCCACAAGTTATCTGCATGTTCAATTCAAGTGTGAAGTCTTGGGAGTTTTGAAGGATGAGCAGGAAAAATAAGTGCCTCTTGAAAGTCCGTTTGTGACCATTCCTTCAAGAAAATGAGAGAAAACACACACCATTCGAATGGTGTGTCGCGGAATGAAAGAGCATCCACGAAAACTACAAATTCGACCTTAAAAATTATTGTCCAAGAGTCGCAAGTCGTTCCTCTTATATGGAAAATGTTTCTTTCTGGGAAATGAAAGTTTAATTTGGCATTGAAGGAGAGAGGCACACAATGCGGTGTGGCCAGTCAAAGGCCTGCGTCATGCAAAGCTGGAGTAGCTCAGTCGGTTAGAGCGTGTGGCTGTTAACCACAAGGTCGGAGGTTTTCAAGAAGGAGGAGAGGGCTGATGGACTTTACAAACGAATTTGCAGTCCCTGGCGCGCCTCATTCGATGCACACTCTTTGGGTCGTTGCACATATCAAACAATCAATCTCGCATGCTTTTCATGGTGGGCAACAAGAACATTCCAAACAAGTGCAGCACCTTCTACATTGACCTACCAAACCTTTTACTACTTCCATTGATAAACTTGTGCACCATTCCAGACGAGTACATTGACCTACCAAACCTCATTCATAAGCTTGTGCATATGCTTACAAGAGAATCGCTACTTTGAAGGTGGGATGCAAGGCCGAAGGCTACCCATAGAAGAAGGAAAAGGCAAGGGAGACTAAGCAGGGTTCCCAAGAAAAACAAAATTCCAGGGTTGATATGGCTAGCCTAGAACAAAAACGCGCTAACGTCATTTTGCACCAGACGAGTGCATGCGATTAAGATTAACCATCTACACGTTTAGAGGGAAGTGCCCTACCAAAGGAGCAAGCTCCCTGAGGGAAACTTGGCACTAGTGAAGAAGAGGCTGTAGAGGATGGATTGCCATCCAGTGACAGCTCCATCCATCATAGGTACTATATTCATAGAAACTCAAAGCCTCAAATGCTTTGGCTGCTGTCAAAAGGCTCCTAAGAGTGCAAGATATTACTCTTGTCCCTCCCTCTCATGGTCCCTAACATTAACGATTCCAAGGAGAGATGTGTTTGGGGTCTCCAGCGTAGCTTACTCAATTCCATTCCAACGTCCATAGAAACTCAAAGCCTCAAATGCTTTGGCAATCTCGCATGCTTTTCATGGTGGGCAACAAGAACATTCCAAACAAGTGCAGCACCTTCTACATTGACCTACCAAACCTTTTACTACTTCCATTGATAAACTTGTGCACCATTCCAGACGAGTACATTGACCTACCAAACCTCATTCATAAGCTTGTGCATATGCTTACAAGAGAATCGCTACTTTGAAGGTGGGATGCAAGGCCGAAGGCTACCCATAGAAGAAGGAAAAGGCAAGGGAGACTAAGCAGGGTTCCCAAGAAAAACAAAATTCCAGGGTTGATATGGCTAGCCTAGAACAAAAACGCGCTAACGTCATTTTGCACCAGACGAGTGCATGCGATTAAGATTAACCATCTACACGTTTAGAGGGAAGTGCCCTACCAAAGGAGCAAGCTCCCTGAGGGAAACTTGGCACTAGTGAAGAAGAGGCTGTAGAGGATGGATTGCCATCCAGTGACAGCTCCATCCATCATAGGTACTATATTCATAGAAACTCAAAGCCTCAAATGCTTTGGCTGCTGTCAAAAGGCTCCTAAGAGTGCAAGATATTACTCTTGTCCCTCCCTCTCATGGTCCCTAACATTAACGATTCCAAGGAGAGATGTGTTTGGGGTCTCCAGCGTAGCTTACTCAATTCCATTCCAACGTCCATAGAAACTCAAAGCCTCAAATGCTTTGGCAATCTCGCATGCTTTTCATGGTGGGCAACAAGAACATTCCAAACAAGTGCAGCACCTTCTACATTGACCTACCAAACCTTTTACTACTTCCATTGATAAACTTGTGCACCATTCCAGACGAGTACATTGACCTACCAAACCTCATTCATAAGCTTGTGCATATGCTTACAAGAGAATCGCTACTTTGAAGGTGGGATGCAAGGCCGAAGGCTACCCATAGAAGAAGGAAAAGGCAAGGGAGACTAAGCAGGGTTCCCAAGAAAAACAAAATTCCAGGGTTGATATGGCTAGCCTAGAACAAAAACGCGCTAACGTCATTTTGCACCAGACGAGTGCATGCGATTAAGATTAACCATCTACACGTTTAGAGGGAAGTGCCCTACCAAAGGAGCAAGCTCCCTGAGGGAAACTTGGCACTAGTGAAGAAGAGGCTGTAGAGGATGGATTGCCATCCAGTGACAGCTCCATCCATCATAGGTACTATATTCATAGAAACTCAAAGCCTCAAATGCTTTGGCTGCTGTCAAAAGGCTCCTAAGAGTGCAAGATATTACTCTTGTCCCTCCCTCTCATGGTCCCTAACATTAACGATTCCAAGGAGAGATGTGTTTGGGGTCTCCAGCGTAGCTTACTCAATTCCATTCCAACGTCCATAGAAACTCAAAGCCTCAAATGCTTTGGCAATCTCGCATGCTTTTCATGGTGGGCAACAAGAACATTCCAAACAAGTGCAGCACCTTCTACATTGACCTACCAAACCTTTTACTACTTCCATTGATAAACTTGTGCACCATTCCAGACGAGTACATTGACCTACCAAACCTCATTCATAAGCTTGTGCATATGCTTACAAGAGAATCGCTACTTTGAAGGTGGGATGCAAGGCCGAAGGCTACCCATAGAAGAAGGAAAAGGCAAGGGAGACTAAGCAGGGTTCCCAAGAAAAACAAAATTCCAGGGTTGATATGGCTAGCCTAGAACAAAAACGCGCTAACGTCATTTTGCACCAGACGAGTGCATGCGATTAAGATTAACCATCTACACGTTTAGAGGGAAGTGCCCTACCAAAGGAGCAAGCTCCCTGAGGGAAACTTGGCACTAGTGAAGAAGAGGCTGTAGAGGATGGATTGCCATCCAGTGACAACTCCATCCATCATAGGTACTATATTCATAGAAACTCAAAGCCTCAAATGCTTTGGCTGCTGTATTCCATTCCAACGTCCATTTGAAGCCATATTCCTTGTTGTGTAGTCATTGAAATGTTCGTTGCTTCATTTCATTCATTCATGTCCACGTATCTGTCCATTCCCACCTTTGGAAAAAGCTAGAATGATGCCTCACAATTTGCTGGGTGACTTGGGAAGAGGTAAGAAAGCTAAAAATGACCAGGTAGTGATTCTTTGGGTGGTTTGAGAGTAGATGGTTTATTGGAATAGAATTGTGCAGGCTGAAGTAGCCCTCATTGCAGGCGCAGCTGGTGTAGTGGTATCATAGTACCCTCCCAC
The DNA here is from genome assembly GCA_020310875.1 of Ceratopteris richardii. NCBI lineage: Eukaryota > Viridiplantae > Streptophyta > Polypodiopsida > Polypodiales > Pteridaceae > Ceratopteris > Ceratopteris richardii. The sequence continues at coordinate 51,440,019 of CM035433.1, read as the reverse complement.
GGTACTGACCGGGGTTCGATTCCCCGGCTGCGCAGCCTCGTCTTGCTGCTTTGCTCTGCCAGGGAACATGGACATTGTGCAGAAACCGAACCGATCCTATTTGTCTTTCGTCACTGACTTTTAATTTTGGACGAAAGAAAGATGTGTAACCCCCCTTTGGCTCTACGGGAAAGAAGCTAGTGGTAGTATGCTCATGAGGGCATCCAATGGAGGACGAGATAATGCGTAGTTCATCGGAAGCAAAAAAAGAAGAAGAAGAAGAAAAAAAATCTCAGTTTCAAAATGACAAAGCTAGAGAGGGTTTCTCGCGAAGGGCAAATGGGACTTTGATCTCACATATGATGGAAAACCTTGATGCTCTCGGGTTGTCGAGTACGCTCTTCAACAAGTCATAGGAAGTTCTAGGCATGCAAACTTTAAGGTACACATATGAGAATTCTTTACAATGTAGGCATGCAAACTTTAAGGTACACATATGAGAACCTTAGATTTCGTGGTTCCATAGGGTGACACACATCAATCCCCAAGATAGATGGAGGAGGTAGAGACGTCTCATACAAGGAATTCCTGAGGCAATGGAAATTTTCCGAAGCTCTACTTGGAAACGTATGACATCGTCTAACCAAAGAGATGGAGGATTTGAGTGTCTCTCAAAGGAATCCATTTTGGAGTGTCTCTCAACGGAATCCATGTGGAGTTTTTTGTCCTTCCATGTTGCTCTTCTTCCCACATGCCGCCTTGGAGCTCTCAGCCTTTTCTTGTTGAAACTCATTCATATTTTGATATGCGACAAAGGGGATAACAGAAATCATTTGAATTTAGGCAAAGAAATATGGAAGCTCCACAAATTTGTATTTAATCTATAACTATTTTGAGATGTAACAATACGCATAATTTCTTCCTTTACCCTAAGCATAATATGTTGTTTTACAGAAGTTCATTTTTTCCACCCTCCCAAAAGGCTATAATTCACAGAATCTTCCTTCTGGGTATGAAGTTACACCATTTTTGGTGCTTGCAACCATGAAACAAGGTTTCAAAGAGTACTTGTGCATGACCTATGATGGGAGATTCTTTCTAAACACATGGGATTTACATTTCTCACAACCATTGCATTACGACCATGCTGCCATGCACTAATAGGTTCAAACCATCCCACTTATCATCGAAATGCAACATACAACCGCATAGCTTTTATTGCACATCTCCAATGAGAACATAATAGAAGAGCATACCCCATGACATTCATGCAAGGTGAGGATTACAAAAAAACGAAAAAAGCATTTGTAAAACCGTTTTTATAACTGACGAGATGCTGAAATCGGTGCCAAATACTGATGCGAAATCCTTTTAAGGTTATGCTCAAGAGAGCGGCATTGATTTTGATGAGACCTTTGCTCCCACATGCCAAATGACCACTGTTCGTAGCATTTTTGCACTTCTGACTCATCATGGTTGGAATGTACATGAGTTGGACATTAAAACTCCATTTCTGAATGGTGACTTACATGAAGAAGTGATTTGTGCAAAAAGGGCATGAAAACAAAGTATGCGGATTGGAAAAGGCATTATATGGTTTGAAGCAAGCACCATGTGCTTGGTATGAGAAGATACATGCCTACTTGGTAGCACATGATTTTGAGAACAATCCAACTTAGACCACCTCATATGTGATGGAGAGTGTTAATCTCCAAAAGAACAACCTACTCTTGAATTTAGAACACCTCTATATCAAGAGTAAGTCAAAACCTTTACTAAATTATAGGTCCAATCTCCAAATTATCAAATCTAAGAAAATATGTGAAGAAGGTGAAACACAGAAAAGTCTGCTGCAGAATTTCTTCACATTGACTTATCAAATGAGTAAAGTTTTTAATGAAACTTTGTACTTATCTTCTCCTAGAGATTGCGCATCACCTCCAAGTTGAATCACTTGAAAAGCTTTAGTATAACTTGAGAAATTGTCTTCACAAGTTACCTATGTCTGAATCTGCACTTCTGAGAAGTCGATTTAGACACCCCTAACTTCTTAACTTTAGTTCTCACAATATCTAACCCGTTTTGCCAAATGCTTTTAGCCACGAGTAGATCACCTTCCAACTTAAAGATTAAGTGCTTGCTTGCACAAAACTTTAAACTATGGAGTGAGCACTGATCAAAAGATTAAACACGAAATTTGCGCCTGTTTCAGAGAACTGTAGACACTCAACACATATGAATGTTCCTACTCACAATTCTCCTAGCCTGTTTACAATTAGACTCTGAAATTCAGGTCACAGGCTCATTAACTAACAACTTAGATATCCTCAAAAGGATTTCACGATTGATCAAACACAGAAGGAGCAGACACGAAAAGATCGGGCGCAAAATTTCTTCATTAACTCAGAAATTTACAACTGAGTGATGAGAGCTAACTCAACTAACTTTTCTCTATCTCTTGACTCCTAACTTCCTCAATCTTGACTCCTACAAATGCTCTCATACATGCCCCGACTTTTCTCAAAGTATTTATAGATAATTTGTACAAGTTTATTACTCAAACAAAGATCTGAGTCACCTATGACTATACTAATGTACATATGTGTACACTTCTCTTATCCTCTGAATATGTCTTTCTTCCAAGCTTCAATGGTTGATCCTTCCTTCACTCTTTAACCTTCCAAGTCTTCAATTGGTGATTGGTCTGCACCAACAGCTCCCCCTCAATCATCAATTGAGGTCTTCTCCTTTCTTCTTTATACCTGCCATGTCTTTAAACTTCTGTAGCTTTGGTCCATCCAAGCTTTTTGTAAGCATATCAGCTATCTGATCTTTTGTTGAAGTATGTATGACTTCAATCTCCTTGTCCATCACTTTCTCTCTTAGAAAGTGATACTGAATCTCAATGTGTTTGGTCCTGGCATGAAAAACAGGATTAGCAGCTAAATACAATGAACTCATGTTATCTCCATATATGATTGGTACTCCATGCATAATGTCAAGACTCTTCATCAAGGTCTTAACCCAAATTACTTCCTTTGCAGCTTCAACCATGCCTTTATACTCTGCTTCTGTAGAAGATAAAGCAACTGTATGTTGCTTCTTGGAACACCATGATATAAGTTTATCTCCTACATAACACATGTATCCAAATGTAGATCTTCTATCATCTGGATTACCTGCCCAATCTGCATCACTATAAATTTTGATATTTGTATCTGAGGTAAACCCATAATACAAACCTTCATTGAGTGTACCCTTAATGTACCTCAACACCCTTTGTCCTGCAATCCAATGTTCTTTCCTTGGGCAATGCATAAATTGAGACAAAACCCCTACTGCATATGATAAATCAGGTCTAGTTAGAGTAGCATAGATAAGGCTACCAACCAAACTCTGATATTGTCTCATGTCCTTGAATTCTTCACCTCCATACTTACTCAATTTGTGATTCACCTCCATTGGTGTAGGTGCTACCCTGCAATCATCCATTTTAAACTTGATTAACAAGTTCTTCAAATACCTTTCTTGGGTCACAAATACTCCATGTTGAGTATATGTTATCTCCATGCCCAAGAAGTATGATAAGTCTCCCAAGTCACTTATCTTGAACTCCTTTTCCATTTGCCTCTTGAGCCTTTGTATTCCTTCTTCATCTGTACCTGTAAGAATTATATCATCAACATATATGCACATGTATATGAAACCATTTTCACTTGCTTTGACAAGCAAGCTACTATCTGCTTTAGACACCTGAAATCCAAGTTCTTTTAGGAACTTCACAAGTCTATAGTTCCATGCCCTTGGGGCCTGCTTCAAACCATACAAAGCTCTCTTGAGCTTGCACACATGATCTGGATACCTTTTATCTCTGAACCCTTGAGGTTGCTCCATGAATACATCATCTGAAATGTAACCATTCAAAAAAGCATTCTTCACATCAAGTTGACATAGCTTCCAACCTTTACATGCAGCAATAGCAATAAGTGTCCTTATGGTTGTCATCTTTGCCACAGGACTATAGGTCTCATCATAATCAATACCATATGTCTGAGCAAAACCTTTGACAACAAGTCTAGCTTTGTATCTAGACACACTTCCATCTGCAAACCTTTTTGTCTTGTAGACCCACTTGCATCCAATAATCTTCTGACTATTTGGTTTAGGAACCAAATCCCAAGTTTGATTCTCCAATAGTGCATCATATTCTTCCTGCATAGCACTCTCCCATTTTTCCTTACCTTTTGCCTCTTCATATGTAGAAGGGTCTTCATCTGTATTCACCATGTAAGCATAATCTTTTGTGGCTAGAAATGAAGTATCATAACTATACCTTGTAGGTTGCCACCTATTTCTTGTAGACCTTCTGAGTTCTCCACTCCTTGAGGTTTCTGGCTCTTCACATTTAGGATCAAATCTTGGTGTCTCTTCCACTTCAACCTGCACTTCATTATTCTCTTGCTCATCAAATATTTGAACTTTTGATTTACCTTTTCTTTGACTCACCTCTTCTTCATCATCTGTATTGATATTGATTGTACCTGTATACCAAGTGTTTTGTTCATCAAATGTAACATCTTTAGAAACCATAAATTGTTTTGTTGATGGACTCCACAACCTATAGCCCATCTGCTTGTCATCATAGCCAATGAAAACATACTTTTCAGCTTTGGGTTCCAATTTGTGTCTTAATTGTGATGGCACATATGCATATGCCACACACCCAAAAACTCTACAATGATCCAAGGTAGGTCTTTTACCCCACCAAGCCTCATATGGTGTCATACCCTGCAAGGCTTTACATGGTAGCCTATTGACCAAGTAAGTGGCTGTATTTACAGCCTCAGCCCACAAATAATTAGGGCAATTTTTCTCCTTCATCATGGATCTTGCAAACTCAACAAGAGTTCTATTTCTCCTTTCTGCAACACCATTTTGTTGAGGAGAGTACCTGCAAGTAACTTCCCTTTTTATACCTGCATTCCATAAGTAATCACTGAACTCATTTGAGAAATACTCTCCCCCTCCATCTGACCTTAGTCTTTTCAACTTATGACCTGTAATTCTTTCTGCATATGCATGATAGTGTTTAAATGTATTAAACACTTCTGACTTATCTTTGATCACATAGATAGTGATCCACCTAGTAGCATCATCAACATAAATCACATAATACCTCGATCCATTTATACTGAAATCTTTTGATGGTCCCCACACATCTGTGTGTACCAACTCAAGCTTCTCTGAGTGCATAAATCCATGCTTGGAATAGGAATGTTTATGAGCCTTACCTAATTGACATGCCTCACATTTGTATGTCATATGTTGACCTGCAACATTAGGCAATCCAAGCACTGAACCATTGTTAACCATATCTTTAATACCTCTTTCATTGAAATGTCCAAGCCTCTTGTGCCAAAGATCTAACTCAGAGATCTTATGTCCTCCATATGTGAACATAGCATGACCAATATTGCCTTGAATCTTCAATGTAAATAATCTTCCTTCTTTTTTTCCTGAAACAATCTGTTTATACCCTTGGCTAGGGTCTTCCACATATACTCCATCATTAGTGAACCTTACTTCATATCCCTTTTCAACAATTTGACCTACACTTATCAAATTCTTAGGGATTGTAGGAACATACAAAACCTTACTCAATAAGGTGCTTCCATCCTTGGCCTTCACTGATCCAATTGACTTCACATTGTGCTTTGTGTTGTCACCTGTTTGAACAACATGATTAAAAACTTTACTTTCCAAATCAGTCATCAAAGATATGTTACCACTCAGGTGATTGCTACACCCTGAGTCAATGTAGAAGACTCTTTGATCTTCACTCTGCCTTTCACAAGTTGCATTCATTATCAATGTTGAATCTTCCTTTTGATCTGAAGCATAATTGTAGTAGGTGTTGTTGTATTGTTGACTTTGGAATCCTCTTCCTGCATTTCTTCCAAAGTAATTCCTTCCACCTCTACCTCTGTAATTACCTCTTTGATTTCTGCCACCTCTTCCTCTTGCATTATAATTTTGACTATATCCATTATTATTCTGAGTATTGTGCCAACAATCATTAGCTAAGTGATTTGTCTTACCACAAATCCAGCAAGCTTTGCCTCCATCTTTGTTATTCCTGCCTCTTCCTCTACCTTTGCCACCTCCTCTTCCTCTTAGGAAGTTGGCTTGAGTAGTTGTTCCTTCATCTTCACCTGCTTGTTGTTTTCCTTTGCTATTCTTCTTCTTATCCTTTGAGTACATTGCATGTCCTGTACTCTTGTCACCATCTCCTTTAACATCCTGCTCAAATGTTAGCATATGACCTAACAATTGATTTAAATCAGGAGTGAAATGGTCAAGTGATAGTTCTGTAGACAAAATAAATGGCTTCCATTTGTCATCACCTCTCAACCCTGTAAGAATTTGCCTTACCAATTTATCCTCCTCAATGTCTTCATCAACAGCTCCTAAAGCATCTGCAATATCTTTCATCCTTGTTACATAGTCTGAAATAGATTGAGAGGCCTTCTTCTTGAAGGTAGTAAACTCTGCCCATAAGGATGCCTTCCTTGACTTTGTAGTGTTTTGAAAATGCTCCTCCAAAGCATTCCATATGTTAGTTGCACTTTCAAGACCTCTAATATGAGGTAACAAGTAATCATTGACTCCCATATAGATAATGCTCCTAGCTTGAGCATCTTTCTTCATCCAATTTTTAAGATCTGCTAACTCTTCCCTAGTTGGAACACTAGGATCTCTGAACTCTGGCTTCTCTTCTTCTCCTGTGATGTAACCAATCAAATCTTTGCTCATAAGATGAGCTTCCATCCTCATTGACCATGCAGGATAGTTTTCCCTATCCAATTTTTCTATCTGTAGAGCATCTCCCATCTTGTATCCACCTGTATATAGAAATCTTCAAGCTTTACAAACAATGTATGTACCTTTACTTCGAATTAGGCTCCTTTTGCCTTTCTTGATGTCGAGTAGACTTCTCCTCAGCCTTTTGACTCCAAGCTTTCACTTCTTAGCTCTTCAAATGTTGAACTTCTTGAATCTGCAGCAGTCGGGACCTTCCTTTCCTTGATTTTGATGTTTCCTGCTCTGATACCACTGATGGAGAGTGTTAATCTCCAAAAGAACAACCTACTCTTGAATTTAGAACACCTCTATATCAAGAGTAAGTCAAAACCTTTACTAAATTATAGGTCCAATCTCCAAATTATCAAATCTGAGAAAATATGTGAAGAAGGTGAAACACAGAAAAGTCTGCTGCAGAATTTCTTCACATTGACTTATCAAATGAGTAAAGTTTTTAATGAAACTTTGTACTTATCTTCTCCTAGAGATTGCGCATCACCTCCAAGTTGAATCACTTGAAAAGCTTTAGTATAACTTGAGAAATTGTCTTCACAAGTTACCTATGTCTGAATCTGCACTTCTAAGAAGTCGATTTAGACACCCCTAACTTCTTAACTTTAGTTCTCACAATATCTAACCCGTTTTGCCAAATGCTTTTAGCCACGAGTAGATCACCTTCCAACTTAAAGATTAAGTGCTTGCTTGCACAAAACTTTAAACTATGGAGTGAGCACTGATCAAAAGATTAAACACGAAATTTGCGCCTGTTTCAGAGAACTGTAGACACTCAACACATATGAATGTTCCTACTCACAATTCTCCTAGCCTGTTTACAATTAGACTCTGAAATTCAGGTCACAGGCTCATTAACTAACAACTTAGATATCCTCAAAAGGATTTCACGATTGATCAAACACAGAAGGAGCAGACACGAAAAGATCGGGCGCAAAATTTCTTCATTAACTCAGAAATTTACAACTGAGTGATGAGAGCTAACTCAACTAACTTTTCTCTATCTCTTGACTCCTAACTTCCTCAATCTTGACTCCTACAAATGCTCTCATACATGCCCCGACTTTTCTCAAAGTATTTATAGATAATTTGTACAAGTTTATTACTCAAACAAAGATCTGAGTCACCTATGACTATACTAATGTACATATGTGTACACTTCTCTTATCCTCTGAATATGTCTTTCTTCCAAGCTTCAATGGTTGATCCTTCCTTCACTCTTTAACCTTCCAAGTCTTCAATTGGTGATTGGTCTGCACCAACAATATGTGAAGCATGCACATGATGTAATTTGCATCATTGTTGTATATATTCACTTTATGTTGCTCAGTGGTCCTAATGAGCAGCATATTGCACAACTTAAGGCTGACTTGCATGCCTCTTTTGAAATTTTAGATTTGGGCATTTGCATCATTATCTAGGCATTCAGTTTATGCAAGATGGAGGAATAACTTTGTATCAAACAAAATATATTGACACATTGTTGCAGCATTTGCATTTTGTTCTTGATGATTACAAAACTAATGCCCCTCCCATGGATATAGGTTTACGATTGAATCTTCATGATACTTGACATGCATTTGATGTCGTTCTCTATTAGTAGGTTTTTGGATGCTTAATTTACATGTGCATAACTCAGCCTGATATTTAGTTTGTTGTCCCTCACATGAGCAGGTTTATGCATTGCCCAAATTCCAATCATTGGCAGGTGGTTAATCACATCTTTCGCTTCTTGAGTGGTACTCAGCTACTTGGATTGTTTCATTCCAAGGGGGGATCATTACCACCAGATTTACATGCTCCTATTTGTCAATCTTCTACCACCACCATATTTACTATGTGGGAGGAACCCTGTGTTTCATGCTCACACAAAGCACATTGAGGTGCACTATCATTATGTCAGGGAGAGGTTCTTATGTCACGGAGAGGTACTCTATTGGAGAGATCGAATTGTCTGATGTGCAAACATGATAATGTTCTTGATCTTTTCACAAAGGCTCTACGTAGCAAGAAGTTTTAAGCAAAGCTTTGGGCTTACTTCCGTTTGTGGCTTTATTTCTTTCCACATAGCTTGGCACTTCCTTATACATGAATTCCAAATCCTTGTTCATTACATCACTCCCAAGGAGGATTTGATGATATATTTTGGTGGTGATATGTGTGAACACACTTAGGACCACCATGACACTTTTTTCCTCTTTAGGAGGCTTTTTCCCTCACTTGTATATATGCATATAACCCTAACCGATCACTTATATTTGTACATTCACTCGGTAATACATTCTGTATTGTGTTCTACTCCAGGCATCTTCTTCTTCCTTGTGCTATTCATGTGCTTTCAGAGGCCTCGAACTCCAACAAATGTTTCAAGAAAGATCAACTAACTGAAAGCAAAAATTAAGGCACTCTTTGGGTGATTTTGAAGTGTATGCCCAAAGGAATACAAACTCTTATCATAGTTCAATGGAATACCTTCTTGTTAGATTAAATGTCTTAGAACCTTTGCATAATTAAAAAAAGCTTTGGAAAAAATTCATCATAAAAAACATGTGATCATTCATAGAAAAAAAAATGTATAAGGATGTTTAAAGCTTTTTGCTTATCCTCAAACGATTTTTCTTATTCTCATATTGCATGAATGTCATAAATAATTCTCTTATCCTCATATGAATGGTTTTTTTATGTGGGTGCCTAAGGGATTAGAAATTAGACTTATCCCCAAAATCTCCACCTTAATCCATGCATAATATTAAATGAATTTCCTTGGATTTGAGACTAAAACCACATATATTAGACAAGTCCACATAGGACATATCCACACAAGATTATAAGGTCTAAATGGGACATATTAAGAACCCAAATAACATGGTTGTCCATGGTTATAGATGGCAAGCTAGAGAAGCTCAATCGGTTAGAGGGTGTAGCTGTTAACCACAAGGCCGAAGGTTCAAACAAAATTTTAAGGTACACATATTCATTACATTGTGGACATTGCACATGCTTCATATTTGTTCTTGGACCCCATACACTTTCAAGCTTTCAACCTTTTCTTATAGAACTCATGAATATTTTGAGATGCATTTGATGTTGTTCTCTATAAGTTATCAGAGTTATCTTCTCCACTAGGATCTTCTTGCTTATCTTGCTTGGTTGTAGAATTAGACTCAATGTTTTCTTCCTCACTTAGAAGTTCATTCATTTCACCCAGGTAGTCTATCTAGTTGATCTCCTTTTCTAAGATGTGGTAGAAGTTTATTTCATAGATCGAATAGGAAGGACTCGATAATGAGTGGTTTTTAGGGTTTCAATTTCTTCTATTTCTAACTATCATAAAGGACCCCTCAATCCTCGGGTGGCATATCTTTGATCTTCTCTCAATCTGAAAAAGTTTCTTTAAAAGTGCTCCTTTTCGTCAACAAAACTTTTTCATTTAGCTCAACTACCATATGTTGCTTTGATCTCTAGGTCTTTTTTGTCATAGAAGGTATTCTTTGATTTTGTGGATGAGGATTCCACAATGCAAGTAGGCATTAAGCACGTTCTTAAAAATAAATTCTTGTTCTATCGGCTTTTCTTCACCAATGTCCATGATGATTATGAGGGTAAATCACGATTGAGATCCTGCTCTATGCAGATCTACAAGTGTTGTCTAGCTTTGAAGGAGTACAAGTGTTGTCTGCCATGCACTAATAGGTTCAAACCATCCCACTTCTCATCGAAATGCAACATACAACCGCATAGCTTTTATTGCACATCTCCAATGAGAACATAATAGAAGAGCATACCCCATGACATTCATGCAAGGTGAGGATTACAAAAAAACGAAAAAAGCATTTGTAAAACCATTTTTATAACTGACGAGATGCTGAAATCTGTGCCAAATACTGATGCGAAATCCTTTTAAGGTTATGCTCAAGAGAGCAGCATTGATTTTGATGAGACCTTTGCTCCCACATGCCAAACGACCACTGTTCGTAGCATTTTTGCACTTCTGACTCATCATGGTTGGAATGTAGATGAGTTGGACATTAAAACTCCATTTCTGAATGGTGACTTACATGAAGAAGTGATTTGTGCAAAAAGGGCATGAAAACAAAGTATGCGGATTGGAAAAGGCATTATATGGTTTGAAGCAAGCACCATGTGCTTGGTATGAGAAGATACATGCCTACTTGGTAGCACATGATTTTGAGAACAATCCAACTTAGACCACCTCATATGTGAAGCATGCACATGATGTAATTTGCATCATTGTTGTATATATTCACTTTATGTTGCTCAGTGGTCCTAATGAGCAGCATATTGCACAACTTAAGGCTGATTTGCATGCCTCTTTTGAAATTTTAGATTTGGGCATTTGCATCATTATCTAGGCATTCAGTTTATGCAAGATGGAGGAATAACTTTGTATCAAACAAAATATATTGACACATTGTTGCAGCATTTGCATTTTGTTCTTGATGATTACAAAACTAATGCCACTCCCATGGATATAGGTTTACGATTGAATCTTCATGATACTTGACATGCATTTGATGTTGTTCTCTATTAGTAGGTTTTTGGATGCTTAATTTACATGTGCATAACTCAGCCTGATATTTAGTTTGTTGTCCCTCACATGAGCATGTTTATGCATTGCCCAAATTCCAATCATTGGTAGGTGGTTAATCACATCTTTCGCTTCTTGAGTGGTACTCAACTACTTGGATTGTTTCATTCCAAGGGGGGATCATTACCACCAGACTTACATGCTCCTGTTTGTCAATCTTCTACCACCACCATATTTATTGAAACTCATAGTGCATTGGGAGTTGGGAGGAACCCTGTGTTTCATGCTCGCACAAAGCACATGCTCATGACCGGCTATGTATGTTGATGCTATGCTGCTCACTAGTCCTAATGAGCAGCATATTGCAGAACTTAAGGCCAATTTGCATGCCTCTTTTCAGATGTCTCCTTTGAGCATTTGCATCATTATCTTGGCATTAAATTTAAGCAAGTTCATGGAAGAATAACTTTGTATCAAACAAAATTTATATTATTATTGAAACATTATTGTAGCATTTGCATTTGGTCTTGATGATTGCAAACCTATTGCCACTCCCATGGAAATAGGTTTATGATTGAATATTCATGATACTTGAGATGCATTTGATGTTGTTCTCTATTAGTAGGTTGTTGGCTGCTTCATTTTATTTTGCATAGGTTAGTCTGTAATTTCTCATCTCTTAGATGAGTAGCTTTACACATAGCCCTAGTTCTAAGCATTCACAAGGTCGTTAAGCACATCTTTTGCTACTTGAGTGGTACTGAGTTACTTGGATTGTTTTATTCCAAGGGGGATCATTACCACCAGATTTACATGTGTTTTTGGTCAATCTTCTACCACCACCATCTTACTGAAACTCATTGTGCATTTCGTATGAGAACATATGAGAACCTTAGATTTCGTGGTTCCATAGGGTGACACACATCAATCCCCAAGGTAGATGGAGGAGGTAGGGACGTCTCATACAAGGAATTCCTGAGGCAATGGAAATTTTCCTTTTCTGAAGCTCTACTTGGAAACGTATGACATCCTATAACCAAAGAGATGGAGGATTTGAGTGTCTCTCAAAGGAATCCATTTTTGAGTGTCTCTTAACGGAATCCATGTGGAGTTTTCTCTCCTTCCATGTTGCTCTTCTTCCCACATGCTAGTAACCAAGGTGACATTGCACACGCTTCGGCTTTGTACTTCGACCCCCATTCGCCTTGGAGCTCTCAGCCTTTTCTTGTTGAAACTCTTAGGGCATACATGGAAACAATAGTGAAATGGAGAGGGTTTCTAAAAGAATCTGCTATCCATCGATGGTTACGGTCCATCATGGTGTGCACCTAGAAGTCTTCCTAGGTAAATCTAAAACCTAGGGCAGCACCACCTCTCCCTTTGGGTGCTTTGTAGAGAGCCACCGATGAGACGAAGAAATACTCTTAAGTATTTTATGAAGCTTCTCATCATGAATTTTTATATCCTATAGGTAGACGAAGTCTGCATTAATATTTTTTGTCTCGAAACCATTGTGCAATTATCAAAGATCTTGAAGGGTCTCTAAGATCCCTACTATTAAATGCGACAATGATCATTTGTGTGGGTTAATATCTTTGTGATTCTGGGACTTATCCCTCTTTTCTTTGTTTTCTTCTTTTCTTTTTTGAAGAAGATGGGTCATGTACCATGAGTTGTCCTTTGAGGGGGCTCTTCAAAGGCAAGCTCATCAATTGTTTTCCTTTGAGAGAAATCACCCCCATAAAAGAATCAAATACTTGATTGGGCAACAACGGCCCAATTATTGAGCTTTCACTATCAGAGTTATCTTCTCCACTAGGATCTTCTTGCTTATCTTGTTTGGTTGTAGAATTAGACTCAATGTTTTCTTCCTCACTTAGAAGTTCATTCATTTCACCCAGTTAGTCTAGCTAGTTGATCTCCTTTTCTAAGATGTGGTAGAAGTTTATTTCATAGACCGAATAGGAAGGACTCGATAATGAGTGGTTTTTAGGGTTTCAATTTCTTCTATTTCTAACTATCATGAAGGACCCCTCGATCCTCGAGTGGCATATCTTTGATCTTCTCTCAATCTGAAAAAGTTTCTTTAAAAGTGCTCCTTTTCGTCAACAAAACTTTTTCATTTAGCTCAACTACCATATGTTCCTTTGATCTCTAGGTCTTTTTTGTCTTAGAAGGTATTCTTTGATTTTGTGGATGAGGATTCCACAATGCAAGTAGGCATTAAGCACGTTCTTAAAAATAAATTCTTGTTCTACCGGCTTTTCTTCACCAATGTCCATGATGATTTATGAGGGTAAATCACGATTGAGATCCTGCTCTATGTAGATCTACAAGTGTTGTCTAGCTTTGAAGGAGTACATTGCACCTTCGTGAATGACACTAGTGACATCTTCCCTAGAGGCCAAACGGTGGCTATTAGCAGTCAGCAAGGCCTTATCCAAGAAGGAAGCTTAAGACAAGGATTCAAAGATGAATGGCAACTATGAAACTCAAAAACTCTACTAGAATGAGATATTCTATCAATTGTAAGTATTACTATGCAATATTGCTTGGTTTAAAATGTTGAATATATCTTTGACCTATCTAGATATGCTTTTATTTGTTACAGATATATTTCCTTCTACTTTGGTGGATGAACAACCATTTCATACCCTTACAAGTGCTTTCCAAGTATTGCATGAAGATCTAAGCATTTTTGAGAAATTTTTAGTTGTTGATGACATTTAATATGTGTTTGACCTATCTACATACGTTTTCTTTGTGGTTTGGCTACATTTCTTTCTATGTAGTTGGAAGAACAACCATTCCATAGCCTTACAAGTACATTTTGAACATTGCATGAAATTTTTAAGGCATTAGTCTTTCCATAGCATTAATCATTTCTTAATGATGGAATTTTCTTTCCGTTTATGTAGATTTTAATTTTTTTTTGGGTGAAGATATCCAACTCAGGACTAACCAGGTTTACTAGCAGAAAATGTAGTTTTGATGATCTATTTGAATATAGGCTATATTGACAAGGGCATAAGGTTAGGAATCTACAAATGTTTTATTATACATGTTTTAAGATTTCTTTCTTTAATACTTATATTTTATTTCAGATTGTTCATAGGCTGTGAAGAGAGTGGATAATATAATTAAATTCCTTCAAAATGGAACTATAAATGAGGTTGGCATTTTATTTTCATATATCTTTTTTTATGTGACGATTTTCTTTCTTTCTCAGAAGCAAGGTTTAACTTCAAAAAAAATGAGAGAAATAGAAGAAATTTGAAGGAATTTCAAAGGAGGCTGATTAGCCTCATGTTGCTTTCATGCAAGATCCACTCTCTTTGATCTTGTTATTCTAGAAGATAAACAACCTTGACTCTTTGAAGGGTGGATTCCTCCTAAATTTCTTATTCCTCTACTAGGAAATCTACAAATTTCTTAATGGATTGGTCTTTGGAAGAGAAATTGGAGTTAATCACACATGTTTCCTTCTAAATTTTCTATAGGGCTTTTCTTTTGGTTACATTCAAGAGCATCATCAAGTATGTCTTATTTCTAGCTGATGGGTTCATTTAGCATGAGGGCTCGTTTCACATTCTTCCAAACTAAGTATGGAATGGAGAAAAAAATGTCTTTGATCCCTTTGCTTCTACTAAGATATGTAAAAATATTTTTGATCTAGAATTGGTCTAGAAATACTTTACACCATGGATAAGCATCACAAATTTTGTGATGATTTCTTGCATTTGCAAGCACTTCAAGTTGTACAATCATTGCTACTGATAATTTGTAAATTTTGTAAGATTTGATATTTGTAATGAAAACATGTCTAATTTCACATTTTTGTAGTCTACAAATATGCATTTATAATGTCACTTGGTGATTATTCACTTTTCACTTTTATAAAGAGTATGTTCAAGTTCACATTAATTAACTTTTTATTGGTTAATTTTCTCAATAGATGATCATTTATGAAGTTTAAAATTACAAAGGATATAACTCAAAAAGGTCATTCATGTTAGATATACTCAATACTTACTCCTCAAGTTACCACAAATGATCCATGGTGCTCTAAGTTATAAGGCCCCCATTATGAGGAGAAACCACTTTGAGAGCACAAACATCCATGGAATCTTAACTTGTAATCTAGGTGAGGTTTATATGTGAACATTTATGATAATAGATGGTCTTTATGATTGAGGCCATGATGTAAGTGGGGCATAAAATGTTTTCCAATTTGGTTGCTATTCAAGGTGAAAATAAAGGCCCTCTAGTGCCATGGAATTTCTCCATAGAACCTTAGAGGAGTTCAAAGGGGGGATTTCCACCTTATGTGGGGTACAAAGGCACAACAGGACTTCTAAACATGAAGATATTATAAAAATATATATTTTGGGAACTCTTTTATCTCGCATGACTATGTTTGTCTATATTGGCTCCTGTTGTAGAAGCAATATATGCATGGATCAATATGGAGTAAGTGACTTGTTAGAAATAAGTTCCATGGCGCTAAAACTTTTAAGAATAAAGTTTCATATCCACTAAAAATAACATTGCATGGCCTCAGAAGCAACAAAAAAGAGGAGCCACAAAAACACGTGATATGCCTGTGCAAAATGTTTATAGAGGCCTATTGCATGTTTATGTGGA
The DNA here is from genome assembly GCA_020310875.1 of Ceratopteris richardii. NCBI lineage: Eukaryota > Viridiplantae > Streptophyta > Polypodiopsida > Polypodiales > Pteridaceae > Ceratopteris > Ceratopteris richardii. The sequence continues at coordinate 51,423,974 of CM035433.1, read as the reverse complement.
TGACCCTTTTTGGTGCTTTTGAGGCCATACAAGTTTATTTCTAGTGGATACGAAACTTTATTATTACAAATTTAAGGTCCATGAAACTCTCTATGTGCCCAAATCAATTTACCAATTGAAAAATGAGTTTATAACCATAAATGATTTGCTTTGCATACATAGCATGTTGAGATGAGTGCATACGGCTATGAACATATGATATAGATCAATGTAGACTTGAGGATGTGTAAGAAAGGTTATGAAAAAATATATTACCAATAAGATAATTTCACATTACAAAACATATCTTCAAGAAGAATGATCACATAGTCATATATGGTCCCATGGGTTGTATATTTCATCAATTTCCCTAAAATTTGCAAGAAATAATTTTTATTTCCACCATTAATGACCTTGCATGACCTAAAAGCACCAAAAAAGGGGAAGCCATAGAAATGCAGAATAGGCCATTGGAAAAAGTTTGTAGAGGCCTATCCCGCATTTCTATGGCTACCCTTTTTTTGGTGTTTTTTGAGGTTATCAAGGTTCCAGATGTTAGAATCAAACAAATGAACAATTTATCTTAGGGTTTTTGCATGTCTGGATGCAAAAATAAGATCAATTTCTCCAAACTTTGAACCAATCATGAGATATATACATTTGCATAGAATTCTTTGTGTCTATGACATCACCTCCCTCTATCCATGATGGAACTACAAAGGATTTGTAGTATATCTAGGTATAGAATCAAGGGCATGATTCTCATGATGGATAGTGCTCCGCTTTTGACTCTAATGATGATCCTTTTGATGTGGGATGGTGATCATGGAAGTCTTGAACCCAACTTGTATCTTTGTCTAGGACATTTGAATACCATATGGTCAGTGGCAATACAACTCCTTTGTTTCAAATTTTAGGTTCATGAAAGTTATTATGTGCATAACTTAGTTGAACAATGGAAATATGAGTTTTGAATCTTTAACGTTGATTTATTTTGCACACATACCATCTTTAATCAAGTGGATATAATTATGAACATATCATATAGATCAATGTGGACTTGAGCATGTGTAAGAAAGATGATAAAAACGTAGATTATCATAATGAAAATTTCATTTTACAAAATATATCTCTTCAACAAGAATGATTACATAATCATGTATGGTCCCATCTAGTTTCTTTGGTTGTATGGTCATCATCTTCACATGAGCTACACACAAGTTAATATCTTTCAAAATAGAAGTAAGGAATGCATCTCCTTCCTTTTGGATGGCTTGAAGTGCTATTGATTATATCCATATTCTAGTGCATTAACTTTGAAGCACAAAGGATCTATAATGTTTGCTCACTTTTTTTTTGCTTTCACATAAGGAGAAATCATCATGACTAGAATTAACACGTAGAGTATTATCATCTTAATCAAGTAGATTATTATGATTGTCATGTACAACAATTCTAATTTCTCTTTGAGATGCCGATATATCAATATTTGATGATGAATTGTCAACATGACTTTCTTCAAACTCTATAACAATAAACTATTCAAACAATGACTGAACTCTAGGTTGAACATGAATGACTTGCCACCAAGGATGAGCATGAAGGCCTTTATAAAAAAATGCTTTTTCAATATGCTAGGAAGAATATATGGTTCTCTAGTTAATCGCATTAGTTTTGAAGAATCAATTTTCCAAAACCCAGATAATTTACTTCTCAATGTGGAAATACTACCTTTATACTCAGCTCGAAACCAATCAACCTTCAAAATAATCTATCAAAATTAAAAAAAAATCATTATTACATGCTTAAAAAAATAATAAACTATATCATTAAAAATGAAAACTTTTTTTACATGTTTGAACATACAAAATGATATTTTGTAGATACCAACAATGGTTCCTACATAACCAAGTTTGCTATCTATAAGATTTGTATATTTTGAGCTAGCACGTGATAATTGCTTCAGAGAAGCAACAATGCTAGAATCCTTTGTTTTACGCAAAGAGTCAATCATTTTGATTCTAATATGCTATCCAAAAGCCCACATATTAATGAACATTTCATCTTGCAATAAAAATTAAATTATTAAAGAGAAACTAACATACGTATATGTGAAAAAATATTCGTTCATTATTTACATTGGCTCATTGCTTGCGAGTATATAGCCAATTCATGAAACAAGATACATTTGTATTTTCATTACTATCAAGATTACATCTATATCTTTTGTTTCTCCATCTTTTCCTTTGGAGATTTTGAAGTTCGTGTTCATACTTGGTAACAAAAGCTTGCATGCACTGAAGGAGTATACAAGCTGAAAAATAAGCTTGATGGAGAAGTTGACACGTATAAGGCTAGGCTTGTTGCAAAAGGTTATGCTCAAGAGAGTGGCATTGATTTTGATGAGACCTTTGCTCCCATATGCCAAATGACCACTGTTCGTAGCATTTTTGGACTTCTAAATCATCATGGTTAGAATGTACATGAGTTGGACATTAAAACTGCATTTCTGAATGGTGACTTACATGAAGAAGTGATTTGTGCAAAAAGGGCATAACAAAGTATGCAGATTGGAAAAGGCATTATATGGTTTGAAGCAAGCACCATGTGCTTGGTATGAGAAGATACATGCCTACTTGGTAGCACATGATTTTGAGAACAATCCAACTTAGACCACCTCATATGTGAAGCATGCACATGATGTAATTTGCATCATTGTTGTATATATTCACTTTATGTTGCTCAGTGGTCCTAATGAGCAGCATATTGCACAACTTAAGGCTGATTTGCATGCCTCTTTTGAAATTTTAGATTTGGGCATTTGCATCATTATCTAGGCATTCAGTTTATGCAAGATGGAGGAATAACTTTGTATCAAACAAAATATATTGACACATTGTTGCAGCATTTGCATTTTGTTCTTGATGATTACAAAACTAATGCCCCTCCCATGGATATAGGTTTACGATTGAATCTTCATGATACTTGACATGCATTTGATGTCGTTCTCTATTAGTAGGTTTTTGGATGCTTAATATACTTATGCATAACTGGGCCTGCTATTTAGTTTGTTGTCTCTCACATGAGCAGGTTTATGCATTGCCCAAGTTCCAATCATTGGCATGTGATTAAGTGCATCTTTCGCTACTTGAGTGGTACTCAACTACTTGGATTGTTTTATGCCAAGGGAGGATCATTACCACTAGATTTACATGGTTTTGTTGGTCAATCTTGTACCACCACCATCTTTACTGAAACTCAGAGTGCATTAACAGATGTGAGGAACCTTGTATTTCATGCTCACACAAAGTTTGTGCTTATCTCCTTTTGTGGATTTATTTCTTTGCACAACTTGGCACTTCCTTATACATGAGTGCCAACTCCTTGTTCAATGCATCACTCCCAAGGGGAATTTGTTGATATATTTTGCTAGTGATACGTGTAAACACACTTAGGAGTGCCCGGACACTTTTCCCCTCACTTGTATATATGCCTATAACCCATTCTGTATTGTGTTGTGCTCCAAGCTTCTTCTTCTTCTTCTTCCTTGTGCTACTCGTGTGCTTTCATAGACCTCGAACTCCAACAGATGTTTCAACAAAGATCAATTAATTGAAAGCAAAAATTAAGGAATTCTTTGTGTATGCCCAAAGGTAATTTCTCCCTTACTTTCCATGCTCATGACCGGATATGTATGTTGATGCTATGCTACTCACTAGTCCTAATGAGTAGCAAATTGCAGAAATTAAGGCTAATTTACATGCCTCTTTTGAGATGTCTCATTTGGGCATTTTCATCATTATCTAGGCATTCAATTAAAGCAAGTTGATGGAGGAATAACTTTGTATCAAACAAAATTTATTGACACATTATTGTAGCATTTGCGTTTTTTTCTTCATGATTGCAAACTTATTGCCACTGCCATGGAAATAGGTTTGAATCTTCATGTTACTTGAGATGCATTTGATGTTGTTCTCTATTAGGAGGTTTTCCAATGCTTAATTTTCTTTTGCATAGGTCAGTCTGATATATAGTTTCCTATCTCATAGATGAGTAGCTTTACACATTGCCCTAGTTCTAAGCATCCACAAGGTGGTTAAGCACGTCTTTTGCCATTTGAGTGGTACTGATTTACTTGGATTGTTTTATTCCAATGGGGATCATTACCACCAGATTTACATGTGTTTATTGGTCAATCTTCTACCACCACCATAATTACTCAAACTCATTGTGCATTTCTAGTTGCAAGGAACCCTTTGTTTTGTGCTAGCACAAAGCAGATTCAGGTGAACTATCATTATGCCATGGAGAGGGTGTATACTCAAGAGATCGAATTGGCTGATGTGCTCATAAGATAATATTGTTTGTCTTCTCACAAAGGCTCTACCTAACAACAAGTTTGAAGCAAAGATTTACACTTACTTCCTTTTGTGGATTTATTTCTTTCCACATAACTTAGCACTTCCTTATACATGAGTGCCAACTCCTTGTTCACTACATCACTCCGACGGGGGGTGGGTATAACTCACATGAATTCACCATTTTCTATTAGCCTCAAGGAATTCATAGAGAGTTTAAAGCTCCTTATACTCCAATATAGAATGATGTAGCCAAGCTAACCTCATAAAACAACATACAAATACATAATTATTATTGGGAGTGGAATATGAGTAGATGAAATAGGATCATTTTGTAAAACATGCATGCAATTTGTGGTACTCGAAAAGTACTTTAACTCCGTTAGTCAGATGCTCCAATATATATTTGAAGCCATCCTACAAATCCAACTCAAACAAGTGGCATCAGAGCTAGAATAAGTTTTATAGTGGCGCCCCTCTTGTACAATTGTTTTATGTAAACCATAGCTAGTTTGGAGTCGATATGGTGAGGAAAGTGTGTCCAAAAGGGGGGGCTACTACATTAAGAAAAATCACACCAACCATTTGAAGTATGCTAAATAGGTATATAGATAGATAGATATATATGTATATAGGTGGTATATAGATAGATAGATAAATAGATATATAGATAGATAGATAGATAGATAAATTGATAGAGAGGGAGATAGGTAGATAAATAAAAAGATAGATAGATAGATAGATAGATAGATAGATGACTAGATAGATAGATAGATAGAGAGATAGATATATGGATAGATAGATAGATAGATTGATAGATAGATAGGTATATATATATATATATATATATATATATATATATATATATATATATATATATATATATATATATATATATATATATATATATATATATATATATATATATATATTGTGTGCGTGTGTATATATGTGTGTGTGTATACATAGACAGATAGATAGATAGATAGATAGATTGCTAGAGAGACAAAAAAAAGGTAATAGAAATCACACGAGCGATGTGAAGTATGCTTTCGTTCTATAGGTGTCCATTTTTGGACGTGTGAATACATTAGCATGTAGAATGTTCAATTATGCATGTTTTGATATGCGACAAAGAGGTGTGTCTGTGACGCATGTGGAGATATCGTTGTCTTTGTGTGGAGAATCCACAAAGTTCTTTGTTGTTCATTGGGTGACGCTTCTAGGACATAGCATTTTGTAGTCGCTTAGGCACCCACATCCAAGAAAGCAAAAAAGGAAACACCAAAAGAAGTCCATGAGCTACTTGATCCTTGTGAGAAATGTGTATAAAGGATTGCCTTCGTTCATGTGCTCACGCTCCCCAACCGTTTGAGAAGGTAAGAAAGAGTTTTCTCCTATGCATCTCTTCCATCCTCCTAGAGATTCTCTTCAATTCTGGGATTACCTCTCAGGTTGTCCGAGTGATGGGGCTCTTGGTGCCTCTCCTCTTTCTTGCTAACGTGATGTGGTAGGTATGTACATGTTGATGAGATGCTCATGAGATCGAAGGTTATATGTTTCTTCTCCATGGCCTCCCTTCTCTATTTCTTCTATCCTCATGCCCACAAGTTATCTGCATCTTCAATTCAAGTGTGAAGTCTTGGGAGTTTTGAAGGATGAGCAGGAAAAATAAGTGCCTCTTGAAAGTCCGTTTGTGACCATTCCTTCAAGAAAATGAGAGAAAACACACACCATTCGAATGGTGTGTCGCGGAATGAAAGAGCATCCAAGAGTCGCAAGTCGTTCCTCTTATATGGAAAATGTTTCTTTCTGGGAAATGAAAGTTTAATTTGGCATTGAAGGAGAGAGGCACACAATGCGGTGTGGCCAGTCAAAGGCCTGCGTCATGCAAAGCTGGAGTAGCTCAGTCGGTTAGAGCGTGTGGGAGGTTTTCAAGAAGGAGGAGAGGGCTGATGGACTTTACAAACGAATTTGCAGTCCCTGGCGCGCCTCATTCGATGCACACTCTTTGGGTCGTTGCACATATCAAACAATCAATCTCGCATGCTTTTCATGGTGGGCAACAAAAACATTTAACAAGTGCAGCACCTTCTACATTGACCTACCAAACCTTTTACTACTTCCATTGATAAACTTGTGCACCATCTAGACGAGTACATTGACCTACCAAACCTCATTCATAAGCTTGTGCATATGCTTACAAGAGAATCGCTACTTTGAAGGTGGGATGCAAGGCCGAAGGCTACCCATAGAAGAAGGAAAAGGCAAGGGAGACTAAGCAGGGTTCCCAAGAAAAACAAAATTCAAGGGTTGATATGGCTAGCCTAGAACAAAAACGCGCTAACGTCATTTTGCACCAGACGAGTGCATGCGATTAAGATTAACCATCTACACGTTTAGAGGGAAGTGCCCTACCAAAGGAGCAAGCTCCCTGAGGGAAACTTGGCACTAGTGAAGAAGAGGCTGTAGAGGATGGATTGCCATCCAGTGACAGCTCCATCCATCATAGGTACTATATTCATAGAAACTCAAAGCCTCAAATGCTTTGGCTGCTGTCAAAAGGCTCCTAAGAGTGCAAGATATTACTCTTGTCCCTCCCTCTCATGGTCCCTAACATTAACGATTCCAAGGAGAGATGTGTTTGGGGTCTCCAGCGTAGCTTACTCAATTCCATTCCAACGTCCATTTGAAGCCATATTCCTTGTTGTGTAGTCATTGAAATGTTCGTTGCTTCATTTCATTCATTCATGTCCACGTATCTGTCCATTCCCACCTTTGGAAAAAGCTAGAATGATGCCTCACAATTTGCTGGGTGACCAGGTAGTGATTCTTTGGGTGGTTTGAGAGTAGATGGTTTATTGGAATAGAATTGTGCAGGCTGAGGTGGCCATCATTGCAGGCGCAGCTGGTGTAGTGGTATCATAGTACCCTCCCACGGTACTGACCGGGGTTCGATTCCCCGGCTGCGCAGCCTCGTCTTGCTGCTTTGCTCTGCCAGGGAACATGGACATTGTGCAGAAACCGAACCGATCCTATTTGTCTTTCGTCACTGACTTTTAATTTTGGACGAAAGAAAGAAGCTAGTGGTAGTATGCTCATGAGGGCATCCAATGGAGGACGAGATAATGCGTAGTTCATCGGAAGCAAAAAAAGAAGAAGAAGAAGAAAAAAAATCTCAGTTTCAAAATGACAAAGCTAGAGAGGGTTTCTCGCGAAGGGCAAATGGGACTTTGATCTCACATATGATGGAAAACCTTGATGCTCTCGGGTTGTCGAGTACGCTCTTCAACAAGTCATAGGAAGTTCTAGGCATGCAAACTTTAAGGTACACATATGAGAATTCTTTACAATGTAGGCATGCAAACTTTAAGGTACACATATGAGAACCTTAGACCAAATGACCACTGTTCGTAGCATTTTTGCACTTCTGACTCATCATGGTTGGAATGTACATGAGTTGGACATTAAAACTCCATTTCTGAATGGTGACTTACATGAAGAAGTGATTTGTGCAAAAAGGGCATGAAAACAAAGTATGCGGATTGGAAAAGGCATTATATGGTTTGAAGCAAGCACCATGTGCTTGGTATGAGAAGATACATGCCTACTTGGTAGCACATGATTTTGAGAACAATCCAACTTAGACCACCTCATATGTGAAGCATGCACATGATGTAATTTGCATCATTGTTGTATATATTCACTTTATGTTGCTCAGTGGTCCTAATGAGCAGCATATTGCACAACTTAAGGCTGATTTGCATGCCTCTTTTGAAATTTTAGATTTGGGCATTTGCATCATTATCTAGGCATTCAGTTTATGCAAGATGGAGGAATAACTTTGTATCAAACAAAATATATTGACACATTGTTGCAGCATTTGCATTTTGTTCTTGATGATTACAAAACTAATGCCCCTCCCATGGATATAGGTTTACGATTGAATCTTCATGATACTTGACATGCATTTGATGTCGTTCTCTATTAGTAGGTTTTTGGATGCTTAATTTACATGTGGATAACTCAGCCTGATATTTAGTTTGTTGTCCCTCACATGAGCAGGTTTATGCATTGCCCAAATTCCAATCATTGGCAGGTGGTTAATCACATCTTTCGCTTCTTGAGTGGTACTCAGCTACTTGGATTGTTTCATTCCAAGGGGGGATCATTACCACCAGATTTACATGCTCCTATTTGTCAATCTTCTACCACCACCATATTTACTATGTGGGAGGAACCCTGTGTTTCATGCTCACACAAAGCACATTGAGGTGCATTATCATTATGTCAGGGAGAGGTTCTTATGTCACGGAGAGGTACTCTATTGGAGAGATCGAATTGTCTGATGTGCAAACATGATAATGTTCTTGATCTTTTCACAAAGGCTCTACGTAGCAAGAAGTTTTAAGCAAAGCTTTGGGCTTACTTCCGTTTGTGGCTTTATTTCTTTCCACATAGCTTGGCACTTCCTTATACATGAATTCCAAATCCTTGTTCATTACATTACTCCCAAGGAGGATTTGATGATATATTTTGGTGGTGATATGTGTGAACACACTTAGGACCACCATGACACTTTTTTCCTCTTTAGGAGGCTTTTTCCCTCACTTGTATATATGCATATAACCCTAACCGATCACTTATATTTGTACATTCACTCGGTAATACATTCTGTATTGTGTTCTACTCCAGGCATCTTCTTCTTCCTTGTGCTATTCATGTGCTTTCAGAGGCCTCGAACTCCAACAAATGTTTCAAGAAAGATCAACTAACTGAAAGCAAAAATTAAGGCACTCTTTGGGTGATTTTGAAGTGTATGCCCAAAGGAATACAAACTCTTATCATAGTTCAATGGAATACCTTCTTGTTAGATTAAATGTCTTAGAACCTTTGCATAATTAAAAAAAGCTTTGGAAAAAATTCATCACAAACATGTGATCATTCATAGAAAAAAAAATGTATAAGGATGTTTAAAGCTTTTTGCTTATCCTCAAACGATTTTCCTTATTCTCATATTGCATGAATGTCATAAATAATTCTCTTATCCTCATATGAATGGTTTTTTTATGTGGGTGCCTAAGGGATTAGAAATTAGACTTATCCCCAAAATCTCCACCTTAATCCATGCATAATATTAAATGAATTTCCTTGGATTTGAGACTAAAACCACATATATTAGACAAGTCCACATAGGACATATCCACACAAGATTATAAGGTCTAAATGGGACATATTAAGAACCCAAATAACATGGTTGTCCATGGTTATAGATGGCAAGCTAGAGAAGCTCAATCGGTTAGAGGGTGTAGCTGTTAACCACAAGGCCGAAGGTTCAAACAAAATTTTAAGGTACACATATTCATTACATTGTGGACATTGCACATGCTTCATATTTGTTCTTGGACCCCATACACTTTCAAGCTTTCAACCTTTTCTTATAGAACTCATGAATATTTTGAGATGCATTTGATGTTGTTCTCTATAAGTTATCAGAGTTATCTTCTCCACTAGGATCTTCTTGCTTATCTTGCTTGGTTGTAGAATTAGACTCAATGTTTTCTTCCTCACTTAGAAGTTCATTCATTTCACCCAGGTAGTCTATCTAGTTGATCTCCTTTTCTAAGATGTGGTAGAAGTTTATTTCATAGATCGAATAGGAAGGACTCGATAATGAGTGGTTTTTAGGGTTTCAATTTCTTCTATTTCTAACTATCATAAAGGACCCCTCAATCCTCGGGTGGCATATCTTTGATCTTCTCTCAATCTGAAAAAGTTTCTTTAAAAGTGCTCCTTTTCGTCAACAAAACTTTTTCATTTAGCTCAACTACCATATGTTGCTTTGATCTCTAGGTCTTTTTTGTCATAGAAGGTATTCTTTGATTTTGTGGATGAGGATTCCACAATGCAAGTAGGCATTAAGCACGTTCTTAAAAATAAATTCTTGTTCTACCGGCTTTTCTTCACCAATGTCCATGATGATTATGAGGGTAAATCACGATTGAGATCCTGCTCTATGCAGATCTACAAGTGTTGTCTAGCTTTGAAGGAGTACAAGTGTTGTCTGCCATGCACTAATAGGTTCAAACCATCCCACTTCTCATCGAAATGCAACATACAACCGCATAGCTTTTATTGCACATCTCCAATGAGAACATAATAGAAGAGCATACCCCATGACATTCATGCAAGGTGAGGATTACAAAAAAACGAAAAAAGCATTTGTAAAACCATTTTTATAACTGACGAGATGCTGAAATCGGTGCCAAATACTGATGCGAAATCCTTTTAAGGTTATGCTCAAGAGAGCAGCATTGATTTTGATGAGACCTTTGCTCCCACATGCCAAACGACCACTGTTCGTAGCATTTTTGCACTTCTGACTCATCATGGTTGGAATGTAGATGAGTTGGACATTAAAACTCCATTTCTGAATGGTGACTTACATGAAGAAGTGATTTGTGCAAAAAGGGCATGAAAACAAAGTATGCGGATTGGAAAAGGCATTATATGGTTTGAAGCAAGCACCATGTGCTTGGTATGAGAAGATACATGCCTACTTGGTAGCACATGATTTTGAGAACAATCCAACTTAGACCACCTCATATGTGAAGCATGCACATGATGTAATTTGCATCATTGTTGTATATATTCACTTTATGTTGCTCAGTGGTCCTAATGAGCAGCATATTGCACAACTTAAGGCTGATTTGCATGCCTCTTTTGAAATTTTAGATTTGGGCATTTGCATCATTATCTAGGCATTCAGTTTATGCAAGATGGAGGAATAACTTTGTATCAAACAAAATATATTGACACATTGTTGCAGCATTTGCATTTTGTTCTTGATGATTACAAAACTAATGCCACTCCCATGGATATAGGTTTACGATTGAATCTTCATGATACTTGACATGCATTTGATGTTGTTCTCTATTAGTAGGTTTTTGGATGCTTAATTTACATGTGCATAACTCAGCCTGATATTTAGTTTGTTGTCCCTCACATGAGCATGTTTATGCATTGCCCAAATTCCAATCATTGGTAGGTGGTTAATCACATCTTTCGCTTCTTGAGTGGTACTCAACTACTTGGATTGTTTCATTCCAAGGGGGGATCATTACCACCAGACTTACATGCTCCTGTTTGTCAATCTTCTACCACCACCATATTTATTGAAACTCATAGTGCATTGGGAGTTGGGAGGAACCCTGTGTTTCATGCTCGCACAAAGCACATGCTCATGACCGGCTATGTATGTTGATGCTATGCTGCTCACTAGTCCTAATGAGTAGCATATTGCAGAACTTAAGGCTAATTTGCATGCCTCTTTTCAGATGTCTCCTTTGAGCATTTGCATCATTATCTTGGCATTAAATTTAAGCAAGTTCATGGAAGAATAACTTTGTATCAAACAAAATTTATATTATTATTGAAACATTATTGTAGCATTTGCATTTGGTCTTGATGATTGCAAACCTATTGCCACTCCCATGGAAATAGGTTTATGATTGAATATTCATGATACTTGAGATGCATTTGATGTTGTTCTCTATTAGTAGGTTGTTGGCTGCTTCATTTTATTTTGCATAGGTTAGTCTGTAATTTCTCATCTCTTAGATGAGTAGCTTTACACATAGCCCTAGTTCTAAGCATTCACAAGGTCGTTAAGCACATCTTTTGCTACTTGAGTGGTACTGAGTTACTTGGATTGTTTTATTCCAAGGGGGATCATTACCACCAGATTTACATGTGTTTTTGGTCAATCTTCTACCACCACCATCTTACTGAAACTCATTGTGCATTTGTAGTTCGGAGGTACCCTTTGTTTCATGCTGGCACAAAGCAGATTCGGGTGAACTATCATTATGTTAGGGAGATGTTGTCTGCTCAAGAGATCGAATTGGCTGATGTGTTCATAAGATAATATTGTTTGTCTTCTCACAAAGGTTCTACCTAGAAAGAAGTTTGAAGCAAAGCTTTACGCTTACTTCCTTTTGTGGATTTATTTCTTTCCACATACCTTAGCACTTCCTTATACATGAGTGGCAACTCCTTGTTCACTACATCACTCCGAAGGGGGGGTGAGTATACCTCACATGAAGTCACCGTTTTCTATTAGCCTCAAGGAATTCGTAGAGGGTTTAAAGCTCCTTATGCTCGAATATAGAATGGATGAATAGAACTACTCATGATATAGTAGTTTTTGTGTTGCAACATGCAAACCTCTCATAAAGATTTTGGGAAGAACTAGTATTGATTGTAGTTCATCTGATTAGCCTTTCACCTAGTATTGTCAAGGCTGGTCACTTATCTTTGTACATTCTAGTGGTAATACATTCAATATTGTGTGTTGTGCTCCAAGATTCTTCTTCTTCCTTGTGTTGTTCGAGTGCTTCCACATACCTCAAATTCCAACTAGTCATGGGCATGGAAGATAAGGACGAAAATATCTAATCTTGGGGAGGTATGGAAGAAGAATGAGTGAAATTTGAAGTTCAAAGGCCTAAAAACTTTGAGACACTGAGATCGCCACAAGTTACAGAGGCTACCCGCTTTGTCGCTTATCAAAATATGCATGAGTTTCTACAAGGAAAGGTTGAGAGCTCCAAGGTGCATGGGGTCCAAGGACAAAGCTGAAGTGTGTGCAATGTCACCTTGGTTACTAGCATGTGGGAAGAGAGGAACATGGAAGGATAGAAAATTCTACATGGAGTGCTTTGAGAGACACTTAAAAATGGCTATAAGGGTTGTATGTTTATAAAGATCATGAACGTATGTCCTAGTGCATGATGATGGGAGATCCATGGGAAATCACCTATGAACATATGTCCAAAGGGCTTCCCTGTCCATGTGTGTTCACATATCACTACCAAAATATATAAACAAATCCCCCTTGGGAGTGATGCAGTGAACAAGGAATTGGCACTTATGTATAAGGAAGTGCCAAGCTGTGGAAAGAAATAAATACACAAAAGGAAGTAAGCACAAAGCTTGGCTTCAAACTTCTTGCTAGGTAGAGCCTTCGTGAAAATATCAACAATATTATGACGTGAGCACATCCGCCAATTCGATCTCTCGAATAGAGAACCTCTCCCTAACATAATGATATGAACCTCAATGTGCTTTGTGTGAACATGAAATGCAAGGTTCCTCACAATTGCTAATGCACTGTGAGTTTTAGTAAAGAAGGTGGTGATAGAAGATTGACCAAGAAAAGCATGTAAATCTAGTGGTAATGATCCCCTCTTGGCATAAAACAATCCAAGTAGTTGAGTACCATTCAAACAGCGAAAGATGCACTTAACCACATGCCAATGATTGGAACTTGGACAATGCATAAACCTGCTCATGTGAGAGACAACAAACTAAATATTAGGCCCAATTCTGCATAAGTAAATTAAGCATCCAAAAACCTACTAATAGAGAACAACATCAAATGCATTTCAAGTATCATGATAATTCAATCATAAACCTATTTCCATGGGAGTGGCATTAGGTTTGCAATCATCAAGAAAAAAATGCAAATGTTGCAACAATGTGTCAATATATTTTGTTTGATACAAATTATTCCTCCATCTTGCATAAACTGAATGACTAGATAATGATGCAAATGCCCAAATAAACAATTCTCAAAACAGGCATGCAAATCAGCCTCAAGTTCTATATGTGCCTATAACCCTAACCAATCACTTATATTTGTACATTCACTTGGTAACACATTCTATATAATGTTGTGCTCTAGGCTTCTTCTTCTTCCTTGTGCTACTCATGTGCTTTCATAGACCTCGAACTCCAACAAATGTTTCAGCAAAAATCAATTAATTCAAAGCAAAAATCAAGGAATTCTTTGTGTATGCCCAAAGGTAATTTCTCCCTTACTTTCCGTGCTCATGATCGGATATGTATGTTGATGCTATGCTGCTCACTAGTCCTAATGAGCAACATATTGCGAAACTTAAGGATAATTTGCATGCCTCTTTTGAGATGTCTCATTTGGGCATTTGCATCATTATCTGGGCATTCAATTAAAGCAAGTTGATGGAGGAATAACTTTGTATCAAACAAAATTTAATGACACATTATTGTCTCATTTGTGTTTTGTTCTTGATGATTGCAAACATATTGCCACTCCCATGGAAATAGGTTTATGATTGACTCTTCATGATACTTGAGAATGCATTTGATGTTGTTCTCTATTAGTAGGTTGTTGGATGCTTAATTTACTTTTGTATAAGTCGGTCTGATATATAGTTTTCTATATCTTAGATGAGTAGCTTTACACATTGCCCTGGTTCCAAGCATTCACAAGGCTTGGTTAAGCACGTCTTTTGCTACTTGAGTGGTACTGAGTTACTTGGATTGTTTTATTCCAATGGCGATCATTACCACCAGATTTACATGTGTTTCTTGGTCAATCTTCCACCACCACCATCTTTATTGAAATTCATTGTGCAGTTCTAGTTGTGAGGAACACTTTGTTTCATGCTTGCACTAAGCAGATTCAGGTGAACTATCATTATGTTAGGGAGAGGTTCTCTGCTCAAGAGATCAAATTGGCTGATGTGCTCATAAGATAATATTGTTTGTCTTCTCACAAAGGCTCTACCTAGCAACAAGTTTGAAGCAAAGCTTTGCATTTACTTCCTTTTGTGGATTTATTTCTTTCCACATAGCTTATCACTTCCTTATACATGAGTGCCAACTCTTTGTTCACTAGATCACTCCGAAGGGGGGGTGAGTATACCTCACATGAATTCACCATTTTCTATTAGCCTCAAGGAATTCGTAGGGAGTTTAGATCTCCTTATACTCCAATATAGAATGGTGTAACTGAAAGGATGAATAGAACTACTCATGATATAGCAGTTTCTGTGTTGCATCATGCAAACCTCTCATAAGGACTTTGGGAAGTAGTATTGATTGTAGTTCATCTGATTAACCTTTCTCCTAGTATTGTCAAGGGTCTGAAAATGGCACATAATTAATGGACAAGGAAGCCCTTTGGACATATGTTCATAGGTGATTTCCCATGGATCTCCCATCATCATGCACTAGGACATATGTTCATGATCTTTATAAACATAGAGCCCTTATAGACATTTTTAAGTGTCTCTCAAAGGACTCCATGTAGAATTTTCTATCCTTCCATGCTCCTCTTCTTCCCACATGCTAGTAACCAAGGTGACATTGCACACACTTCGGCTTTGTTCTTGGACCCCATACACCTTGGAACTCTCAACCTTTCCTTACAAAAACTCATGGATAATTTGTTTGATAAGCGACAAAGGGGGTAACCTCTATCACTTGTGGCGATATCAATTTTTAAAAGTTTGTAGGCCTTCGAACTTCAAATTTCACTCCTGCTTCTTCCTCCCTTCCCCAAAACTAGATAATTTCTCCCTTACCTTCCATGCCCATGACCAGTTGGAGTTTGAGGTCTGTGGAAGCACATGAACAACACAAGGAAGAAGAAGAAGTTTGGAGCACAACACCCAATATTGAATGTATTAACACTAGAATGTACAAAGATAATTCACCCATTAGAGCAATAGGCATATATACAAGCCGGGGAGAAAAATCTCCTAAGGAGGGAAAAAAGTACCCTGACGGTCCTAGTGTGTTCACACACATCACGACCTAAATATATCATCAAATCCCCTTGGGAGTGACGTGGTGAACAAGGAGATGGCACTCATGTATAAGGAAGTGCCAAGCTATGTGGAATCACTCCACACAAGGAAGTAAACCCAAAGCTTTGCGGAACGCTTCAAACTTCTCCCTAGATAGAGCCTTCATGAAAAGGTCTACAATGTTCTCCTATGTGGGCACATATGCAGAGCTGATCTCTCCAATAGAGAACCTCTCCCTGTTATAATGATAATGCACCCCAATGTGCTTAGTGCGAGCATGGAACACAAGGTTCCTCACAACTATCAATGCACTTTGATTGTCAGTGAAGATAGTGATTGTAGAAGATTGAGCAACACCCAAATCAGCCATAAGGCATTTGAGCCACACACATTCAACAATTGCTGTGAAAGCTACCCTATATTTAGCCTCACAAATCGAAGTGGCCATAGTAGGATGCTTCTTGCTCAACCAATATATACATGAGCTACCAAGCATGAAGCAAAAGCTACTAGTGGACACACGAGATTCATAACAGCCATCCCTGTTAGAGTCAGAAAAAGCATGTAAATCTGGCGGTAGTGATCCCCTCTTGGGATAGCATGACCCAAGTAGGCAGATACCACTCAAGCAACGAAAAAATGCGCTTAACTGCCTACCAATGCTTGACACCTGGGCAATGCATAAACCTTCTAATCTTTAAGATAGTAAATTGAATATTTGGCCAAGTAATGCATAAATAATCAGGCATCCAATAGCCTGTTGATAGAGAACAACATCAAATGCATCTCTAGCATCATGAAGACTCAATTGTAGACCTGTCTCTATAGGAGTGGCAATATGTTTGCAATCTTCAAGGCCAAAACACTGCAATGATGTGTCAATATATTTCATTTGACACAAATCTATTCCACAATCAACTTGCATAAACTAAATGCCCAAATAATGATGCAAATGCCCTAAATTAGACATCTCAAATGAGGCATGAAAATCAGCCTTAAAATCAGCAATATGCTTCTCATGAGGACCAGTGAGCAACATGTCATCAACATACACAACAATGATCAGAAGCACATCATTTGTAGGCTTAACATATAAGGTGCTCTCACTTGGACTGTTCTCAATACCATATGTAATCAAATAGGCATGTATCTTTTCATACCAAGCATGTGGTGCTTGCTTTAAACCATATAATACCTTCTCTGTGCACTTGGTTTTCATGCCCTTTTTGCACAAAGCCATGGGGCTAAAAAACATAGACTTCTTCATGCATATCATCATTTAGAAATGCAATTTTAATGTCCAAATGATGTACATTCCAACCATGATGAGCTTCAAGTGCACAGATGCTATGAACAATAGTCATTCAACATGGAGGTGCAAAGGTCTCATCAAAATCAATGCCTCTTTCTTGTGCATAACCCTTTGCAAAAAGCCTAGCCTTATACATGTCAACTGTTCCATCATGATTATGCTTCAACTTGTATACCCACTTAGTGCCAATGGCCTTCTTGAAAGGAGGCAAGTCACATAAAGACCAATTATCTTTTTTCATGATAGCATCATATTCAGATTGCATAACAGCCATCCAATTTTTAGAATTTTGTTCTTCATCAAATGCAACAGGCTTAATCTCATCACATAGACTAGAGGCAGCCATATCATAGCAATCTGACACAAACAATGCACTATGAGAGCCTGATCGAGTACAAAATGATAGAGGTGCATCTAATTTGCTATCACATAAAGTCCGCACAAGCCATTTTGGCATAGTTTTTGCCTCCTCAATATCAGCTCTCTCATCAACAAGTGCATCATGTAAATTTGGATAAGAAATGCAATGACGTGCATCATCACATAAAACTTGGAAACGCTGAGACGTTGCCTCATTAGGACCAACACTAGACTTTCCACTTGTAAAAAGAGGCAGCAAAGTATCATACATGTCTTTGGAGCTAACATATGTTTCTTTAGTACATGAAAGTAATGGCTGAATAACATCTTTCACAAAAATAACATCATGGATAACCAAAATGCATTTAGTATCTGGATGATATAGACGATAACCTTTGATTCTAGAACTGTACCCAACAAAGATAAATTTCACTACTTTATCTTCCAATTTCCTATCTTCTTGTTCAACCACTAATGCATATGACAGATAACCAAAAACACGCAAGTGAGCAACAGATGGCGTGCGACCATGCCAAGCCTCATATGGAGTGATAGACTGCAATGCTTAGTGGGACAAGTGTTAAGTACATATGTTGCACACATAACAACCTCAAGCCAAAAACTATGTGGTAAAGCCTGACTCTTGACCATACACCTCGCCATCTGCATGAGTGACCTGTTCTTCTGTTCAGCAACTCCATTCTATTCAAGTGTATATGACACTGTACACTGATGTTTTATCCCACGTTTAGCCAGAAATGCATTAAAACAAGAAGACATATATTCCCCCCTCGATCAGAATGGAGGGTGCCCATTTTACATGCTGACAGATTTTCAGCCAAAACAAAAAACTATTTGAAGCACATAAACACTTTTGACTTTTCTTTCAATGCATATACCATGTATGCCTAGAAAAATCATTAATGAAAGTTACAAAGTAAAGATAGTTTCCAAAAGAGAGTGTCTACATAAGACCACATACATCATTGTGAACAAGCTGCAATTTCTTAGTAGCTCGGACTAAAACCATCTTTTGGAAAGGAGGAACACTGCATTTTGCCCAAAATACGGCCTTCACAGACATGTTTATCGGGTGCCTCAAGTTTGGGCAAAGAGGTGTAAGCCGCCGGATTGGCAATTGTAAAGTCTGACTCTTTTTATATTCCGCACGAATCGAAAGGTCATTGCGTAGACATTGTAACCTTCTTATAAATCAATGAAAAGAGACGCTTCGGTGACGACCAGAGGAGTCGCCAGACTGTCTGTCTGGTTGATGAAGTCTGCGTAGTTTCCGTGGTGTGTTTGAGAACTCTGAGTTATTCGATGTCTTTCTGTTCTGTTTGATTATCTGCACCTGTACGGTACAGATTGAGTACTGTTATTGTCTCTGTTGTTTACAATGTTTGTATTTGAGTCAGCTATTTAAGTTAGACAAATTCTGTATTACAGTACTGAATAGTTTCGGCGCTGTATGTTGAGAGCGCATTAAATGGAGTGTGTTCAGTAAGCTTTGGAAGAGTCTGATTAATAGACAGTAAGATTGTGAGAGTGTAACTAGAGTCTTGATAAGTAATTCGTATTGACAGAGCTTCTTAATGTTAAAGTATGGTCATGTGAGTGAGTTGATTTGGGAAAATCAAGTATAGGGCATCTGTTTAACAGACCCCTTCCACTCCCAAGAACCCGAATAGATGTTTAAACGCGTTTCTGACACCAAGACCCGCGTTTAACACTGGCGCCGTCTGTGGGAAAGTGGCAATAGATTGTTGCAAAGTGATTCTCGGAAAGTGGCAACAGAGTGTTGCACAGTGATTGTGGACAGGTAACCATAGATTGTGAATCGACAGTAAAATAGAGTAATACGCAAGTGTAGCAAAGGTGCTATATGCCGGTTACTCGATCCGGCGAGTCGTATCCCAAGTACAAACAACCTTGGGTGGTACCAAATTTGCGAAAAACACCCTCGGGAGGAAGAAGCACAAACCGATTAGGCCTGGTAGTCGAAGAAGCAAAGCACGTTAGCAGCGATTCCGGTAGCATTCCGGTGGAACATTCTACGATTCCGATAGATTCCGGTGAAATTTCGGTGCAGTCTGCAGAAGATACAGTAACTTTTGAGTCTGCAAGAACGCCTGGTCAGGATTCGAATCAGTCTGAGAATAGAGTTGTCTTACTCAAAGAAGTCATTAAAG
Organism: Ceratopteris richardii; assembly: GCA_020310875.1. Classification (NCBI taxonomy): domain Eukaryota; kingdom Viridiplantae; phylum Streptophyta; class Polypodiopsida; order Polypodiales; family Pteridaceae; genus Ceratopteris; species Ceratopteris richardii. The sequence goes on along the minus strand of CM035433.1, from coordinate 51,404,140 downwards.
GTGAAAGACTACCCTAGATTGGGGAAAGTTCCACTAGTTCCAGTGGTAGTTCGGTCCTGGTTGCAGATAATTTACGATTTTCCGGTGATAGTGTTATACTTCCCGGTGAATCTTCATTCCAGACACCACTGTTCGGAGCAAGTTTACCTACGTTTGCTACCACAAAAGAGGATAAGCTATTCGAATTAGAAATTCGTAAGAGGTTAAACGCTATTTTCGAATCGGAAGAAGAGCAGTCTCATCATACAGACTCTGAAGAACCAGAAGCACATCCTCAGAACTCAGCAAATAGTAACAGAACCAACATGAGTGGGCAACAACAACAACAACAACAACAACAACAACAACAACAACAGCAACAGCTACTTCCATCTCGATGTTTTCATCCCCATAGATGTGTGCAAAAAGGGCATGAAAAAAGTGTGCAGAATGAAAAAGGCATTATATGTCCTGAAGCACGCACCATGTGCTTGGTATGATAAGATAAATGCCTACTTGCAAGAACATGATTTTGAGAACAATCCAACTGAGAGCACCTCATATGTGAAGCATGTAGAGGATGTAATTCTCATCATTGTTGTATATGTTGACGATATGCTACTCACTCGTCCTAATGAGCAACATATTGTGTAACTTAAGGCTGATTTGCATGCCTGTTTTGAGATGTTTGATTTGGGCATTCGCATCATTATCTCGACATTCAGTTTATGCAAGACAAAGGAATAACTTTGTATCAAACAAAATATATTGGCACACTATTGCAACATTTGCCTTTTGTTCTTGATGATTGCAAACCTATTGCAGTCCCATGGAAAGAGGTTTACGATTGAATCTTTCATGATACTTGAGGTGCATTTGATGTTGTTCTCTATTAGTAAGTTGTTGGATGAATTGACTTATGCATAATTTGGCCTGATATTTAGTTTGTTGTCTCGTAGATGAGTAGGTTTATGCATTGCTCAGGTTCCAAGCATTGGCCGGTGGTTAAACACATCATTTGCTACTTCAATGGTACAAAGCTACTTGGATTGTTTTATTCCAAGGGGGATCACTATCACCAGATTTACATGCTTCTTTTGGTCGATCTTTTGCCACCACTATCTTTACTGAAACTGAGAGTGCATTGGTAATGGTGAGGAACCCTATGTTTCATGCTAACACAAAGCACATTGAGGTGCACTTGCATTATGTCAGAGAGGTTCTCTGCTAGAGAGATCAAATTGGATGATGTGATCACATGATAATTTTGTTGATCTTTTCACAAAGGCTCTACCTAGCAAGAAGTTTGAAGCAAAGCATTCCCATTAATTCCTTTTGTGGATTTATTTCTTTCCACATAGCTTGTCGATTCCTTATACATGAGTGCCACCTCCTTGTTCACTGCATGACTCCCAAGGGAGATTTGTTGATATATTTTGGTAGTGATATGTGTGAACACACTTAGGAACACAAGGACACTTTTTCCCTACTTAGGAGGTTTTTTTTCTCGCTTGAATATATGCATATATCTTGATGTGTGAAACATCACAAGAAATGAATTAGTGTGACACTAGAACACCTCTATGGTCACCATTAACTCAATGCTTCTCCAAACTTTGAGAAAAGATTGCTTAAACTAAAAACTTTGCTTCTACAGAACTTTCTAGTTATTGAAATGACATACCTTCACTCTTTTGCTTATTTCTCTTAGCACATATATTATTTCTCCAAGATATTTTTGTGGATGAAAGTAGAAGAGTAGAGCTTTCCAATAAGCTATTAGTTCCAAGAAACACGTCTCTAGAACTCAAGTTATGGCCTCCATAAGATCACCCTCTATGAGTTGTCAAAACTGGAAATTTTGCCTCTTTTAGTAAAATTGAGTGTCTAAAAATGCAAACGTGATGCCTAGCATCGACTTGCTACCAAAAGTCAATGCCAAGCATTGACTTGTTGCTTTTTCAGCCACTTTTTAGCTCCTAAAATATGTGCGTGAACACAAGATATGAAAAAGACCACTTTTATGTGGGAAGTCGATGCCAGGCATCGACTTTATGCTGAAACTCAATGCCAGGCATCGACTTGCTCCACCAAGCTCATGTTTTTAAAAGATTTAACAACACATAAAACTCAGAGAATGAAAACAATGACTTATCAGCACAAACTTGATGCCAGGCATCGAGTTGCTTGGCAAACTTGAACTTTTGAACTCATCACATAGTAGGCAAGCATGGAGATGATGGAGAGAGTCTCATACACAGAACTTTAACTATTTCTTCTCATAGCTATGAAAGACTCAGAAGTTTACAAGTGCTTTCTCACTCAGAGAAGCCCAACTATACTCAGTCATACAAAATAAACTCCTTCTCACATTCTATCACTCTCTACCACACCGTGTCAGTTGACACAAACTAACTTATATAGATTTTTCTCTATCTCGTGACTTTTTAAAAACTTCTAGAACTAAAGCGAACTAACTTTACAAATATAATACACTTGTGAATCTGTCCCTTCACATAGGCATGTGGTTTTCTTTTAAAACTTTGACCTTCAAATATATATCCAATTAGTGATTGTGTCTCCAACAGCTCCCCCTCAATCACTAATTGACATTCTCTGTTTCTTCATATCATCTTCTTTTCTTTTACTCCTGCCATGCTTTTGAATCTGCTAGTCTTCACACCATTCAAACTCTTTGTCAGTATATATGCTATCTGATCCTTTGTAGAAATGTACTCCACTTCAATTTCTTTCTTCATTACCTTTTCTCTTATGAAATGATAATGTATCTCTATATATTTTATTCTTGCATGAAATACTGGATTTGCTGCAAGATAAAGTTAACTCATATTATCTCCATGTATTATAGATATACCTTGATCAATGCCCAAGCCTTTGAACAATGTCTGCATCCATATGACCTCCTTAGCTGCTTCCACAAGTCCTTTGTATTCAACTCCAGTTGATGAAAATGCTACTGTATGTTGTTTCTTTGAACACCAACTTACAAGCTTATTGTTACCGTTAGTGTCCATGTGAAAGGCCAAATGGCCACCGGACACTTCTGCGTATATGTTCTTTAATAAAACATATAGTGGTCTGGTCAGTCACAGACTATAAGTTCGACCGCATTTGTAAGACCTAAGAAGTCTATCTTCGTGCTCCCTGTGTACTGCCTTTTCTGCGTATTCTACAACCTCTGTGCGGAGTACTGTGTGTGGCGTCAGGAGCTCGGTTTTCTACTCCGAGCATATCGTCGTGGAGATCTCGAGAAGGAGAGTGCAGTGTGGTGCATCGCCATCGAAATACTTCACTGGTATCAGAGCAGTTTTCCAAGGCGGCGACTAAGGCGGTGACCAAGGCAAAGACCTTGGCATACCTTGTCATCCGAGTCACCGAAGTCACCGTTGGCGCCGTTGGCTGCGCGCGAGGGAGGACCTCAACGATCAAGGAATATAGAGGTTCCCGGTACTTCCCGGGAGGTCACCCATCCTAGTACTGTCCCCCCCAGAGCTCGCTTAACCGTGGCAATCTTTTGCCACTAAGCTACACTCTTGTGGTGTTTGAAGAAGGGGAAAGACTAAGATTGACATTACCTTGAACAAGTTTTGGTCCCTCAAAGCTTCATTTTTGCTTTTAAAGCCTATTTCTGAAGCAATTTTGGGGTGTTTTTGGAGCCATTTCGGAGTACTTTCGCACGTAGTTCTCTTCACACAGGTCCAAGAACATCAAGAAGAGTGTTCCTTGTACTTCTCAGACAATAAATATCAACCTTTGGGGTTGTATTTTCAGCCACACTCGTAAAACTACAGGTTTCTCGAGGGGTTTTCAGTTTTGGTGGGAGCAGTCGCTGCAAATTTATGCAGGTTTTTAAAGCCTAAAACATCAGAGTTGATAGACACTTGCAGGTGTTATTGGCTAGTTTTTGGGCTGTGTATTCAGCCTTTCAGTGTCATTTTACTGCATATATTGAGCACATACACACGATGTACGCTTCTGTGGATACCGCTTATGTACGTCCATGTGGGCATTGATATAGCGGTTACGTTCTTTGCATAAAGCCTTTTACGTTTGATAAAGAGGGTCGTGGTGAGGTTTTCTTAACTGGGAGACACCCAGATGTCGGGGTCTCTTCGGTGATGCAGGTGGAAGACTTACCCAACCTCGCCATAGGAGATGTATGATAGTTGTTCATAGGTGCTCGATAAGCCTAGTTGGCTTCTATTGGGTAACTGATTATATACAGTGGAGTCAGTGATTCACTATGCAGGTAGACATGTCAGTACTTGCAGTTTTATGATACTTTGACATTGGTCATATGCTAATTTTGCAGAGGATACTCTGCCAAAATTTTTCCAGATTTCTGGTTTAGTCAACTATGTAGTGGTCGATTTACTCCTTGATACACTTATTTGTTGGTGTTTGGACTCTTCTAGCTCCATTATCATTCTATTCAGTTCTCTACGATCATGGCATCAGAGGTCTCAGGCACATCCGGTGGATCAGGGTCTAGTGCTAGCGTTCCGAGGAGGAGCTATAACTTGCAGGGCAAAGACCATTTTGAGATCCGAAAATTTGATGGCACAAACTTTGCTCTATGGAAGAATCAGATTAAAGATGTGCTGATTCAAAGAAGGCAATGGAAGCCAGTAAATGGGATTTCAAAGAAGCCTGCTGACATGGATGAAGATGATTGGGATGAGTTAGATGAAATGGCCAGGTCTACCATTCGCTTGCACCTAGCAGATAATGTTTACTTTACAGTATTAGACTGTGAAAGTGCAGAGGAGCTTTGGAAGAAGTTATGCAATACATATAAAAAAGAGACGGCATCAAATAAAGTATATCTGATGAGAAAATTATACGACCTTCGTATGAAGGACACAGATAGTGTTGCTGCTCATCTAAATGAGTTTGATGCCATATTCTCCCAGTTACAAGCTCAGAAAATGGATATGGACAATGAAATGAAAGCAGTATTGCTGTTATGCACCTTGCCATCATCATGGGATACATTTTGCATAGCTATTAGCAATAGTGCACCAGGTGGTAAACTCGTCTATGATGACATATGTGGAGCACTCTTGAGTGAGGAGATTCGTAGAAAATCTATGGTTGGCACTCAGAGTGGAGATGCATATAATGTTCGTGATTCTTACCAAGGAAAGAATCAACAACGTGGTAGGAGCAAGAACAAGGAAAAGAATGGTCAACGGAATAAGAGCAGAAGTAAATCAAGGAAGAGGGATATTGAATGCCATTATTGTCATAAGAAAGGACACATGAAGAAAGACTGTTATGCATTAAAGAATGCTAAAGGTAAAGGACAGAATGTTGATGGGCATGTTAAACAGTTACCTGCACCATCTACTTCGACTGTGAAGATTGAAGAAATTAATGCTATTTCTGATGATGCTGATGTGTTGACACTTGATAGTACTGTGCCATCTGAGGCACTTATGGCTGATTCTCTTTCCCACACCTGGCTGCTAGATTCTGGTGCTTCTTTCCATGTGACACCACATAGAGAATGGTTCTCTAATTATGCAGCAAAGTCTCTTGGTACCGTGAGACTTGGTGACTCTTACCAGTGTGATGTTGTGGGGATTGGAGATGTGGTTGTGCAGTTCATTGACGGTTCAAAATTTACTATGCATAATGTACGCCATGTACCTCAGTTATCACGCAGTTTGATGTCAGTTGGTCAACTTGATGACCTTGGTTACAAGGTGGTCTTCTATGCTCAGTCTTTTCGTATATCAAAGGGCAATATGGTGATTGCAAAAGGAAGGAAAGTTGGCTCACTTTACCCTTTATTTGTATCACAGAATTTGTTAGCTGTTACCGAACAGCCTATGGCTTGTATTTGGCATGGTCGTTTGGGCCATATATCTCGTAGTGGAATGGAAAATCTTTCTCGTTCTGGCTACTTACCTGTGTTATCTTTCTCTGATTTTTCATTTTGTGAGCATTGTCAATATGGAAAGAAAACCAGAAATGTGCATAAAACGCACATTGAATCTTCATTTCAGCCTTTAGATCTTGTTCATACAGATGTGTGTGGTCCTATGCCCACTAGGTCCTTAGGTGGTTCTCTTTACTTTGTCACTTTCATAGATGATGCTACTAGAAAAGTCTGGGTATATCCTATCAAATCGAAGGATGATGTATTTCCTAGTTTCAGAAAATGGCTTGCTTCAGTTGAGACTGAAAAAGGAACTAAGCTTAAGGCTTTACGTTCAGATAATGGGGGTGAGTATACCTCACATGAATTCAGCCTTTTCTGTCAGTGTAGAGGGATTCGTAGAGAGTTTACAGCTCCTTATACCCCAGTACAGAATGGTGTAGCTGAGAGGATGAATAGAACTATTCAAGATAGAGTAGTCTCTATGTTGCATCATGCAAACCTCTCACAAGGTTTTTGGGCAGAAGCAGTATTGACTGCAGTTCATGTGATTAACCTTTCACCTAGTACTGCCAAAGGTCTGAAAGTGGCACAAGAGTTATGGACAGGGAAACCACCATATTATGATCATCTTTGAGTTTTTGGGTGTGAAGCATATGTTCATATACCCAAGAATCTTAGACAGAAGTTGGACCATAAGTCAAAGAAATGCATTTTTCTTGGATATGGTCGAGAAGGACAATTTGGATATCGCTTATGTGATCCTGAAACACGGTCAGTGATTAGAAGTAGTGATGTCATTTTTAATGAGTCTAAGATGCATAAACAGCCAATTAAGGAGGTTGAAGTGAGAAGAGTGGTGTTTGAGGATACTAGTCCTCCGGTTAGCATGCATAAAAATGCTACACATAGGTTCAAGAGAATGTCCATTCAGATCAGTCTGCACATGTTCCTGTTCAGCAACCATTGAGACGTTCTGCACGTGTCTCATATCCACCTGATAGATATGTTCCAGGTTTAGATTTTGTTATGCTAACAGATGCCGGTGAGCCCTCTTGCTACAAAGAGGCGATGCAGACAGAGGATCATGTCAAGTGGGAGCGTGCCATGAAGAGTGAGTTGGATTCTATTCACAAGAATGGTACTTGGGACTTAGTACCTTTGCCAAAGGGCAGGAAAGCTTTACCATGTAAATGGGTATATAAGCTGAAATTCACATCAGATAGTGCTTCTCCAAAATATAAAGCACGACTTGTTGCAAAGGGTTTTAAGCAACAACATGGTGTTGATTTTGAGGAAATCTTCTCTCCAGTGGTCAAGATGACTACTTTGCGCATGTTGCTTGGATTCGTTGCAATGGAGGACTTAGAGCTAGTCCAAATGGATGTGAAAACAGCTTTCTTGCATGGAGATCTTACAGATGAGATCTATATGGAACAACCAGAGGGTTATGTAGTTCCTGGCAAGGAAAGTCTAGTTTGTAAGCTCAAGAACAGCTTGTATGGACTTAAACAGTCTCCTAGACAATGGTACCAAAAGTTTGATGCTTTTATGAAGTCCCAAGGCTATTCTCGGAGCAATGAGGATCATTGTCTCTACACAAAGAGATGTTCTGATGGCAGCTTGATATGCTTGATACTTTATGTCGATGATATGTTGATTGCTGGGAAATCCTCTTATGATTTGTCAATTCTCAAAAAGAAGTTGAGTCAGACATTTGATATGAAGGATTTGGGGGATGCCAAACATATTCTTGGCATGCGCATCACTCGTGATAGGAGTAAAAGATGCATATACTTGTCTCAAAGTGAGTACATATCCAAAGTACTTCATCGATTCAATATGCAGGGTGGAAAGGCATTGAGTACACCTTTACCCACATATGTGAAATTGAGCAAGGATGACTGCCCCGAATCAGATGAGGAAAAGGAATTCATGACCAAAATTCCCTATCAGTCTGCTGTTGGTAGTCTCATGTATGCTATGGTAGCTACGAGACCAGACATTGCATTTGCAGTGGGAGTTGTGAGCAGATATATGTCTAATCCTGGCAAGAAACATTGGGAAGCGGTCAAAATGATTTTGAGATATCTAAGTGGCACTAAGGACAAGTGTCTATGCTTAGGTAGAGGGAAAGCATCCATTATTGGTTACACAGATTCTGACTATGCTGGTTGTGTAGACAATCGTAAGTCTACATCAGGGTACATTTTTCATTTTGGTGGAGGTGCTATCTCTTGGAGATCTCGTCTTCAAGAATGTACAGCTGTTTCCACCACAGAAGCAGAGTATGTTGCAGCAAGTGAGGCATGTAAGGAAGCATTGTGGCTTTCTCGTCTTGCTTGTGATATGGGTTTGCCTCAGCATGTACCTCACTTGCTCAGTGATAGTCAGAGTGCCATTGCTTTGGCTAAGAATCCGGTCTATCATGCAAAGACCAAGCACATTGAGGTGAGGTATCACTTCATTAGAGATTGCTTAGCCACTAAGAGCATTATTCTTGAGAAGGTTCACACTCGAGATAATGCTGCAGATGCTTTGACTAAAGCTCTACCACAGGATAGCTTTCGACACTGTTGTCACTTGATGGGGGTTACTTGATTCTTGATCTTACGCAGTCACTTGTATACTGTGTAACATGCCCATCAGGTGGGAGGTATAGTTTGTATACTTACACTCAGGTATTCTTTATCATTCTTTCTTTTTTCTCCCATAGTTACTCTGGCCATATTGGCCTTTAGTGGCAGATTGTTACCGTTAGTGTCCATGTGAAAGGCCAAATGGCCACCGGACACTTCTTTGTATATGTTCTTTAATAAAACATATAGTGGTCTGGTCAGTCACAGACTGTAAGTTCGACCGCATTTGTAAGACCTAAGAAGTCTGTCTTCGTGCTCCCTGTGTACTACGTTTTCTGCGTATTCTACAACCTCTGTGCGGAGTACTATGTGTGGCGTCAGGAGCTCGGTTTTCTACTCCGAGCATATCGTCGTGGAGCTCTCGAGAAGGAGAGTGCAGTGTGGTGCATCGCCATCGAAATACTTCACTTATCACCAATATAAAACATGTACCCATGTGTTGATCTCCTGTCATCTTGATTACCTACCCAGTCTGAGTCACTATATGCTCTCAATTTCAAATCTGATGTAAAAAGATAATACAATCCTTCCTTTATAGTTCCTTTGATATATATGAGAACTCTTTGACCTCCAATCCAATGTGGGTCCTTTGGACAATGCATGAATTGTGACAAAACTCTCACTGCATAACTAAGATCAGGTCTTGTTAGTGTAGCATAAATCAAACTACCCACAAGAGATTAATACTTCCTCATATCTTTATATTTTGCACCATCATATTTATTGAGCTTGTGGTTGACTTCCAGTGGAGTTGAAGCTTCTATGCAATTTTCCATTCCAAACGTCTTCAACAAGTTCAAAAGATACCTTTCTTGTGATGCATATATGCCATGATCTGTATAAGTAACTTCCATTCCAAAAAAGTATGATAACTCTCCTAGATCACTGACCTTGAACTCTTTCCCAAGTAATCTCTTTACCTCCTTGATTCCTTCATGTGAAGTACATGTGATTATAATTTCATCTACATAAATACAAATGTAGATTGTACCTTCCTCTATTCTTTTGATGAGTAGACTTGGGTCTGCTTTTGAACTTTGATATCCAAGATCATTGAGATACTTCACTAGTCTATAGTTCCATGCTCTTGGAGCTTGCTTCAATCCATAGAGTGCTCTTCTCAACCTGCAAACAAAATTTGCATACCTGGAATCTATAAACCCTTGAGGTTGTTCCATTTATAACACATCTGATATGTATCCATTTAAGAATGCATTCTTTATATCCAATTGACTTAGGGTCCATCCTTTTGAAGCTGCAATAACAATGATTGTCCTTATAGTTGACATCTTAGCTATAGGACTCAATGTCTCATCATAATCTATGCCATAGGTTTGGGCATAGCCTTTCATCACTAGTCTAGCTTTGTATCTGGCTATACTTCCATCTGCAAGCTTCTTCACTTTATAAACCCATTTATTTCCAATTACTTTCTTACCATTTGGTTTTAGAACAAGTTCCCATGTCTTGTTCTCCTCAAGTGCATTGAATTCTTCCTTCATTGCATCTTCCCATTGCTTCTTACCTTTTGCTTCATCATAGTTGTGAGGTTCTTCATCATCTTTGACCATATATGCATAGTTCTTCTGAGTTATGTAAGAAGTATCATAAGAATACCTTTCTGGCTGCTTTCTAGTCCTACTTGGCCTTCTTGGTTCACATTCTTCATAAGTGTCTGGATACACTTCTTCATCAAATATGGGAGCTTCTTCATTTCTTCTTGTTAATCCACTTATGGGTGTACTTGCTTGCGTATAGTCTTCATCTTCATTCACCTACACAATTGATTTTCCTTTCTCACATCTTCTTACCTCTTCTTGAAATTCTTCAACTGTGTGACTTTGATCTGCATACCAACTTTTATGTTCATCAAATGTAATATCTCTAGAAACAAGAAATTGTTTGGTTAGAGGATTCCACAACTTGTAACCCATCTGCTTTTCATCATAACCAATGAACACATATTTTTCTGCCTTTGGTTCAAGTGTATGTCTAAGTTGTGATGGCACATAAGCATATGCAATTGATCCAAACACTTTACAATGATCTAGTGTTGGTTTCTCACCCCACCAAGCTTCATATGGAGTCATTCCATTGAGAGCTATACATGGTAATCTATTCAAAAGATATGTAGCTGTATTTACAGCCTCAGCCCAAAGATGATTTGGACAATTCTTTTCCTTCAGCATAGCTCTAGCACCAAAGATAATCATTGAACTCTTGGGAGAAGTATTCTCCCCCTCCATCAGACCTCAGTCTCTTAAGCTTTTGATTTGTGACTCTCTTTGCATATGCATGAAAATGCTTGAAAGCTACAAAAACTTCTTATCTTTTCTTCAAAACATATAAAGTTATCCATCTTGCAGCATCATCAATGAAAAGAACATAATACCTTGATCCACTGATAGATCCTTCTTTTGTTGGTCCCCATACATCTGTATGAATGAGCTCTAGTACTCCATCATGTTTGAATCCTTTCTTTTGAAATGGTAACCTATGTGCTTTACCCATTTGACATACTTCACATTTATAAACCATATGTTGACTTTGCTCAGTTGGTAGTCCTAGTACAGACTGATTTGCAACCATAGCTTTAATTCCTCTTTCATTGCATATAACAAACTCATTGACTGATCAAATGTGTAAAGTTTTTTAATTTTCAAAGAGGTAGACAAAGTCAAAGAGGAGGCTATGGTAGAGGTGGAGGAAGAAGTTGGGGACAGAATCAATCCTATAACATCACCTACTATAATTATGCAAATGACACACAGAATGAAAGTCATACATCATTAATGATGAATTCAATCAGCACATCAAATAAAGAAGATCTAAAGGTATTTTACATTGAATCTGGATGTTCTAATAATTTTTCAGGAAACATAGAATTGATGTCAGAATTGGAAAAAGGCATTTCTAGTCATACAGTTCAAACAAGTGATAATACAAGACACAATGTACATTCGATTGGAAAAGTAAAATGCAAGAGTGGAGCAGATTTGCTAACCATGTTTTGTATGTTCCCACAATACCTAGAAACTTGATTAGTGTGGGAGAGATAGTTGAAAAAGGTTTTCAAGTCAGGTTTACAAATGAAGGAGTATTTGTTGAAGATCTAGAGAATGGATATAATCAGATTGTTTGTGGTAAGAAAGAAGGTAGACTCTTTACTTTAAGAGTGCAAGGGAACATTGGTCAAGCTTTGCTCACACATGGTGGAGTGATAATAGAACTTGATCTCTGGCATAAGAGATTAGGTCATCTTTTTTGAGTAGTGACTGTCTTCACAGTTAGTGTAAATTTTGATAATTTGGCAATGTTCTTCCAAAATTGATCAAGGTTTTGAGTTATTCTTGATATAGAAGTGTTCTAACATCAAGGATAGCTTGTTCTTTTGGAGATTAACACTCTCCATCAATAAAAAACATGTGATCATTCATAGAAAGAAAAATGTAAACGATTGTTTAAAGCTTTTCACTTATCCTCAAACGACTATTCTTATTCTCGCATTGCATGAATGTCATAAATAATTCTCTTATCCTCACACCGCATGAATGGTGTCTTTTGTGTGGTTCCTAAGGGATTATAGATTAGAATTATCCCCAAAATCTCCACCTTAAGCCATGCATGGTGTTAAATGCCTCTCCACATAGGTTAGACAACCCCACGTAGGACATATCCACACAAGATTACAAGTTCTAAGTAGGACATATTCACATAGGGTTACAATGGTCCATACAAGAAATATCTGTTCAAATATTTTCATAGTGATGCATGTGAACACACTTAGAAGACAAAAGAGAAAGCGCTTGCACCCATTCAAAAAACACAGATTGGCCACAACTTAGTTTCTTGAGAGTTAGGAGCCTTTGAAAACCAAGAAAATAAGTCAAATTAAGATTCACATATTTCCATGCTGCATATCGAACATATGTTGCATCACAAGTGCAAGGATAACACCTATGCAAGCCATTACTTGCAAGTTGTTCATGCTACAACTGATGGAAACACCAAGAAATGGTTCATTTAAATCACCTTCAATTAGATACTATATATTGAAGCTTACTAATGTTACATGAATATGAACACAACCTTTGTAAGCATGGAAAACAAACCAGAAATGATGTGCCATCTTCATAACCCCCCTAGGCAGGCTAATCATAAAACCAAGAATCCTCATCCTTAAAAAGACCACAAGGAAGTGTGGTGATGCTCCCCAAAGAGATCCCACCTTCCTAGCCATGAAGTGCATTATTCATCAGTTCCAGTAGTCTTGGACACCCAATCCTAACCTGAGTATTGCCCACCATCATAGCATAGGAGGGAATGTTGGTCCCTTACACCTCAAAGCTTTATTATGAGCCTCTCATCATTGAAAGCATCATTCAGCATGTAAGTCATTGCGTATTGCGCATTTCTACGGCTTTCTCAACCAAGCAGAGCCAAAATCATTAGTAACATTAGTTTGTGGTCATGGTGACATGATCCCCAGAATGGACATCCATAAGAATCCTACTAGGGTAATCCAAACATTATTTTCAATCAATGAACAAGGCATTATAAACTTATTATCAAAGTCTAATGATCATGTGAAGCCTCTAGAAATGATGGTTACTTTTTCATAAGTTTGAAATCATCATAGAATATAGCTCAAAAACTATGCCATGATGCATAAAAGTGGCATAAAAATTGATTGGCAACATCCCCTACTATGTGAGTATCATAAGGACCCCAACACCTCAAAAACAAGTTCCAAATAGCAATAAGCATACGGTTTGTTTTCCACCTGCAAAGCTTTCAGTCACCTATGTAGAAAAGTGGAACAAGGTTCAAATGGGAACCGTGTGAGCATTATTTAAACATGGTCATGTCAGACATTATTGATGATTCATGTTCTCCTTTACATGTATAACGCCAGGGTCAAATTTGAAACCTTTAATTTATGTAGGCCAAACAAGTTCAAGCATTTGTACGTAGTTAAATAGTGAAAAATTGAGTGATGGCTTAATGAGAGACTTCATCAATCTCAGATCCTTACCGACTTTGATTTTCTCATATAAGGTCAGTGAGTGGTCGACATGAATGTATCTGCAATACTTTACCTCATCGTCTGTTACACACAATAAGCAAGTTGGAAAATTGCACCTCTTTGACAGAGTTGTGGTATACATCAAAACAACATAACATGGCCCTCGTGCAAGGTTCATATCAAATCTAAGAATGCACCGAGAAACATGGACACAGTCACTTTTGGGGCAAACACACATCACAACAACATATCTTCCCCTCTTGAAAGACATAACAAGAAGGAAACTGGTAGCTTCAGATATTTCATAGCAATGAAAATCATAAAGAGATACACCTCAACCAGCTCTCTAAGCCGGACAAGTCTTAAGTAGATGTTTTCCTTTTTGCCATGTTGATGCAACACCAAAGACCTCTCTGTCAGAGCAACCTCTTCTTGCAAACACCTAGTGGTCATCATGCTATCACTGTGAAGAAAAGATGACATCTGAAGACGTGTTTCTTCAATGGGGAGGAGCAGTAGTTCCTGTAAATCTTATCACCAAAGTTAGCCACTCTTGGTGGACTGCATCAAGGGAAGTTGTCATTGTTTAAGTGTAAAAGAGATGTTACATAAATGACAGGACGAGCGCCTAAGCTTCTTCTACTACTGCTCTCGATAGAGACACATCTTTTGAGTTTGATAATTGGCACATTACCTTTGTTGGGATCTACGAGATCACATAGAGTTTCCATGTGCAACAATAAAGTCATGACACAACCCTGCTCTGAACAGATAACAATAGAGCATGGACCATTATTCCTTGAGTAGTCATGTCTGCATTCACCAATTTTGTTTGAGGTTGGACACCATTAGAAACCATTTCTTTTCTTTGCCTTAACCAGCTTCTGAGGCTTCTTGCCATCATTTGAGAAGTGTCTTCATGAAGAGCATAGGAAAGGGGCGGCCAAACAAGAGGCCACATGCATGTTGTATACAGGTGGAGTATTTTCCTGATAGACAGATGGATGAAAAGGGAGGAGCATGGAGGGTGGGAAGGAAGTCCAAAGGGGGAAGCATATAGAATTTCCCTCCCAACCCGCCAGTAAAAGACATAGAGGAACCTTTTGTAGAAGCATCCGGAAAGGCAATAGAGGGAGGTGTGGAAAGATGGGAGGAGGAAACCCCCAACCACACACATGTCCTCCCAAAGACGTGATAGCTTGGCTGCCATCTGTAACATCGGGATCAAGAAAATTCTGCTTAATTTGTGTTACCCCCTTGATTCTCTTATCTTAGATGTTGTGATTTGGGAGGTTATTGAGTTCTTTCTCAACCGAAAAAGCATGGATTAAGTGTGGAAATAACGATGCACCACAGTAGATTCTCCTTCTCAAGATCTCCATGATGATATATTGTAGTAGAAAACTAAGCTTCGAATGCCACTCACATTACTCGGAAAAATTCTTGCATAATACACATAAAACATAGTACATAGAGAGAGCACAAACATGCATTTCTCATATGTAACAAATATGGTCAAACTTAGAGCCTATGGTTGACAGACCACTATATGTTTTATTAAAGAGCATACATAAAAGTGTCTGATGGCCATTTGGCCTTTCACATGAACAATAACAGTAACAATGTCCCACTAAAGGCCAATATGGAAAAAGTGACAATAGGAGAAAAATAAAGAATGATAAAGACTATATGAGTGTCAGTATACAGATTATACCTCCCACCTGATGGGGATGTTACACTTTATACAAGTAATTGTGTAAGATCATGAGTCAAGTAACCCGCATCAAGTGAGAATAGTGTTGAAAGCTATCTTGTGGTAGAGCTTTGGTCAAAGCATCTACAACATTATCTCGAGTATGAATCTTATCAAGAATAATGCGCTCAGTGGCTAAGCAATCTCTAATGAAGTGATAACTCACCTCAATGTTCTTGGTCTTTGCATGATAGACATGATTCTTAGTTAAAGCAATGAGATTCTAAGTATCACTGAGCAAATGACATCATGATGAGGTAGACCCATATAAAAAGCAAGCTGAGAAAGCCACAATGCTTTTTTACATGCCTCACTTGCTACAACATACTCCACTTTTGCAATGGAAACAATTGTACATTCTTGAAGATGAGGTCTCCAAGAGATAGCACCTCCAACAAAATGAAAAATGTACCCTGATGTAGAATTTTGATTGTCTACACAGCCAGCATAATTAGAATCTATGTAACCAATAATGGATGCCTTTCCTCTACCTAAGCATATAAATTTGTCCTTAGTGCCATGCAAAAATCTCAAAATCATCTTGACCGCTTCCCATTGCTTCTTGCCAGGATTAGACATATATCTGCTCACAACTCCCACTATAAATGCAATGTCTAGTCTCGTAGCTACCATACCATACATGAGACTACCAACAATAGATTGATAAGGAATTTTGTTCTTCCTCATCTAAATTGGGGCAATCATCCTTGCTAAATTTCACATATCTGGGTAAACATGTGCTCAATGCCTTTCCATCCTGCATATTGAACATGTGATGTACTTTGGATATGTACTCACTTTGAGACAAGTAGATGCATCTTTTATTCCTATCATGAGTAATGCATATGCCAAGAGTATGTCCCTCAAATCCTTCATATTGAATGTCTCACTCAAATTCTTTTTGAGAATTGAGAAGTTATAAGAGGACTTCCCAACAATCAACATGTCATTGACATAAAGTATCAACAGAATCAAGCTACCATTTGAGCATCACTTTGTGTAGAGAATGATCCACATTGCTTCGAGAATATCCTTGAGACTTCATAAAAGAATAAAACTTTTGGTACCATTGTCTAGGGGACCGTTTAACTCATATGAGTTCTTCTTCATGTTACAATTTAGACTTTCTTTGTGAGGAACTACATAACCCTCTATTTTTTCCATATAGATCTCATCTGTAAGATCTCCATGCAAGAAAGAAGTTTTCACATCCATTTGGAATAGCTCTAAGTCCTCCATTGCAATGAATCCAAGCAACATGTTTTAGGTAGTCATCTTGACCAATATAGATAAGATTTCCTCGAAATCAATACCATGCTTTTGCTTAAAACCCTTTGCAACCAGTCCTAATTTATACTTTGGAGAAGAACTATCTGATGTGAATTTTAGCTTATATACCCATTTACATGGTAAATCTTTCCTCTCCTTTGGAAAAGGTACTAAATCTCAAGTACCATTCTTGTGAATAGAATCCAACTTACTTTTTATGGAATGCTCCCACTTGACATGATCCTCTATCTGTGTAGCCTCTTTGTAGCAAGAAGGCTCATCAGCATCTGCTAGCATAACAAAATCCAAACCTGGAACATATTTATTGGGTGGATGTGAGACACATGTAGAACATCTCAATGGTTGCTGAACAAGAACATTTACAAAATAATCTCATTGGACCTTCTCTTGAACATCCCTATCTACAACATTCTTATGCATGCTAACTAGAGGACTAGTATCCTCAAACACATCTTCTCACATCAGCCTCCTTAATCGATTGTTTATAATCTTAGACTCATTGAAAATGACATCAATACTTTTGATCATTGATCATGTTTTAGGATCCCATAAGGAATATCCAAATTTTCCTTCTTGATCAGATCCAAGAAAAATGCATTTCTTTGACTTATATTCCAGTTTTTGTCTAAGATTCTTTGCTATATGAACATATGGTTCGGACCCAAAAAATTGAAGATGATCATAATATGGTGGCTTCCCTATCCATAATTCATGTGCCACTTTCATACTTTTGACAATACTAGGTGAAAGGTTAATCACATGAACTACAGTCAATATTGCTTCTCCCCAAAAGCCTTGTGAGAGGTTTGCATGATGAAGCATAGAAACTACTCTATCCTAAATATTTATTCATCCTTTCACCTGCACCATTCTATATTGGAGTATAAGGAGATTTAAACTCTCTATGAATTCCTCTAGAGTGACAGAAAAGGTTGAATTCATGTGAGGTATACTCACCCCCATTATCTGAATGTAAATACTTGAGCTTGGTTCCTTTTTTCAGTCTTAACTGAAGTTAGGGAATACCTCATCCGTCAATTTGATAGGATACACCCAGAATTTTCTAGTAGCATCATCTATGAAGGTGACAAAGTAAAGAGAACCCCCTAGTGACCTTATGGGCATAGGACCACACACATCTATATGAACGAGATATAAAGGTTGAGTTGAAGAGTCAATCTACATCTTACACACATTCTTAGTTTTCTTTTTCATGTTGACAATGCTCACAAAATGAAAAACGATAGAAAGATAACATACATAATTAGCCAAAATGAGAAAGATTTTCCATTCCACTACAAGATATGTGGCCCAAACAACCATGTGAAATACAATCCATAGGCTCTTCAATAACAACTAACAAGTGTTCTTTCTGTGATACAAATAATGGATAAAGTGAGCCAACTTTTCTTCCTTTTGCAATAACCATATTGCTCTTTCATATGCAAAAGAACTGAACATAGAAAACCACCTTGTAACCAAGGTCATCAAGTTGACCAACCGACATCAGACTATGTGATAACTGAGGTACATGGCATACATTACACATAGTAAATTTTGAACCATCAAAAACTACACAACCACATCTCCAATCCTAAGAGTGTCACACTGGTAAGAGTCACTGTCACATAATCCTAGTAGGAGATGGTTGAACCACGCCTTAAGAGAGAGGATTAGGAAGTAATCCTCAACCATGGCTTTTGGGGCAAGTGGTTAGCCCATCGCACTCCTAACCGGGAGGTTGTGAGTTCAATTCCCAACATTGGTATCAGAGCCTAGTTGAGAAATTGGGCGACACGGAGGTTCGCGCCTCATTCGTGGGCACTTGGAAAAAGCGCTTATCCGTGGTGAGTGTGAAACTGGCCTTGGATGAAGGCGCATGGGCATTTGGGCACCCACGGAGGGTGGGATAGGTCCAAATTTGGTCCATGTGCTGGAGTTTGAGGTTGGTGGAAGCGCTCATGCATGGAAAGTGGGTCCAAGAGTTAGAAGGGTCCACAAGTGAGGATTGAGGACAATGCTCAGTCTAAGGGGGAAGGAATGTCACATAATCCTAGTAGGAGATGGTTGAACCACGCCTTAAGAGAGAGGATTAGGAAGTAATCCTCAACCATGGCTTTTGGGGCAAGTGGTTAACCCATCGCACTCCTAACCGGGAGGTTGTGAGTTCAATTCCCAACAGTCACCAAGTCTCATTGTACCAAGAGACTTTACTGCATAACTAGAGAACGATTCTCTATATGGTGTCACATGGAAAGTCACACCTGAATCTAGCAGCCATGTGTGGGAAAGAGAATCAACCATAAGAGCCTTAGTGGGCATGATACTATCAAGTTTCAACACATCAACATAATAAAAAATAGCATTAATTTCTATAATCTTCATAATCAAACTAGACGGTGCATGTAGCTCTTTAGCATGCCCATCAACATTATGTTCTTTACCTTTAGCATTCTTTAATGCATAGCAATCTTTCTTCTTGTGTTCTTTCTTATGACAACAATGTCATTCCATATCCCTCTTACTTGATTTACTTCTTCTCTTATTCCATTGACCATTCTTTTCTTTGTTCTTGCTCCTCCCACATTGCTAATTCTTTCCTTGGTATGAATCATGAACATTTTATGCATCTCCACTCTAAGTGGCAACCATAAATTTTCTATGAATATCCTCACTCAAGAGTGCTCCATATCCCATGATGTTGGCAAGGTGCATAACAACAAGAGTGCTTTCATTTCATTCTACATATCCATTTTGTGAGCGTATAACTGAGAGAATATAACACAAAACTCATTTAAATGAGCAGCAACACCATCTGTTTCCTTCATGCCAAGGTCATATAACTTTCTTGTTGATATATTCAGGTAGTGATGTGTGTGAACACTCTAGGACCGCCGGGGCACTTTTTTCCCTCTTTAGGAGGTTTTTTCCCCCGACTTGTATATACGCCTATTGCCCTAATGGGCTACTTATCTTTGTACATTCTCTAGTAATACATTCAGTATTGTGGGTTTGTGCTCCAAGCTTCTTCTTCTTCCTTGTGTTGTTCACGTGCTTCCGCAGACGTCTATCTCCAACAATTGGTATCAGAGCAGGTCGTCGCTTCATCTAGGGCGTGGTCAACACTCCTCCGTTTGTAGTCTCAGAATCGTGATCTGAGCTCGTTTTGGCCTCCGAACGCACTATCACAGTGCTTATGCAGGCTATTTTGTCTTTTTGTGCCAAAGGTATATACCAGTTTCTGTTCGCTAGTTTAAGCGCCTCGAAGTCTGCTACAGGTCTAGCAGAACTCGTATGGGCAGTTCTGTTCAACTTTCTGAGATATAGTCAATTTTTTGCATCAAGGTATTTTAGTCACCGGCCATGGATGAAAGTAGTGATGTACTCCGTATGTTGGATGTTGAGGATAAGTTGGATGGTACCAACTACCCATTATGGGCTTATATGATGCGACATGTATTGGTTGCAAAATGATTGTGGAACATTGTGCAGGGTGTTGAAAGATGTCCTGTTACACCTCTGACTACAGGTACTGCAAATACAAGTGTTGGAGCTGATGAAGATGGTGTCGAAGATGATATTCAGTAGATTCCTGTTCGTGCTGATGTTTTTGTTGCACCTACTGAAGAGAAGATTCGCTGGGATGGCCGAGATGCCCAGGCACATGCATTGATAGCTTTGTCTGTCAAACGTGCCATTATTCCTCACATTTGCTCTTGCAAAACAGCTAAGGATGCTTTCAAAGAAGGAAGATAAAGATGAGAAGAAATCAGAAAAGCAAAAATTGTTTTGTAAGTAAAGGGAATGATCATATCATAAAGAACTATCCAAAACTGGCTACTAAAGAGGCAAAGAAGAAAGAGGCTGGAATGGTTGTTGTAGAGGCCTCTACACCAAAAACAGAGTTTGTAAATCTTGTGCAGGAAGAAGAATGGGCGTTCACTATTGTCTTCAGTTTTGACCCATCTTCTCATGAGCAGTGCATGTCTGCAGTAGACTCAGATGTTGTATTTTGACAGTGGGGCGACCAAACATATTACCTCACAGTGCAGTTTCTTCTCTTCACTCGAGCCTGCCCCTACAGGGAATATTGTTACATGCGCCAAGAACTCCTCTTATCCTGTTATGGGAGTTGGTAAGATCATCTTGACTACTACTGATGGTAGTTCTTTCACTTTGTCAGATGCTTTATTTGTGCCAGGGATCAAAAAGAACCTGTTATCAGTTTCTGCATTAGGCAAGATTGGCTTGGTTGTGAAATTTGTTGATGACAGGTGTACAATTCATGATTTGTCAAATGGCGATGTGATTATTGCTTCTGGCATTTTATGTCGTGGGCTGTATAAGCTCATAGACTATGAAAGATCTGAAAATGATTTGGCATGTGCAGTAAATGATTCTTAGGCTATGTCAGATGCAAAGCTTTGGCATGCACGCTTTGGTCATCTAAACTTTGCTAGTTTGCTACACCTGCAGAAATCTGAAATGGTGTCCTCTTTGCCCTTGAGGCACCTGGAAAACATGTTTGTGAAGGCTGTATTTTGGGCAAAATGCAGCGTTCCTCCTTTCCAAAAGATGGTTCAGTTCGGGCTACACTGAAATTGCAGCTTGTACATAGTGATGTCTGTGGTCCTATGCAGACACCCTCTTTTGGAAATTACCTTTACTTCGTGACTTTCATTGATGATTTTTCCAGGCATGCATGGGTATATCCACTCAAGGCAAAGTCCGAAGTGTTCATGTGCTTTAAACAGTTTTTGGTTTTGGCTGAAAATTTGTCAGCATGTAAAATGGGCACCCTCCGTTCTGATCGAGGGGGGAATATATGTCTTCTGAATTTAATGCATTTTTGGCTGAACGTGGGATAAAACACCAGTGTACAATGCCGTATACACCTCAACAGAATGGAGTTGCTGAACGAAAGAATAGGTCTCTCATGGAGATGGCGAGGTGTATGGTCAAGAGTCAGGCTTTACCTCATAGTTTCTGGCTTGAGGCTGTCATGTGTGCAACATATGTACTGAACAGGTGTCCCACTAAAGTGCTGCATTCTATCACTCCATATGAGGATTGGCATGACCGTAAGCCATCTGTTGCTCATCTGTGTGTTTTTGGTTGTTTGGCATATGCACTAGTGCCTGAACAACATCGCAAAAAATTGGATGATAAGGCAGTAAAATGTATTTTTATTGGGTATAGTTTGGAAATTAAAGGTTATCATCTGTATCATCGACATACTAAACGCATTCTGGTTAGCCGTGATGTTGTCTTTGTGGAAGATGTTATTCAGCCATTGCTTTCATGTACTAAGGAGACATCTGTTAGCTCCAATGACGTGTATGATACTTTGATGCCTCTTTTTACAGGTGGACAGTCTAGTGCTGGTCCTAATGAGGCAACTTCTCAGCCTTCGCAGGTTTCATATGATGATGCAGATCATTCTATTTCTGATGCAGATTTACATGATGCACTTGTTGATGAGAGAGTTGATATTGAGCAGGCAAAAACTATGCCAAAATGGCTGGTGCAGACTTTGCGTGACAGCAAATTAGATGCACCTTTGTCATATCGTACTCGTTCAGGCTCTCATAGTGCCTCCTTTGCATCAGATTGCTATGCTATGGCTGCGTCTAGTCTCTGTGATGATAATGAGCTTATTTCGTTTGATGAAACACAAAATTTGGAAAATTGGATGGCTGCAATGCAATCTGAATATGATGCAATAATGAAGAATGGTACTTGGTCTTTATGTGACTTGCCTCCTGGCAAGAACGCCATTGGCACTAAGTGGGTATACAAGCTGAAGCGTAAACCTAATGGTACAATTGACAGGTATAAGGCTAGGCTTGTTGCAAAGGGTTATGCACAGGAAAGAGGCATTGATTTTGATGAAAACTTTGCACCTACATGCTGTATGACTACTGTTCGGAGCATTTGTGCACTTGCAGCCCATCATGGTTGGAATGTACATCAGTTGGACATTAAAACTGCATTTCTGAATGGTGACTTGCATGAAGAAGTGTATGTTTTTCAGCCCCGCCGCTTTGTGCAGAAAGGGCATGAAAACTAGGTGTGCAAGTTAAAGAAGGCATTATATGGTTTAAAGCAAGCACCACGTGCTTGGTATGAGAAGATACATGCCTATTTGGTTGCACATGGTTTTGAGAACAGTCCAACTGAAAGCACCTTATATGTTAAGCATGCTAATGATGTGCTTCTGATCATCGTTGTCTATGTTGACGACATGCTGCTCACTAGTCCTATTGAGAAGCATATTGCTGATTTTAAGGCTGATTTGCATGCCTCATTTGAGATTTCTGATTTGGGGCATTTGCATCACTATTTGGGCATTCAGTTTATGCAAGTTGATGGTGGAATGGATTTATGTCAAACGAAATATATTGACACATTATTGCAGCGTTTTGGCCTTGAAGACTGTAAGCCTATTGCCACTCCTATGGAGACAGGTTTACGATTCAGTCTTCATGATGCTGGAGATGCATTTGATGCTGTTCTCTATCAGCAGGCTGTTGGATGCTTGATTTACTTATGCTTTACTCGGCCAGATATTCAGTTTGCTGTCTCACAGATGAGCAGATTTATGCATTGCCTAGGAGTCAAGCATTGGCAGGCGGTTAAGCGCATCTTTCACTACTTGAGTGGTACTCGGCTACTTGGGTTGTTTTATCCCAAGGGGGGATCACTACCGCCAGATTTGCATGCCTTTTCTGACTCAGATTGGGCTCATTGCTATGACACTCGTGTGTCCACCAATGGTTTTTGCTTCATGCTTGGTAGCTCATGTATATCTTGGTTGAGCAAGAAGCAGCCTACTGTGGCCACTTCCAGTTGTGAGGTTGAGTATAGGGCAGCTTTCACAGCGACTATTGAGTGTGTGTGGCTCAAACGCCTTATGGCTGATTTCGGTGTTGGCCAGTCTTCTGCCACCACCATCTTCACTGACAGTCAGAGCGCATTGGCAGTTGCGAGGAACCTTGTGTTCCATGCTCGCACCAAGCACATTGAGGTGCATTATCACTATGTCAGGGAGAGGTTCTCTGCTGGGGAGATCAGCTTGGCATATGTGCCCATGCAGGAGAACATTGCAGACCTTTTCACGAAGGCTCTGCATAGGGAGAAGTTTGAAGCTTTCCACAAAGCTTTGGGCTTACTTCCTTTTGTGGAGTGACTTCCACATAGCTTGGCCCTTCCTTATACATGAGTGCCAGCTACTTGTTCATCGCATCACTCCCAGGGGGGATTTGTTGATATATTTAGGTAGTGATGTGTGTGAACACTCTAGGACCACCGGGGCACTTTTTTCCCTCTTTAGGAGGTTTTTTTCCCCCGGTTTGTATATATGCCTATTGCCCTAATGGGCTACTTATCTTTGTACATTCTCTAGTAATACATTCAATATTGTGTGTTTGTGCGCCAAGCTTCTTCTTCTTCCTTGTGCTGTTTGCATGCTTCCGTAGACGTCTATCTCCAACATTTCTCATCAAATAAACTTTATTTGATGTCACTTCTATTTCACATGTATTTCATAGTTCCTTCCAAAGCTCATCTCCACTTTCACAATCCAATAGTAAAGTGAACGTTATCTGTTAGTGCAATTGAATTATAGACCTATCCATTTAATGCAACTCGTCCCAATCAACTTCATCCATGTCAGCAAGCTTCTTTTAGATTCCATGTACTGGCTTCCATTGCCTCCTCTAAATGAGCACATCTTTAATCTAATTCTTCCATAGAGCAAAGTTTGTGCCATCATTTCTAGATCTCAAAATGTTCATCGCCCTACAAGTTATAGCTGCTTCTGGGAATATTGGCACTAGACATTGATAGACCAAACATGCTTGACATCTCTGATGCCATGATGATAGAGAACTTACTGAAATGGTAATGGAGCTAGAAGAGTTAGAACACCACTAAGGCTAAAAAAATATGACCAAGTATCAGATTCTCAAAAAAATTCAACAGAGTCTACCTAGGAAAATGGATTAATGAACAATAATGACCGACCAAAAGGATTATGTGAGAATAAATGGTCTCACACCTATAACTGTATCAAGGAGTAAATCGACCACTATATAGTTGATAGAACCAAGAAATCAAGAAGAATATTGCCAAAGTCTCCTTTGCAAAATGAGAATATGACCAATGTAAAAATCTCATAGAACTACAAGTATTGACATGTGATCCTGCATAGTGAATCACAGACTCCACTGCATATAATCAGTTAACCGAGAGAAGTCAACTAGGCATATCAAGCACTATCAACAACTAGCATACATATCCTATGGGAGGCTGGGTAAATCTTCCAGCTACATCACCGAAGAGACCTCGACATCTAGGTGTCTCCTATTTAAGAAAAACTCACCATGGACCTCTTTATCAATGTCAAAAGCTTTATGCAAAAATGTAACCACTATATGAATGACCACAGGGGCGTACATAAGAAGTACCCATAGAAGCGTACATGGTGTTTATGTGCTCAAAATGGCACTGAAACGTTGAATTCACAGCCCAAAAACTAGCCAACAACACCTACAAGTGTCTATCAACTCTATTTTTTAGGCCCAAGAAACATGCATAAACTTACATTGGCTCCTTGTACCACAACTGAAAAACTTTCAAGAAATCTATAGATTTACTAGTGTGGCTGAAGAAAGCCCCAAAGCTGAATACTCAGCCACACACACACATACACACATAGACACACACACACATAGACACATACATACACACACATAGAGAGACATACACACACATACACATACATGCATACATATGCATACACACACACACGTAGAGAGACATACACACACATACACACACATACACACACATACACACACATACACACACATACACACACATGCATACACAATGCACATGCATATGCATACATACATGCTTACATGCATACACACACATACATATACACACATAGACACACACACATGTAGAGAGAGAGACACACACACACATAGACACATATATATGCATACACACACATAAAGAGACATACAAACACATACACATACATGCATACATATGCATACATACATACTTACATGCATACACACACATACACACACATGCACACACATACACACACACATGCATACATATGCATACATAATGCACATGCATATGCATAGATACAAGCTTACATGCATACACATACACACATAGACACATACACACACATAGATACATACACATACATAGACACATACACACATACACACACATATACACACAGATTTACGCACACACATAGACACACACACATACACAGACACACTTACACATGCATACACACAGACATACACACTATCACTCTAGCACAATGGCAAGTACCAACGTGAGGAGATACACCTCATAAATGTCAATCCGTGGAGACGTGAGGACCGGTATGAAGACCGTGAGCAAGTGATGGCACAAGTGTGTGAGTGAAAGCACACAAGCATGCACACACATACACACACGCGTACACAAAGTAAGAGCAAAGAGTGGAACAATGGAAGGACTCTTACAAAGCTGAAATCTACAACAAGCTAACCACAAAAATGAGCTCTCCAGCCCTTTTTATAGTTTTTTGAGTGGTTTTGGCCCTGTCCAGACCTAGTGTCCGGCCTCGTTAAAAATTAGGTTCTAGGGCTTATTTGGGGGCTCAAACGGAGTCTAAAAAATTATGAAAATTGGTAGGCTCGTACTTCTAATACTCCTCAAGCTCAAGGACTCCTAGGCTTGAACAAAATGGAGTTACAAAAATGGAAAATGGTACTTACAATGGTTTTTAGTGATAAAAATCACTATTTTTATAGGGATTTCTCCTAAAAATTTGACATGTGTGTCTATGCTTGTGTTTGACCTTGACTTTCAACACTCCCCCCCTCTTGACTTTTCCATCCCTAACAGACCCTTGTTGTAGTGGTTGTTCCATGTAGTACTTTGAGAGGTAGAGTTCCTCATGTCTCCACCAGAGCGGTCTGTCTTCCACTTGTAGCGGGGTTGCTTGTCCCATTCTTCATGTTTCTTCGTCCTTGATTCTAGCGTGAGAGTGTATTATTGAGCTTTCAAAAATTGTGAGCTGCTCAAAAGAGGTTATCACAGTTGATTGTGAGTAGCTCTCGGCAATGGATTGCTTCCTTGCTATTGTTGTTGTCACCTTGATGTCCTCTGGTTGTCAAAGATGGCTTCACAAGTTTTCATGCCAAGTACTCGTGACCCATAATGACTGATGGGTAAGTGCATTAGTGCACGAGTTGGAAGAAGAATGTGCCTTGTGCATGGCCTTGTAATGTAGCCATATGCATGCATACTTGGGAAATGCATTGGAAGAATTATGGTGCAAGAAATTGGGTCTTGAGCTAAGTGGTCAATGGTATGCTGACGAAGAGGTTTCCTAATCTATCATGGTTATAGTGTTGTTGAAGCATACACGTCTTACCATGGTGAAAGGTCCATCAATCTTCACTGATGAGCTTCTTCAAGCACACAGTCTTGTTCATTTCTTTTTTTCTTTTTTTTTGGAACAATGGAAGAAAATGAGAAGAAAGAGGTTAGTATCAAGAAAATATTTTACATGTGGAAATTGTGTCTCATGTGCCTAGGATCTCTCAATTGTGTCTATGCACAACCATGTAATGTGGCCCTATACTAATGCATACTTTGGAAATGCATGACGTGAATGGTGCAAAAGACTGGGTTATGCCAAAGGCACATGGTTGTTGCTGGTTGAGGCTTCTGATGTTACTTGCAGACTTGATGCAGTCTTTGTTTGGAGGTGACGATTGGATCTTGAACTGATGTAATCCTCCCTATAGGAACCCATTTTAGAATAGTATTTGGCCTTATAGAGATCACCTTTGGCCTCTTCCTCTTTGGATGTTTGTTGAAACTTGGTGTCCAGTGTGGTTGGTTCTTCGGTTTTGTGGAAGGTATTGGTACTTTTGGTTTCCAAACCCATATCCTTGATGATTGTCTTCTTACTTTTTTGGAAGGGTTGAGTTTATCTTCTTTTGTTCTTTGTGCTCGGTTCTTACCCCTTTCTCTTCTTGGATCCTTTGCTGAGACCTTTTGCATGGTGGAGAGCATAGGCCTTTGTGCATGTAAGAGTGCTTTGGGAACCCACATATGTAATCGCCCTTGTTGAGCTTACAGCTAATTTTTTTGGTACCCAAATTTTTCAAAGACCTTTTGGTTGAGCTAGTCTTGCTTGCTTGGTTCTGGTCTTCCCATGGTTGGCTTGCCTGGGTGGGAATTGTGTTGGCCTAGCTAGTTGTTGCTCTCCTTTTCGTACCTAAATCTGCTTTATGCTTGGAACTAATTTACTCTTGAAGGCTCTCTGTCTATTTGATATACCAGTTGCCTTGTACTGTTTCGCTTACTTCTGAGGTTGAACTACTGTGGATGCTTTACTCTTCGAAAAAGAAGGAGGGTCTACTTGCCTTTGCGACTGTCCTTCCATGATTGAGTCCTTCTGGATCATAGAGCTTTTGACACATACAACATCTTGTTCGTGAAGATTAGTCTTAGAGGAAGTAAGAGAGTGTGTGGTTCCAAGATCTGTGAGCATGTAGTTCTCTAATTCTAATGTAATGCATTGTTCATGTATCCAAACTTGAAGAAGACTTCTTAGGTTCAAGCTGACTGCATGGTCATAAATCCAATCTTGACCCAAGACAAGTGGCTCTGTAAGGTCTTCATCGTGACACACTAGCATTTTGACTTTCATTGGAACATCTTGAAGGTAGATGGGAAGTTCCACCTCACCCAAACAAGGGGTTTTCACACCTCGCAATCCTATGAGATAGGCTTCTATAGGCTTGATGTCCAATTGTAGGTCTTGGCAATATGAAAGTCTAATTGCACTAGTTGCTGCAATGAGTCAAGCAATGCTCTCAGAGTCCTTACACTCTCTCCTCGCCCTACCTCCATCATCACGAAGGGGCGTCGATCGATTATTCGAGAAGAAATTATGCCCGTTTTTTGGCACATGTCCATGTGATATTTTGGGGCTTTCGGGTTGACATCTAGGCCCAGTCCTCTCAACTTATTTCATCTAATGCGCTCGCTAGCCCCTGCTTGTGCTTCTTCTCTAACTCTCAACTCTTCTTCTTTCTGCTTCTTAGCTGTGTTGAGTCTCATTAGCATATCCTCTGTAAGGGGTTCTTGATATAGCTTGACTCTACATCCACTAATATAGTTTGGCAAGATGTCACCTTCTAGAGTGGCCAATTGAATAGCACCGCTAGTGGATATTCTATTAATGATCATGGGTCCATATCCTCGTTTCTCTAACTTGTGGGCATATTGCTTTAGTGTATAAACCAACACTAAATCTCCTTCTTTCAATCTTTTATCTTTGATGTGTGCATCAAAGTATGCCTTTTGTCTTTTCTTTGCAGCATGAATGCCTGCTACCGCTCATAGCCTCGTCTCACCTAAGCGTTCTAGATCAAAGATCCTGGAGGACAACTCATGTCCATTCCACTCGTGCTCTTGTGCTACTCTTAAAGCTAGGATTAGGAAATCTAATGGTAGCACAACATTCTGTCCAAAGACCATCTGAAATGGGGTGGCATTGACTAGTGTTTTGTAAGCAACTCTATAAGACCAAACAGCATGATGAAGTTGTTTGCCCCAATCAGAGTGTTTATTATTTACGAGTTTTATCAATATGTTACATAGGATCTTGATCACCTACTAACTCTATTGGTAACCCATATCTTGTGAACACGTTCTCAAATAAGAACTTTGCCGTTGTTTGAGCATCATTATTTGTTGTGGCTTTGACTTCTACCCACTTTGTAAGGTAGTCTGTGGCTACAATAATGTATTCTGCATGGGAGTTTCTAGCTGGGGGGTTAATAGGACCTACAATGTCGATACCCCATTTTGAAAATGCACATCCTCCCATCATTGGCCTCAAAGGCATCTCGTCTTTTCTAATCGGATATTGTGCACGTTGGAATGTGTCACATTTCTTCACATAGGTATGTGCATCCATATGAGTGGGCCACCAAAGTCCTGAGAATAGAATGGTCTTAATTACTCGATCAGGCCCAAAGTGTCCACCTGCAACCCCACTATGTGCAGTTTCTAAGAATTTCAAATAATATGATTCATGAACGCACAATCTTAAATAACCATCTTTGCCTCTTTGGTATATAGGTTATCGCCTACTAAGGCATATTCTTTAGCCTCTTTCTCCATGCTTCGTCTTCTTGCTAGAGTAGCCTTGTTTGGTAGGGTTCCTGATTTCATAAATTCTACCAATGGAGCACTCCAATCTGGAATTAATGATATGTGATAAAGAGCCGCATGCTCAACTGGGGGTGTCTCCTGGCACACTGGACAATTCTTAATCCACTCATGTATTTCTTTGTCCATGCTAGGCCAATACACTCCTAAACGTTTTAGATTCTGCAATGTTCGTTGTTTAGAGTAGTGATTTCCTAGCAACCCTTCATGGGCTTGTTGCAACCTACTGCTATGTTCATCATCCTCGACACAACAAGCTAATACACCAATTGTATCTTGTTTGTACATGCTTCCTCCCAATATTTGATATTTTTGTGATCTTACAATTTCATCCTTGTTTGTTTTCACGTTCTTATTTGTAGGTCCAAAGGTTAAGACAGGTACCAACTTATTTGCCCATTTAGGAACAACTTCTAAATTGAACAGATAAGCATCGGACAATTCATCAAACACTCCTTGAAGTGACTCACCTGAAGTGATGCGAAAAAGATGATCTGCCCTGAGATGGGTTCTACCTTTCCTAACAACCACTTCAAAGTCGTATTCCATTAATAAGAGGAACCATCTTACTAAGCGTCCAGTATTGCAAGGTTTATTGACCAAATATAATAGAGCTTGATGATCAGTGAAAAACTTGAACTTGTTGGCCAATAGATAGTGTCTAAACTTCTTCACAACATATACCATGCCTAAACCTTTTCTTTCAGTTGTGGTGTAGTTTCATTCAGTAGCGTTTAATTGCCTGCTAGCATGTGCTATAGGCAAATCTAAATTTCCTTCACCTGTTGGTTGTGACAACACATATCTTATTGCATAATTGGATGCATCCACATGGACATGGAATGCCTTATTCCAATCAGGAGTAGTCAATATTGGTGCTGTGCAAAAATTTCTTTTCAGTTCATTGAAGGAATTCTCGGATTCATCGTTCAACTCGAAATTTCTCAACAAGTCATAAAGGGGTTTAGCTATGATAGCATACATGTGGATAAATCTACGGTAATATCCACAATCGCCAATAAAGGCTTGTACCTCTTTAACATTCCTTGGCCTAGGCAACTCAGCTATGGCTCTAACTTTGTCCTCGTCTATTGATATTTCATTCTTCGAAACAATATGACCTAAGATTTTACCTTGGTGTAACATGAATACACACTTTTCTGGGTTCAAACACACTTGATATTCTCTACACTTGTTGAAGATTTGTTTGAGCTCAAGGATGTGGTATCTTCTTTCCTGGGAATGAGCACATAAATCATCCACATATACTTCTATGTTCTTTCGCAAGAACTCCTTGAAGACATGACACATGAGCCTTTGGAATATTGTCGGTGCGTTGGTGAGCCCAAATGGCATCACACGGAATGCGAAGATTCCCCACTCAGTGGCAAAAGCCATCTTGTGTTGATCTTTAGGGGCGATGGCTACTTGGTTGTAACCTGAAAATCCATCAAGGAAGTTATAAACTTCCTTGCCTGCAACACGCTCCAATAAATGTTCAGTGATTGGAAGCAGATAACTATCTCTGATCATAGCAGCATTAACTTTTTTAAGGTTAATACACACTCGCAATTTTCCATTCTTCTTGGGCACCACTACAATGGGGGACACCCATTCAGTATGCTCAATCTCATAGATAAATCCAGCTTCAACCAACCTATCAATTTCTTCTTTGGTTTTAGCTGCATAAGTGTCATTATATGTGTAGGGCTTTTGTTTGGTGGGCTTGGCATCGGCTGTCATGGGAATAGTATGAGAGCAAATTTTTGGATCTACTCCCTTCAAATCTCTATAATGCCACGCAAACACGTCCCTATATTCCCTTAATAGAGCTACAAGCTCTGCTTCTTCTTTTGCACTTAGGTCATCTCCTATGTATGTGCATCTCTCTTCGTTCTCTTCAATGGTCACTACAATCTTTCTGGTCTTTTCTTTATTATCATATGCTTCTCCTATAATGGCCTCTCTCTTAGGCATTCGTACCAAAATTTTCTGATCCTCAACTTCATATTTTTTGAAATTTTCTGGTACCTAAAACAATGATTCCTCCTCTTCTTGTTTCATGGCTTTTCTCTTCTTTTTCTTTTGACCTCCTTCACTTCCATCCTTTGGATTTACCATTTTAATGCTTGCGAGGAGTTCTTCTTCTTGTTGGTTAAATACTTCTATGCCTTCTAGATAGTGCTTTTCTGAATTAAAGCAACTGTCCATTACAATGGACTCTAGATCATCATCGTTTTCTTCTTCTTCTATGACATCACTAGGGTCACATTATTCCAACAAGGGCTGATAGATGAATACTTAAATATCATAACCCTCCTCATCACAATGAGGTTTCCATTGTTCTTTATTGATTGCAATGTCCATGGTAGCTAAGATTTCTACCAAGTCATGAGGCTCAAAATTGGTCTATCTCCTAGAGAAGCTCCTTCTTCTCTCTCTTTTAGGCATCTTTCCTCTTCCTCTGCAACCTTGCACATCCATAAATGAGTATCTTCATGCATCCAGAATGGTTCAGGAGAACTTCTAGAATGCACAGAGATTGAATCTTCTTTCACTTTGGGGATAGGATTCCATTGTAGGGGTGGTACATCTCTGAAGGTGTAATCCGTCAAATTGACCTTGGTGGTGACCCCTAAGTGTTGTAAGTACAAGGAGTTGGTTCCCCAATCCTATACTATTTGCAGTTGTCGTAGGAAGGGTCTTCCTAGGATCATCTTGTAGACATTATTTTTTTCAAAGTCACATATAGCAAAGGTGTGCTCAAACACTACACCACAAGTGGTTAGAGTTATCCCTTCGAGAAATCCTAAAGGTCTTTCAAAATGACCATCTGCTGTTTGAAGCTTCATTCTAGTTGGTCTTAATGTGGGTTTGCCCCATCGCTTCCACAAGGAGGTGATCGCAATAGCAACACTAGCACCTGAATCTACGATCGCCTTGGTTGTGTAACCTTGGTAGGTGATTGGAAGATAAGTATTACCTTCTTCACCTTCACTCATGTCCCCTATTATATCTAGAGGTATTTTTGGTACTTTTTGCTTAGAGCCTACTTTTGGCATATTGGAATCAAGTTCTAGGACCTGATCCTTCACATGATTCCATAGCTCAGGTTTCACTTTGAGCAGCTCTTCTACAGTGAGATGACACTGAACCTTGGTGTTCTTCACAACATCAGTGTTTCTTGGAACCACTAAGTCTTCATTTCTTACCAACATTGTGGGAGCTCTGATCTGTAGAGATTCAGATTCCCATGGGCTTGTGAATTGTGGCAACTCTTGTAAAGAATTTGATTCAAAATCTAATCTCTCGTCTTCTTGTTGCTCTGTGTGGTCTCCATAGATAGACGGAATGTCTTGGGGAAATTGATCATGAAGGTCATCAATCTCAAGAATAGGAGGGGGATTACCCTTCTCCTTGGCCCATTTCTCTTCTTGTATTTCTTGCAAGAACTCTTGAGAGTACGGTTGAATTGAAAGAGGTGCTCCCTCATCCATGGAATCGGGAACATAAGATTTCCTTGGAGGTGAGCTTTCTCTTTCAACCACTGGTTGAGCCTATAGAGGCAAAGAAACTTCGGGCTTGTTTACCAACTGCTCTAATCTTTCTAGTAAGCCCTGAAAATGCAAATCTGGCTTAATAGAGTTTGTCTGATTGAACGATTGACTGGTCTTGAACATAGCCTGAGCTAGCTCTACCATTTTCATGCACATTTTTGTCCATTCAATCTCTAAGCCTACTCTAGGGTAACTCTTTTCTGGGTTTGCAGTTGTTGGTCCTTCTTGAAGACAAGCCTGGTAGGCCTTGAACATCATGTCCAAGCCTTTTGGGGTTGGGTCTGCAAGAACAAACCCTGGTTGTGGGTTATTTACAATGGGTGATGGGGTGGAATAAGGTGGTGTGGATGGAGAATTGGCATGCGAGGGGCTTTGAGATGCAAAATCTTCTATTTTTGTTTTTGCATCTTTCAGGCCTTCCTCTAGTTCAAATAACTTTTTATTCCACTTATGATTGGTTCTCTCCCTGATATCTTTCCATGTTCTTGTTTTCCTCTTACTCGACTCTCCTGATTCACTTGGCTCTGATTGTTCAGCTGGTTTATCTTGGTTTAATGCTTGTGCCCTAGTAACTACCTATACAGGAGCCACATTACTGCTACTTGAACTTGAATCTTCCACTAAGCCTACCACATTGATGGGTGTAACCTTGGGTGCACTAGAGGGGTTCCTAGGACATTCTCTCGGGAGATGTTCTTTGCCACACTCAGGACAAAAGCATTGTATGGTGATGTTTTGTCCTTGTCCCAGATCTTGTTGGTGGGGACATTCACGAATGAAATGGTCACTCTGACATCTAAAACATGGTCCTCTAGGGGCTTGTGGTCTTACTTGTCTCAAATGGGGCCTAGTATACATGACATTCGAGTATTCTGGCTCCCATTTTTGTTGCATAGATGGTGCCTTGTATTGATAGGAATAGGTCTCACTATGCTCAAGTGATTCTGTGTAATAAGCATGTGGACTATCTTCATGGGAGTAGTCTAAACTATGAGCATGAGAGTCATTTTCGAAGACCAACGGGGTTAGTGGCACCAATGCTCTATTAAGGTTCTCCTCTACCATTGCATACTTAACTGGGATCACATTGGCAAGAGCTGGTGGTTGGTTTCCTAAGACTGATTGTGTCCTATGTGGTGCCTGATATGGCTATTGTGGCCTATAATACAGCTGTTGGTATTGATTCTGATACCTACCCTACTAGTAAGGTTGCTGATAATTTTGTCTAACAGTTTGTCTATTGTATGGGCAATCTTGAGCCGTGTGGTTCATGTATTTTCTCTCAATTGTGTAGTATGGAGCATTAGGGTTTCCTTGGGGTTGAGCCATCATTGGGCAAACATTAGCCATGTGGTCTCCTCCACAATTGTAGCATAGCTTCAATGAGGTGACCCTTGGTGTTTGTCTATTTTGAACTCCTAGCTTCTTGGCAACCTGCTTAGCTATCTCATCTATCTCAGTGGAGGTTCTGGAGGTATGACTAGTAGAACTGTCAGAATCCTTATAGAGTTTGGATAGTCTTAACTCCTCACCCAAGTTGTCTTCTATGTCTATGCACATGCGCACACATTCTTCTATGGATCTACGCTCTTTCAAGTACACATATGATCTTAACTTTGTGCTCAGTAAACCATCTAAAAACAAGGCCACTTGTTTAGTTGTTGTGGATAATTCTGGCACAAGGCATCTTTCCAAGTACTGTGTAAACCTTCTTCCTATCGGTTGCACTATTTCTTGGGGGGTCTGCTTGAAGCTATGGATCAAGGATGACGTGTTATGCCTGATGCCACTCTTGGAAAATTCTACAATGAATTCCTCTAGCAGCTGACCTATCTCTCTATAGTTGCGACTATTTAGAGGTTGAAACCAAGCCAAAGCAGTACCCTTAAGAGTCAAACCAAATGCCTCAAACTATGTGAACAAGTCGTCAACTTGTTCAGCTCTTAACACTTGTTTGAATTCAACCACATGATCATAAGGATCCCCGAATCCATCAAAATAGTTCTTCATTGCCTTAACCACTTGAGAAGGTCTAAGGGTTCTTGGGTGATCTCGCTGTCTAGGCAATGGAAAAACATGTTCATCTCTTTGATGTCTATGTGCTCGGTGTCTCTCTCTTTCAGGTCTTTCACCCTCATGTCTTGATATGTCTCTGCCCATAGTGTGTGCAAAGCTTACCTCCGGTCTCTATGTAGTTCTTTCCCTTTGGGTTTCATGAGCCTTATAATCTTGCTCCTTGGATACCATGGGAAACAATGGACCTTGGTGGAGGGAAAATTGATTCACCTTGCCAAGTGTATGCATGCCCATCTTGCTTTGTTACCAAGAATATTTTCTCTCATGTGTGATGTAGATAAACTTTGCCACGTGTCTCCGGATCCTTGAACTTATAGATGGTGACTATTGGGCTAGGTCGGTCTGTCCTAAATCTCCAAAAGGCTTCCTTCGTTTCTCTATTCAAGAATAGTTCTATGCTTTTGTTATCTTGAGGGATCCAATCTAGAGTGATTACTCTAGTCAAATTGACTTACCTCTGGGAGTCTTCGGTTCTCGTCCTAGGTCTCCTTGCTCTGGGTCTCCTATCTTGTTTTTAGGAATGATATTTCCAAACTCATATGTCCTGTGTGGTAAGTTTCTAACCACATACATGGTTCCTTCCTTATTAATGTATGACCCCCCTTCAAATTTGACCATTGGGTGTTCAAGTCCAAAGGGCTGATTGGGATTTTTGAGTTGGACCACTGATCGTCTTAGACCATCCTCATAGATGCGAGCACCTAATTGGTTGGTCCTGATATATTCCAATTGTGTCTTATAGGGACCTCCTGGTGTTTGTAAATAAGCAGTACCTGAGGTACGTGTGGGGCTCTCCATGCGAAAAGACATTTCTGACTCACTTGTGTCGGAACTTAGTGTGTAGGGATAATTACTTAGTTGTTGTGCCCAAGACCTAGTTGTATGGTTGACACTAGCCTCAGAGGATTTAATGCTTTGTCTATCCTTGCCTAGGTGTCTACCAGATCTCAAGTTCATAAGCCTTGTCTACAAGTCCAAAATTTCCCCTTGTATTCCTCAAAATCCTTTGGAACTCCTTGGTCTCCTAGTCCACCTGAGGGTCAACTTCAAAATACTATATCCAATAATCCACGTATTAGTTTTCCCATGAGCTTTCCAACGAACCCAAAATCACCACAAACAGATTTCGTATGAGAAAGTTATGTCATTTCAGGGTTCTTGGGGTTAAAACAGGGAACAGGATCCCTCTAGGAGTACCTCAAAACAGGTGATACGATACCAGATTTTCATGATACACGATACCACTATGGACCATACCACCTCAAACGATACGATACCACCAAGGCGATACCAAGTTCCACGATACGATATTGATATCCAGACGATATGATACTAGAAATGGCCACGATACGATACCTATGATTGACACGATACGATACCAACTTCACGATATGATACCTTCCAGATGATACGATACCACTTGACCACACGATACGATACCAACAGGCTCATGATACGATACCACTCCAACTGTGATA
Source organism: Ceratopteris richardii (assembly GCA_020310875.1). Classification (NCBI taxonomy): domain Eukaryota; kingdom Viridiplantae; phylum Streptophyta; class Polypodiopsida; order Polypodiales; family Pteridaceae; genus Ceratopteris; species Ceratopteris richardii. The sequence goes on along the minus strand of CM035433.1, from coordinate 51,367,159 downwards.
CGATACTGCTTGTGTTATGCGATACGATACCTCCTGTTGCATGATACAATACCACAAGGTGCATGACACGATACCAAAATAAGAGGCGATATGATACTAAGTGTGCAATACAATATCAATCATGCACGCGATACGATACTAGTCAATCAACGATACGATACCATGACCTACACGATACGATACCAGGTGGACCATGATATGATACCACCAAGTGACCGTGATCACGATACCAACACTTGACGATACAATACCAGAATGGTATCGTGATACCTCAAGTGGGTATGCACGATAGGATACCTTGAAAAGTATCGTGATACACGGGAGTTCTGCTATCGTGATTCCAAAACTCAACTAGACACAATACTTGGAGTTTTTGACATCCAAATTCAAAATTTTTTTCAATTATGAGTACCTTATGTCCTCCTTGTCCCTCCTATGTGTCTGTAGATGCAAAGTCACCCTTCAAGGTCACGATACGACACTCACGATACCAGACGCAGGTCTTGTCACTCCACGATACCGTCTTCCAGTTTTTGGGGTATTTTGAGCGTATTCTACAAGTATTCTTCAGCGTTTTAGCTCTGAACTCCCTCTGCACTTCTTTCTCACAACCGCAAGTGAAAAATAAGGTGAATGTACAGTCAAAAATGAAAAAAATCAGAGAAGATGAAGATGGGGAGGAAATGGTGGGGATGCTGAAGATGAAGATGAAGAAAAACTCAAAGACTAAAACAAAAAATGGTGATTTTTTTACCTTCCAACATCGCTACTCTACGTCTTATCATCACACGCTCGTCCTCCAAGCTCTCTCCCCGAAAACAGCACCAAATTTGGTGTCACTCTAGCACAATGGCAAGTACCAACGTGAGGAGATACACCTCATAAATGTTAATCCGTGGAGACGTGAGGACCGGTATGAAGACCGTGAGCAAGTGATGGCACAAGTGCATGAGTGAAAGCACACAAGCATGCCTAGGGCTTATTTGGGGGCTCAAACGGAGTCTAAAAATTATGAAAATTGATAGGGTGGTACTTCTAATATCCTCAAGCTCGAGGACTCCTCGGCTTGAACAAAATGGATTTACAAAAATGGAAAATGGTATTTACAATGGTTTTTAGTGATAAAAATCACTATTTTTATAGGGATTTCTTTTGAAAATTTGACATGTGCTTCTATGCTTGTGCTTGACCTTGACTTTCAACACTCAATTTGACATGTGCTTCTATGCTTGTGGTTGACCTTGACTCAACACACACATACACACACACACTTACACACATAGACACACACACATACACACATAAACACATACAAACTTACACACACATACACAGATACACACACACACATATAAACACACACATACACACATAGACACATACATACTTACACACACATATACACACATCCACACACATTTACACACACATACACATGCATATAGACATATATATACAGAAACACATGTATATACACACATAGACACACACATATACACACACATACACACACATAGACACATACACACTTACACACACATACACACACATCCACACACATTTACACACACACATACACATGCATATAGACATATATATACAAATACACATGTATATACACACATAGACACACACATAGACATACACACATACACACACATACACACACACATGGACACATACACACACACATGGACACATACACACACATATATGCATAGACAAACACATAGAGACATACACACATATATATGCATACACACACATACACATACATGCATACATAATGCATATGCATACATAATGCATATGCATACATAATGCATATGCATACATAATGCATATGCATACATAATGCATATGCATACATAATGCATATGCATATTCATACATCCATACTTACATGCATACACACACACATACACACACATGCATACATTTGCATACATAATGCACATGCATATGCATACATACATGCTTACATGATTACACACACTCACATATACACCTACATACACATATACACACATACATATGTACACATATATATATTGATTTCTAACCCATTTTGTTTTATATGTACAGGTATTATGAATCCTAGTAGAGAGAGAAAGGCAAAACTCATTCTCATAAAAAGTCTTATGAGAGCAAGAGTTCCGCCTGATACTCTAGGAATCATCATGCATGAGTACTCAGAGATGGTTGATGATGAGCTGGATTATACGATCGAGATGATTACCCAACGATCAGAGGAGGGCTCTTCTACGGCTCCACATGCAAGAAGACAGCTATCTACTCATAGCTATGTCTTTTTTCACAAATCTTTTTAATGATATTATAACACATATTTTTATTTATTTTTATCTATCTATTTTCAAGACACCTATACCACCTCCAGATCATGATAGCAGAGCATAGGTGCCTATGAGGACATGCATAGGCACCTTAGGGCTAGAGTGCGATATAGAGCCAGAGGGGAACATTGTGTACATAGGGAATGGATTGGAGTTCAAGAGAAGAATGTGAGCATTATGCGACTCTTACCTGCACCTTGTCCACTTACAGTGGAAGTAAGTATAAATTTTACATATAAATTGAAATAAATATCTTATGTTTTATTTACATGATTTTTTTATTTTTGTAGTGAGCATGATGAGAGGGATAAAAAATACGTACTTAGTTCACTTGAGACAGAGTTTGTGTTGGAAAACAATGTCACATCAGTCCAAAATCCATTTAGGGTAGAAACACTAATTTTGGTACTTAGATATTTTTGGCACAAAAAAGGGTAAAATTTTTATGAGCCTATCTTGTAGAGCTTGAAGAGAGCTTTCCAATGGTAAATGACATGCAGTCATCAGAAATCAAATTCGTGAGAAAATCCTAACCCTAATTTTCTATTGATTTAGGGTTTTGACCTCATATGATAGCTCTCACCATAAGGATCATAAAAATGTTGTCAGATCATTCATCAGGTAGTCAGAAGTGTGAAAAAGCAAGTCAAGAAGTTATTTTTAAAGTTAGCTAAAAACAACTTTAAAAATAAAGTAAAATCACTTAAACATGAAGAAAACACAATTTAAAAAGTGATGAGATTAAAATAAAGCGCTTTTTAGTGATTTTTTTGCATGAGACACTCAAGGCTATATAAGAAGTGTTTGGGTAACTTCTACGACATCTACACCAACTGGCAATGCCACTTTTTGGTCCCTCAAGAGAGGTGGTGCTCTAGCACACATGGGGCAGCCATGTGCACTCTAGGAGCATGTTGAGGAGCAGCTATGGAGCTCTTCTTGGAGAAGAGTGTGCTAACACTCTTGCTTATGGAGAGGACATACCCATCAGCAGCTTGGTGGTGTGGATCAACCATCTACATAATGTATTTGAAGATTGTCTTCTACATGAAGATTTCGGTGTACTTCAAAGACATTGGATGGAGGTTAACATAAGATTTGCATCTTATGTTAAGAATTCAGGTACATATTCTCTTTATGCACACAGGTACTACTTGGAGTTTATGGAGGCAGTGGCATCCATATCAAGAGGAGTCCTATTCGGCATATCTAAAAGAGAATCAGTACATGCATGCTACATGCATTCGGATGAGGTGTTAGAGAAGGTGTTTCACATGAATATGAGGATTTCTGACAGTAACATGTTAGCATTCAATGCTAATTCTATAAGTATGTGATCTATCACACACATAACTGATTTAGGGCCTTCCATAGTCTAAAATCAGATTAGCATTTGCTGAATATCAGTTTCCAACTGATCTTTCCTCTTTTTGTCACTCATATTCACTCTTCTACAACGTATCAAGTCATACATCTCATACATATTCAGATTTTTGGCCCTACATCTGAATATTCTTGTAAATTCTGTACATTCACTCATCCATCTATTTCTGTTCACATAGAGTGGTTGAGATTTTGGCTCCCACATTGTAAATTGACAGTTGTATATATGATAGTGTGAGTAAGCAGTGGCTTACGTAACACTTTACACATGTCTAATCTTTCTCTATCTTTGTCTCACCATTTGTATGATTAAGTGTGGTATGTTCATGTTTTCTCAATATTGGATGATTGCTGGATTCTATGTTATAGATCCTGGACCTATGGAACCATGGACTTGTGGTATTAGTTATGGGCCTACTAAATTTCCAACATTTCGTATCAGAGGTTTACAACATATGATTTAAGAGCATCTTCTAACATTTGACATTTGACAT
>CM035433.1:51315428-51355428 GCA_020310875.1 Ceratopteris richardii | reverse complement strand
GAGAGGCTCATACACAGAACTTTACTCAGTTCTTCTCATAACTATAAAAAACTCAAAAGTTTTACAAATGCTTTCTCACTCAGAGAAGTCCGACTATACTCAGTCATACAAAAATGAGTTCTTCTCACTTTCTCATTGTCTTCCTCCTTCTTCTTCTCTTCGCGTCAGTTAATACTAACTAACTTATATAGACTTTCTCATTCCCGTAACTTTTGAAAAAACTTCTAGAACTAAAGTGACTAACTTTACAAGTATAATACATTTGTGAATTTGTCCCTTCACATAGGCATGGGGTTTTCTTCCTAAGATTTGACCTTCAAATATATGTCCAATTAGTGAGTGTTTCTCCAACAGCTCCCCCTCAATCACTAATTGACATTCCCTGTTTCTTCATATCATCTTCTTTTCTTTTACTCCTGCCATGCTTTTCTGCTGGTCTTCACACCATCCAAGCTCTTTGTCATTATGTCTGCTAACTGATCTTTAGTAGAAATGTACTCCACTTCAATCTCCTTCTCCATTACCTTTTCTCTGAGAAAATGATATTGTATCTCTATGTGCTTTGTCCTTGCATGAAAAACTGGATTTGCTGCAAGATAAAGTGAACTCATATTATCTCCATGTATTGTAGGTGTACCTTGATCAATGCCTAAGCTCTTGAACAATGTCTGCATCCATATGACTTCCTTAGCTGCTTCCACAAGTCCTTTGTACTCTGCTTCAGTTGATGATAATGCTACTGTATGTTGTTTCTTTGAACACCAACTTACAAGCTTATCACCAACATATATCATGTAACCATGAGTTGATCTTCTGTCATCTTGATTACCTGCCCAATCTGAATCACTATAGGCTCTCAACTTCAAATCTGATGTAAAAGGATAATATAATCCTTCCTTTATAGTTCCTTTGATATATCTGAGAACTCTTTGACCTGCAATCCAATGTGGGTCCTTTGGACAATGCATGAATTGTGACAAAACTCCCACTGCATAACTAAGATCAGGTCTTGTTAGTGTAGCATAAATCAAACTACCCACAAGGGATTGATACTTCCTCATATCTTTGTAGTCTGCACCATCATATTTACTGAGCTTGTGATTAACTTCAAGTGGAGTTGAAGCTTCTCTGCAATTTTCCATATCAGACTTCTTCAACAAGTTCAGAAGATACCTTTCTTGTGACACATATATGCCATGATCTGTATAAGTAACTTCCATTCCAAGAAAGTATGATAACTTTCCTAGGTCACTGATCTTAAACTCTTTCTCAAGTAATCTCTTTACCTCCTTGATTCCTTCATCTGAAGTACCTGTGATTATAATGTCATCTACATAAATACAAATGTAGATTGTACCTTCCTCTGTTCTTTTGATAAGTAGACTTGAATCTGCTTTTGAACTTTGATATCCAAGATCATTGAGATACTTCACCAGTCTATAGTTCCAAGCTCTTGGAGCTTGCTTCAATCCATACAATGCTCTTCTCAACCTGCAAACAAAATTTGGATACCTGGAATCTATAAACCCTTGAGGTTGTTCCATGTATACCTCATCTGATATGTATCCATTCAAGAATGCATTTTTTATATCCAATTGACTTAGAGTCCATCCTTTTGAAGCTGCAATAGCAATGATTGTCCTTATAGTTGACATCTTAGCTACAGGACTGAATGTCTCATCATAATCTATGCCATAGGTCTGGGCATAGCCTTTCACCACCAATCTAGCTTTGTATCTGGCTATACTTCCATCTGCAAGCTTCTTCACTTTATAAACCCATTTATTTCCAATTACTTTCTTACCATTTGGTTTAGGAACAAGTTCCCATGTCTTGTTCTCCTCCAGTGCATTGAACTCTTCCTTCATTGCTTCATTGCGTCTTCCCATTGCTTTTTACCTTTAGCTTCATCATAGTTCTGAGGTTCTTCATCATCTTTGACCATATATGCATAGTTCTTCTGAGTTATGTAAGAAGTATCATAAGAATACCTTTCTGGTTGTCTCCTTGTCCTGCTTGACCTTCTTGGTTCACACTCTTCATAAGTTTCTGGATACACCTCTTCATCAAATATAGGAGCTTCTTCATTCATTCTTGTTAATCCACTTCTGGATGTACTTGCTTGCATATAGTCTTCATCTCTATTCACCTGCACAATTGATTTTCCTTTCTCACATCTTCTTACCTCTTCTTCAAATTCTTCAGCTGTATGACTTTGATCTGCATACCAACTTTTCTGTTCATCAAATGTAACATCTCTAGAAACAATAAATTGTTTGGTTAGAGGATTCCACAATCTGTAACCCATCTGCTTTTCATCATAACCAATGAACACATATTTTTCTGCCTTTGGTTCAAGTTTATGCCTAAGTTGTGATGGCACATAAGCATATGCAATTGATCCAAACACTCTACAATGATCTAGTGTTGGTTTCTTACCCCACCAAGCTTCATATGGAGTCATTCCATTCAGAGCTGCACATGGTAATCTATTCACAAGATATGTAGCTGTATTTACAGCCTCAGCCCAAAGATAATTTGGACAGTTCTTCTCCTTTAGCATAGCTCTAGCAAACTCAACCAAAGTCCTGTTCCTTCTTTCTGCTACACCATTTTGTTGTGGTGTATACCTGCAAGTTATTTCTCTCTTAATACCTGCATTCCAAAGATAATCATTGAACTCTTGGGAGAAGTATTCTCCCCCTCCATCAGACCTCAGTCTCTTAAGCTTTTGACCTGTGACTCTCTCTGCATATGCATGAAAATGCTTGAAAGCTCCAAACACTTCTGATCTTTCCTTCAAAACATATAATGTTATCCATCTTGTAGCATCATCAATGAAAAGAACATAATACCTTGAGCCACTGATAGATCCTTCTTTTGTTGGTCCCCATACATCTGTATGAATGAGCTCAAGTACTCCATCATGTTTGAATCCTTTCTTTTGAAATGGTAACCTGTGTGCTTTACCCATTTGACATGCTTCACATTTTTAAACCATATGTTGACTTTGCACATTTGGCAATCCTAGTACAGACTGATTAGCAACCATAGCTTTAATTCCTCTTCCATTGAAATGACCTAATCTCTTATGCCAGAGATCAAGTTCTGTAATCACTGCTTCACCATGTGTGAGCAAAGCTTGACCAATGTTCCCTTGCACTCTTAAAGTAAAGAGTCTACCTTCTTTCTTACCAGAGACAATCTGATTATATCCATTCTCTGGATCTTCCACAAATACTCCTTCATTTGTAAACCTGACTTGAAAACCTTTTTCAACTATCTGTCCCACACTAATCAAGTTTTTAGGTATTGTAGGAACATACAAAACATTGGTTAGCAAATCTGCTCCACTCTTGCATTTCACTTTTCCAATTGAATGTACACTATGTCTTGTATTATCACCAGTTTGAACTGTGTGACTAGAAATGCCTTTTTCCAATTCTGACATCAATTCTATGTTTCCTGACAAATGATTAGAACATCCAGAGTCAATGTAGAATACCTTTAGATCTTCTTTATCTGATGTGTTGATTGAGTTCATCATCAATGATGTATGACTTTCATTCTGTGTGTCATTTGCATAGTTGTAGTAGGTGGTGTTGTAGGATTGATTCTGTCCCCAACTTCTTCCTCCACCTCTACCATAGCCTCCTCTTTGACTTTGTCTACCTCTTTGAAAATTACTTTGATATCTTCCACCTCGACCTCTGCTATTGTTGTTTTGATTCTAGTTTGATCCTTGTTGGTTGTGCCAACAGTCATGAGCCAAATGATTACTCAATCCACAGATCTAGCAAGCCTTTTTGTTGTTATTTTGATTACCTCTTCCTCTTCCAAAACCTCTTGCTCTTCCTCTGCCAGTGCCTTTACCTCTTGCATAATAAGCTTGAGAATTAGACTCCTCTTCATCCTTTGCTTTACCTTTATCTCCTTTCTTCTTATTCTTCATGTACATTGCAGAACTTTGACCTTTATCTCCATCTCCCTTCAAGTCTTGCTCATATGTGAGCATCAAACCAAGCAACTGGTTCAAATCTGGAACATAATGATTTAATGAAAGTTCTGTTGATAAGACAAAAGGTTTCCACCTTTCATCCCCTCTCAAGCCTGCAAGTAGTTGAGCAATCAATCTGTGATCTTCAACATCTTCATCTATGGATCCAAGACTATCTGCTAGATCCTTCATCTTAGTGACATAATCACTAATGGTTTGACTTGGCTTCTTCTTGAATGTTGTAAACTCTGACCATAGACTTGCTTTCCTTGCTTTAGTAGTGCTTTGGAAATGATACTCCAATGCATTCCATATATCTTCAGATGATTCCAATCCTCTGATGTGTGGTAGCAAATGATCAGAGATTGTATTGTAGATGTAGGCTTTTGCACTTGCATCCTTCTTCTGCCAATGCTTCAAAGCATCAAGTTCTTCTTTCTTTGGTCGGCTTTCATCTTCAAATACTGGCTTCTCTTCTTCACCTGTAACATATATCATGAGATCCTTACTCATAAGTAAGGCTTCCATTCTCATTACCCATGCGGGGTAATTATCTCTGTCCAGTTTGTCAATGGAGATATGATCTGCCATAGTTCTTTCCTTCTACTGCAACCTGTGAGCTTAAAGGATAAAGGATAATACCTTTTGAAGTTCTTTGTGTGTGAGGATACTTTTGAAGTAACCTTTTGATGCCTTGTTTCTTCAAATGCTTCACCTTTCAAACTTTAATGGAAAACTTTACAAAACTTCTCGTACCTTTGTCGTCTTCTGCTCTCGAGAATCTTTCTGCTCTGATACCACTTGTTGATGTATAAAACACCACAAGAAATGAATTAATGTGACACTAGAACACCTCTATGGTCACCATTAACTCATTGCCACTCCAAACTTTGAGAAATGATAGCTTAAAGTGAGAACTTTGCTTCTACAGAAATTCCTAGTCACCGAAATGACATACCTTCAGTATTTTGCTAATTTCTCCTAGCTCAAGTATGCTTTCTCCATGAAACTTCATAGGCTGAAACTAGAAGAGTAGAGCTTTCCAACAAGCTATCATATGCATCAAACGGAGCTCTAGAACTCAAGTTATGGCCCTCACAAGATGACCCTGTATGACCTTCCAAAACTGGAAAACTTGCCTGTTTTAGTAAGAGTGCCTGTTTAAAATTAGAATTCGATGCCTAGCATCGACTTGCAACGAGAATTCGATGCCGGGCATCGACTTGGGATGTTTTTGGCCACTTTTCAGCAGGGATTCGATGCCGGGCATCGACTTCCCGCATAAAGTCTTGATCTTTTGGACACCAAAACTATAGGTGATTTCATGCACACTTAGAATATGACTTATCAACTGGAATTCGATGCCAGGCATCGAGTTGCTCCAACAACATCATGTTTTTCAAACACTTCAGTACTGAATGAAAAATATAAAAAAAAATATGACTTATCAATAGAGATTCGATGCCAGGCATCGAGTTGCTTGGAAAACTTGATCTTTGTAACTCATCACACAGTAGGTAATCATGGAGATAATGGAGAGAGGCTCATACACAGAACTTTACTCAGTTCTTCTCATAACTATAAAAAACTCAAAAGTTTTACAAATGCTTTCTCACTCAGAGAAGTCCGACTATACTCAGTCATACAAAAATGAGTTCTTCTCACTTTCTCATTGTCTTCCTCCTTCTTCTTCTCTTCGCGTCAGTTAATACTAACTAACTTATATAGACTTTCTCATTCCCGTAACTTTTGAAAAAACTTCTAGAACTAAAGTGACTAACTTTACAAGTATAATACATTTGTGAATTTGTCCCTTCACATAGGCATGGGGTTTTCTTCCTAAGATTTGACCTTCAAATATATGTCCAATTAGTGAGTGTTTCTCCAACAAAACATATAAAACATCAATAAAAATAAAATCATTATATAAAATTTAATGATACTCACAAAAGCATTTGGATAATCTTACATGTACTCACTCAGACATCGATATCCACAATGTATAGCAAAATTGATTTCCTTTCTCGTAGGATATCGACCATAATCCTTTCGCTTCACTAAAACAAATAAAAAAGATTAATGATTAGTGTTTTAACTAAAATAAAAAATAAAGTTTCAATAATACATATACTTACAAATGTAGTTACAAAACCATGATGGCCATTTTGTTGGAACATCAAATTTACACTATGCTTGAGTGGACTTGATCTACATCAAAAAGCTATCCTTTGGACTATGTCAAAAGAATATCCATTGAGAGTTATTTTACTTATGTTCATTTATTGTATTTTTTAGAAAGATTTTTATAAGCCTTTTACCATTGTAAAAGCCTAAAGCTTTACACATGTAAATGGAGAAAACAAGATCTAAAACTTTCATTAAATTTAAGTGGTTGATTTGCAATCAATGAATCAATTAATCACATAAAAGTGGATCAAACTAGATCTTCATTTTTTGTAGATTGTAGGAAAGTGAATTGATTCCCTCCAACAACTAATCTTGCCTTCATTTGAATTCAAAATCCACTTGTAGAAGTCGTGGAGCACTTCAAGACTCTCTATAAAGACTTCAAACCACTTGTACATTACATGGAAGCAATATACATACACTTATGACCATCATTGTCTTGCTCCTTCATTTCCTTGCATCATCTTCTTCAGCAATAGTACACTTGCAGAGACTATGGCTCTCTCTACAGAGCTCCAAATTGGATGATTCAACACTCATTGTAAAGATATTAGTGTCTAGCTTATCTCTATACATTTTCATAGCATTTGATTTAGTAAATTGGGATAAATCTCAGGCTTTTTGTCTCAGGGTCTATCTCTATGCATTCTTGAAAAATAGGAGGTACCACTATTGAGTGTCAAGTTCATTCCAAAACCATATTTTTCTTATTTCTTATACTCTTGTGCATTATATCCACTCAACCCTATTTTTATCACTCCTCCAAAAGGAATTTTTCCAATTTTAATCGTGTTGGCTGCTACAAGCATTTGAAGTTGGTTGTCTCATCCAAAGATAATAAGTTTTTTGAGCTAGTCAATGCACAAACCTATCTGTTTTGTATTGAATCATTCTCCTTGATGCTCCAAAGTACATAGTGCATTTTATTGCACCTATCACATTCTAATAAGGTCTATTTGAGTCTTCATAAGCTCAAGGGCTAGTCTTGTGTCTGTTTTCCAAACTTCCTCGCTTTGCAACTCACTTTTCTACCTCCTACAAGCTTCTCCAAGTTCTTTTACATTTGGCCTAAGTGCAATGTATGACCTGACTCAACTCTATTCTTTGCAGTAGCTTGTGTTTATTTAATGATAAAAAAATACATAGATTAAATGTAAAAAAATCTATAAAACATATGAAAACTCTAAGTCAAAGTAATATAAACTATTAATTTGTATACCTTCTGCTGAGGAATGGATTCCCAAAGATGGAGCTGTTTGTGAAAAAATGCCAATTCTAAGGTGGTATGTTAGTTTTTCTCTTATTTTTTTATACCATATAATATCTCATGTTATTTTAATCTCAAACAAAAAAAGGATCAAAATATAAAAAAAAGTAACTTTATAAGCATGCATACACAGACACACATACATACACTTATACATACTTGCATTTACACATACATACACATACTCACACATATACATATACACACATACATACTAAATGCATACCCACACACATACATACACACACACATGCATGCATACACATACACATATAGATACACTTACACATACATACATACATACATACACTTACACATACATACATACATACATACAAACATACATACATACACACACACATACATGCATACACATACACATATGCATATAGTTACACATACATACATACCCACACATACACATACACATACATACACACAGACATACATGCGTACACATACACATATACATACACTTACATACATACATACACATACCCACACATATACATACACACACAAACACATACACACACATATACATACACGTACACATACATATATACACACATAGACATACCCACACATATACATACACACATACATACTAAATACATGCACACATACACACAAATACAAACAAATACACATACACATATACATACACATATATACATACTACACTTACATATGCATACATACACACACACACATATGCATACACTTACACATACATACATACATACATACACTTACACATACATACACACACATACATGCATACACATACACATATACATATACATACACTTACACATACATACATACCCACACATGCACATGGATACACACACATACATGCATACACTTACACATACATACATACACTTACACACACATACATACATATATATATATATACATACATACATACATACATACATACATACATACATACATACATACATACATACATACATACACACACATACACATACCCACACGTATACATGCACACGCATACATACTATATACATGCACATATACACATACACACAAATGCACATTCTCCTAGACATACACATACACATGCATACACAACTCACAAACATACACATATATACACACATATGCACACTTACACATACATACAAACACTTACACATACTACATGCATACAAACACATACATAATAAATAAATACACATTTATAAGCATGCATACATATACACACACATACACATACCCACACTTATAGATAGACACACATACATAATAAATACATGCACACATACACCCACATATACATACATACATACACACATCATACATTTATAGTTTTGTATGTGTATTTATATGTCAAAATGTGTATTTTTGTATATGTGAATATGTGTGTATGTGTAAATGTGTACATGCAAATGTGTATGTATGTAAATAATCAGATTATTGATATTTAGTACCCTTATTCGTTACACAATTAGATTTTGATCAATTAGAGGGAACTCCACCACCATCTCCTAATCGTGCAAGGAATATTATTGTAAGTATATATAACTTTTAATTCTAATATTTGATAGATACATACATGAATGATATATGTTTTTTTATTGTTATACTTAAATCAGAATTTGATCGATGAGAGGGTACTCCACCACCTCCTACCCATGCAATGACTTCACATGTGTCCTCCGATAGAAATTATGATTCCTTTTACTATCAAGAGCATATTATATGCTAGTGTTTTTTTTGCTACGGCATGTATCGAAGACCACGACTGGAATGTATTTAACATGAGGCAAAGTATGGTAGTTTTGAGCATGCACCACCACCTGATCAACGTGATAATGCTTGGGTATGTATTGATTCTTTTATTTTATTTGAAAATAATACACAAAATCAAATTATACTTAATATGCAAGAATATTTTCTCGATGATGATAATTCTCCTACTAATAAAGTTAAAATACCTCATACATGTCACGGACTTCCCGTTCATCAATTACAAGTAGAGGTTCTTCAAAATCCTTTACTTCTTGCTTTACAGATTGAAACGACTGAAGATTATCCATTGCCAACTCGTGATTTTCCTCTAGTACAAACATATGATAGAAGAAGATATGGAGGATGGAATAGAGGACCAATTCCTTTAGATGGAGAGATTTTAAACTTTTGGGGTAATCACTATATGATTTCTCCCTCCTCTATTACTTGTGCTGGTCGTAGTCTCTTTATTATAGAGGATTTGTATGTGCCTCCGAACTCCAAAGTCACTCTTATGTCATTTTGTGGTCCTATATTTGGATGACAAGATTGGCATCGACTTACGCATTATGTTCAAAGCATGAGTACTTAAGGATTATGCTTGAATGCAACTTCTCTTGCTAGTAAAGGGATTACACATGCAGAAAATGAAAGATTATATATTGATGGAAGACCTTACATGCATGGAAATATAGCAGGTTTAATAAATAGTAGTTGATGCTATAGTAGTTCAATGACAAATTGCACATTTGAGGAGCGGGAAAAGTCATGAATCACCATACATGAGTAGAGATGTAGTAAGATACGTAGTTGTCAATGCTATTACTTCATTACATGATGGTGATGAATTATTAGTGAATTATGGATGGCATAGACCTCTAAGAGCACCTTTTAGCTAGAGAGCAATGAAAACTTTCTATCCACCTATCCTGTGTTGCATTGAAAACTCTAATTGATTGAAACTCTTTTCAAATTAACTTACATATTTAAATTTATGTTTAAAGTTTACTTTCATTAATTTATGGAATACTAATGATTTTTATTCATGTGTGTAGATTTCGATGTATGATATTGATGATATTCCACCACACCATTCAAAGTTAATAGTAAGACCTCATTTATCAGAAGCTTCAATGAGGAGGCTATGCAAAAGTGATCCTGTCAAATATGCAATATTGAAAGATCTATATTCAAAAGAAGATAAATTACAAGATTTTTACAATAATGATGAAGATGATGGCATAGCAAATTTTATTGAGGATTGATATCAAAATGATAGTGAAAGCATTGATATCTAAAAATGAGAAATATCTTCGAGAAGAATGTCTAAAGCATATATATGAAGGAAGTTTCTTGACATGACTAAGTGCAAGCTTACTTACTCTCAATCTTCAAAATCGTTTAGGATGGAGCAATGTATCTGTTTTGGCACTATTAAGGTATAATTTTTTATTTTCTATATATTTATATATATACACACATACACATATAAATATATACATACACAGACATACACATATACATGAGTGCAGACACACATATAAACATACACACACATACATACATGTTATGAAAGTAATGCCAAAGTGCATCAAATGAACACTTTTTGTCCGCCCACCTTTAAAATATGCATATTCATTCAATGTCCTAACGATTGTCTTTCATATATAGGTGAATATGTAGAGTGTTTGACATGTCCAAAATATCAATCTCCTCGATATAAGGAAAAAGAGGGTAAAATCCCAAAAAAGATATTGAGATATTTTCCATTGGCTCCACAAATTTAAACATATGTTTCAAAGCACTAAATTATCAAAGCTACTGACATGGGGATTTGATCACAAAAGAACTGATGGAGAAATGAGAATTCTAGCAGATAGTGTAGCTTTTCAACATATTGGTTCTAGATAGCCTGATTTTGCATAAGAGCCACGTAATCTAAAGTTAGGAGTTCCATTAGATGGGGCTAATCCATTTTTTATGAAATCTAGTAAATGGTCAACATGGCCAGTGGTAGTCATCAACTACAATCTCCTACCATACCTTAACATTAAGAAGGAACATTTAATGCTTTCACTTTTAATCCTAGGAAAAAGACAAGTTAAACACATGAATATATATATATTGCACCTCCCATTGACAATCTCCAAGAGTTATGGAGAGGTATTAATGTCATTTATGTATCGAAAAGCGTTAATAAAATCGCATTATGTTTCATGGAATTGTGGCTCGGACTATACATAATTTTCCAGGATATGGTGTCTATTCAAGTAATGATGTAATTTTTTTATTTAATACGTATACAATCGTATATGATTTAATCTAATTATATTTTTATGGTTTTCATGATGTAAGAATATCTAATAAGAGATATAAGGCTTGTCCTTATCGTGATGATTAGTTGAGATCAGTTTATAGTAAGAATCTCAATTTTTCTTTGACATTCACAGTTCTTGCCTAATGATCATCCATTAAGATGCAAAAGAGAAGTGATACATTTCAATGGAAAGATTGAAGCACGCCAGTGTTCAAAACCAATGACACATTGAAAATGGACAGATCGGCTTCTTATATGTCCACAATCTGAAATCTTTAGTGGTGATGAGAATGTGAAGATTAAAGGTAAAGGAAAATTGGCTCTAGCAGAGAATATGTCTACATGGTATTCTTTGGATTATTGGAGAGAGTTAAAAATTTGTAATCTTCTTGATCCTATGCATATATTCAAGAACATTGGTTATTCATTATGGTAACATCTTCTTGGATTAAAAGACACAATAGCATGATATGGAGCATCTTTCCAAAATATGTTTACTATGGATGATAAGAGCTTATCCAGGTTAAAGACACAGGATTGGCATAACTTTCTGAAGCACATTCTACCTTTGATTATTGATGGATGTACAATGAAAGAAGTACAGGATGTGATCTATAATCTTGGATCGTTCATAAGGTAATTATCATAATTTCATATTTAATATATAAGAATATTTGATATATTTTATTTAAACATTTATTTCTTTATAATTTAATTGATGATAATAATAGGTTTATTACATCAAAAGAGATTGACAAAGACTCGATCCCACAAAAGAAATGTGACTGCACGGAGCTACTATGTTTGATGGAGAAAGAGCTTCCAACATCATTTTTTGATATTCAGGTCCATTTATTAGTCTATCTTGTGGATGAAATAGAGATTGTAGGTGTTGTAAACACTCGATGGATGTTTTGGGTCGAGTGATTTATAAGAATATTAAAAGGTTATGTGTGACAAAGAGAAAAACCAGAAGGATCTATGGCAAAGGGGTGGATGCTTGAGGAGTGCATGTACTATGTTAGTGAATACCTTGAAAGAGTTCATGAAGAAGCTCCACCTGCATGGACCAATGAGTCTTCTTTAAAAATAATAGATGAGGTATTATCAGGTAAGGGAGTTCCATTTCAATTTATATTGGAAGAAAAAAGTGATGTTTCTACTTTTATGGCATAAAATGGTGAATGCATGCAAGCTTTTGTTACCAAGTATGAACATGAACTTCAAAATCTCCGAAGTAAAAGATGGAGAAACAAAAGATATAGATGTAATCTCGATAGTAATGAAAATACAAATGTATCTTCTTTCATGAATTGGCTATATACTCGCAAGCAATGAGCCAATGGAAATAATGAACGAATATTTTTTCACATATACGTATGTTACTTTCTCTTTAATAATTTAATTTTTATTGCAAGCTGAAATGTTCATTAATATATGGGCTTTTGGATAGCATATTAGAATCAAAATGATTGATTCTTTGCATAAAACAAAGGATTCTAGCAGTGTTGCTTCTCTCAAGCAATTATCACATGCTAGCTCAAAATATACGAATCTTATAGATAGCAAACTTGGTTATGTAGGAACCGTTGCTCGTATCTACAAAATATCATTTTGTATGTTCAAACATGTAAAAAAAAGTTTTCATTTTTAATGATATAGTTTATTATTATTTTTAAGCACATAATAATGATTTTCTTATATCTTGATAGATTATTTTGAAGGTTGATTGGTTTTGAGCTGAGTATAAAGGTAGTATTTCTACATTGAGAAGGAAATTATCTGGGTTTTGGAAAATTGATTCTTCAAAAATAATGTGATTAACTAGAGAACCATATATTCTTCCTAGCATATTGAAAAAGCATTTTTTTATAAAGACCTTGATGCTCATCCTTGGTGGCAAGTCATTCATTTTCAACCTAGAGGTCAATCATTGTTTGAATAGTTTATTGTTATAGAGTTTGGAGAAAGTCATGTTGATGATTCATCATCAGATATTGATATATCGGCATCTCAAAGAGAAATTAGAATTGTTGTACATGACAATCATGATAATCTACTTGATTAAGATGATAATACTCTACGTGCTAATTCTAGTCATGATGATTTCTCCTAATGTGGAAGCAAAAAAAAAAAGTGATCAAACATTATAGATCCTTTGTGCTTCAAAGTTAATGCACTATTATATGTATATAATCAATAGCACTTCAAGCCATCCAAAAGGAAGGAGATGCATTCCTTACTTCTATTTTGAAAGATATTAACTTGTAGATTTCTCTTAATCTTATAAACCCACTTTGTACCAATGGCATTCTTTCCTTTTGGCAATTCACATAACTCCCAAGTACCATTCGTATTCACATAACTCCCAAGTACCATTCCTATGTATGGAATCCATTTCTGATTGCATAGCACTCATCCATTGTGGATCCTCACATGCATCTTCAAAAGAAAGTGGATCTTCATTACATGTTGTAGCAATAAGAGAATAATCTACAAAATTACTTGATGCATGGTGAGAGCTTAGTCTTGTTCTACCAAGTAAAGGTGCACTCAATTTGCTGTCCTGTAAAGTTTGTTTCAGCCACTTTGGCATAGTTTGTGCACTCTTGATAGACATGCGTTCATTATGTAAAACATCTTCAATATTTATATCATGCATGGGCTGAATTTCATGCTCATTTTCAGCCATATTTTGACGCAAATATTCAGCCATATGTGGCTGGAAATTTCCAGCAGTTTTGATCTTGATTTTTGGCTGAAATTTTTCAGCCATGTTTGACTGGAAATTCTCTTCATTTTCAGCACTATTTTGCTGGAATTTTTCAGCCCTTGAACCTCAGTTGGCTGGTCTACATGGCCATAGTCAAGCGCATTCAAGTAGAGGGAAAACTGAATTTTCAGCAAATACCATATCTTGACTCACAATAATTGTGTTTGTCAATGGATGATACAAATGATATCCCTTACTTTCAACACTATAACCAACAAATATACATTTCTTTGCCTTATCATCAAGTTTGTGATGTTGTTGTGATGGCACAAGAGCATATGGCAAACAACCAAACACATGCATATGACTAACCATAGGCTTATGAACATTCCAAGCCTCATAAGGAGTGATGACTCTCAATGCTTTTGTAGGGCAGCGATTCAACACATAGTTTGCACACATGACCGCTTCCATCAAAAACTTATCAGGAAGATGCTTTCCTTTAACCATACATCATGCCATTGCAAGTAGAGTTCTATTTTTACGCTTGACAACACCATTTTGTTGAGGTGTATATGGCATCATACATTGGTGTGAAATACACCTTTCACGAAGAAAAACATTAAACTCATGTGACAAGTATTCACCACCACGATCCATGCATAGAGTCAAAAGCTTTTGTGAAAAAAAATTTCAGTCATAGCTAAAAATGCTTTGAAGCAAGAAAATACCTCATTCTTTGCTTTCATAGGATACACCCATGTATGCTGAGTAGCATCATCAATGACGGTAACAAAATATACATGCTTCCCAAAAGATGGAGTCTTGATGGGACCACATACATGACTAGGAACAAGCTGCAATTTTCTTGTAGTGTGTGTATGACTATCTTTTGGAAAAGAAGCATAATGCATTTTTCCAAGAATGCAACCTTCACATGCAGGCTTTTCAATGGACTCAAGTGCAGACAAACCAATAACCATGTCCTTCTTTTGCAAGTAAAGCAAACTATTGAAGTTCAAGTGACCAAAACGAGCATGCCAAAGCTCCATTTCAGCCATGGAAGAAGTATGAGCAACCAAGGCATTCGAGGCAGCCCTCTTGTATGTATCCATGCGATACAAACCATTACATAATGTACCGGACATCACAATAACATCACCATTGCTGAAATCATGAACCATATACTTATCATCAACAAAGTGTACATGAAGTCTAGCTTTGGTAATCAACAAAACTGAAATTAAGTTCTTCTTGATACCGGGCACATACAATGCATTTTTCAAGAGAATCACACCTCCATTTGCAGTCGTAAGCTCAATTTCTCCTACTCTAATGATAGGATAAGAGGCATTGTTTGCACACACCACATGTCCTCCTTTGGGTGCATCTTTCAAAGAGGCAAAAAATCTTTTGCATGATGTTATGTGCTTTGAAGCACCACTATCAAAGAACCGAATCAACTTCACTCACAACCATACATTTAGAATGCAAAGAAGCATGTTAATGACATGTAACAACACATGCCCAAAAATCTTGAGCCATGTTAGCTTCATCATTCTTTACATTTGCTGAATTTTCATCAATACACATGTCGGATTCCTTCTTCATCAATAGTATGAAGAAGAGATGCAAATGTTGTTGAAAGGCTGGTCATACTATTGATGGTCATACTACACTCATCAATAGTATGACCAGCCTTTCAACAACATTTGCATCTCTTCTTCTTTTGCAAATCACCATCATTAGAGGAATGAGTGGAAGAGGAAGATTGAGGCTTTTGTTTTGATGAACCCAAAGCTGAACCATACTTGCTTTTTGCCTTTTGAGAGATAGCAAGTGCTTGCATTCCCTCAATCAAACCACTCCTATTCACTCTAGATTTCTCTTCTTGCAAAAGAAGAGACAATTGGTAATCCTTTCAACAATGTAGAAATGAGTGATGCATCCAGAATAATCTCATGTATGTTTGCCAATTGCTCTTTCAAGTCCTTGATGTGTGTCACATACACATCCATCGACTCATTTTCAGCCATACATACATCCTCAAGTTGCTTCCTCAAGTATGCAACACGTGCTTCATTACACATGGCATACAAAGAACCAACAATGTCCCATGCATGTCTCGATGTAGAACATGACCAAATGTGTGGAACTATATGACGCTTCACTGAAAGTGCAATCAAAGCATGAGCTTGAGCATCTTTTCCATCCGATCTAAGCTGCTCCTGTGTAGGTGGAGAAGGAGAAACCATTGTACTCGAAGAAGAAGCTCCATCTGTGATAGTAGACTGTGAAGTAGAAGAACCTGCGGGTCTTCAATATACATCTGCCACTATGTTCCAAAGTTGTTTAGCAATAAGAACGTGCTTCATCATGTAGGACCACATCGGGAAGTTGGTCCCATCAAGCTTATCTTCAGCTTGAAGCATGCCAAACAAGTCATTGTTGCCTGCCATTTCACAAAAGGACAAGAATGTGACAAAATCTTCACTTCGACGAAAGCTGAAATGAATGCTGAAATTTCAACTCACAAACCGTCACTCTGATGGCAATTTTGACTGCACGAATGGCTTTGAAATGGGGGTAAAGCCACAGTGCACCTGCTGCAAATGTTTCCTGGCTACTGAAATTCACAATTCTATGCTTTGAAGTCGATTTACACTATTAAAAGTGCGTGCACGCCACGACATGAAAAACCAAAACTTGATAAGGAGTTGAACCTGATCTGATACTAGTGTTGGGTGTGTGTAGAAGTGTGAGAGAAACAAGAGAAGCACACACAAGGAGCACAAACGCAGCAAGACACACAGAGAAGATGGTGGCTGGAATAGCTCTCTCTATTAACGATGAACTGAACTCAAGTAAGAGCTAAATAATATCCCTAAGTACAAAGTACCACCACATATGAGAGTCTCAAGTATGTGGTAACATGGGGAAAAAAACCTCTAGCCAGCACTAGAGTAAAAAGTGCCGATGTATAGGGAAAAGTTTCACATCAAAGCTTCTTGAGGAACACATAAGTGTAACACCCACCACATGGATCCCTTTTCAAGAAAAGATCAAGGAGTCCTTCCTTCCTCCCTAGTTCCACTTACATGCTCATTGATCATGGACAATTTTTGGATGGAAAGAAGGAGATACTTTGTCTACCTACACTGAATGCTTTTGGCAATGACTACTACTTATTCGTTCACTTGAAACGGTTTCTGAAGATACCTTGCAACGAAAGTATGAAGATGGTTTGGAGATGGGAATCAAAACCAAGCTCAACACATTATGTCCTATGACCCTCTATGAAGCTATCTCTTTTGCATATGATGCTGAGAAGGAGTTTCAGTCCATCACCAAGTCCATTCCCCTACAACAAACTTGTCAACGACAACAACCAATCAAGCCCAATTTTCCTTTCAAGTGTACTTTCATTACTTTTTCTTCCCCTACTTCCACTCACATTATTATCGAAGAAAAAGTTAATATTTGTATGGGGATTAGCACAACAACAATCTTCTGAAAAACTCAAACATGCACTTTCTCATGCACATGTTTTCCAGTTTTCCATGCACTCTCATGCATATCATTCACAGTCTCATTAAATTCTAGTTTTCCATTTCCATGCATGTGTTTTTTACATGGAATATGCTTATGATTGTTCAGTGATGGGACATGTGATTGACTATCCATGTCTATTTTATTTTTATCAATTGAGGTCAGTTGATTCTCAACTGACAGGCCTGTTATACTTTATGGAATAATGAATGTTAAATGGATTTTAATGTCTTGAGGTTTTTAATGTGATTGTATTTCGATTTAGCAAGTGAAGAATCATGAGGGTATGAATGCACATGGATTTCCTCAAATATTTTTGAAGATATTTAAAAGATAGTATTTTATACGTCTTTGTAAAAATAATAGATTGCTTAGAAAGTGATGTTTTGTAAATAAAGTAGATTTTTCATAAACGCATGCTTTTCAAAGTGCCACCCTCATGTATCTTCTATTCAGGACATAACTAAAATACCTATAAATATACATACTCTAAGAGGATCCTCCATCATAGTATGTGGGAGAGATTGTACCCAATTATGTGTTCAGTCTTGTCTCTCTCTATTTTATGTGTGCTAGTGTGAGATTTTGTTATTATATTATCTCTATGTACATGCGTCTACAAGATCAGGTTATATAAGTAGCCAAAATGAGAAAGATTTTCCATTTGACTATGAGATATGTGGTTGAAATGGTCGTGCCAAATATAAGCTATAGTCTCTTCAGTAACAACTAAAAAGTGTTTTGTCTGCGATACAAATAAGGGATAAAGTGAGCCAACTTTGGTTCCTTTTGCAATAACCATATTGCTCTTTTATATGCGAAAGGATTGAGCATATAAAATCACCTTCTATCCAAGGTCAGGTTGAGTTGACCAACTAACATCATATTGTGTGATAATTTAGGTACATGGCATACATTATGCATAGTAAATTTTGAACCATCTATGAACTACACAACAACCTCTCCAATCCCAACAATGTCAAACTGATAAGAGTCACCAAGTCTCATTCTACCAAGAGACTTTGCTGCATAACTAGAGAACCATTCTCTATGTGGTGTGACATGGAAAGACACACCAGAATCTAGCAGCCACGTGTGGAAAAGAGAATCAGCCATAAGAGCCTTAGTGGGCACAATATATCAACACTCTATCATTTACCTTTAACATTCTTTAATGCATAGCAACCTCTCTTCATGTGTCCTTTATTATGACAATAATGGCATTTGATATCCCTCTTCCTTGATTTACTTCACTACAATGAATATGGGCACATAGCAACGGTTAACACGAAACAATTTTGTCCTATATAATTGCATCAAGCATCACAATGAGTGTTGAGCATGCGACATCAATTAAATGATGAAAGCTTTGACATTCATATCGATGTCTAGAGCAATGTGCGTTGTGAGGGAAGCACTAAGCATCGCTAAAGCGTCGTATAAGTGATACTCTTTGTGTCACATAAACAATGTTAAAAAGTGTCACTTATGTGACACATTTTGAACACAGATATATGACAGTTTAGCATCGACTATATGATGATTTTTGACCAAAAAAATAAAAATGTTGGAGGCTCTTTGATTGGCATCTATGTGCATCTGATCAAAGAGCTCTCCAATGCTCACAATTGCATTGTGCTTACAAGCTAAAGAATTGCTTGCTGAATTGTTCTTTCATCCAATCTCTATCTTATTGTCTCTCTCGATGTTTCTCTCCTTTCTACCTCTTTCTCTTTGAATTATCTCTCTTTCTCTTTCTCTTTTGATATATATATATATATGTATATATATATATATATATATATATATATATATATATATATATATATATATATATATATATATATATATATATATATATATATATATATATATATATATATATATATATATATTGTAGGTTATTCAAGAAGTTAACCAAGCAAAAAATATGGCAAAATATTGTAAGTACAATTTCCATTCTTTGTATATAATTTGAATTGTTTTATTTTCATTAATTAGCATACTCACACTTATTCATATGCACATATGCACTTATACATGAAGATGCACGTTCACACACATACACATGCACATACACACACATATACACATGCACATACACACACACATATACACACACATACATATGCACATACACATACATACACATACATACACATATAGACACACATACACATGCATATGCACAAACATTTCTACAAACACATAAAAGGACTTGCATGCATGCATTATTGCATATACACATACACATACATACATTAACACATACTTAAATACATGTATATGCACATTCACATGCATGCACATATACATGGATGCAAATGGAAATGCATGCACATGCACATGCATGTTTCATGTGTATATGCATATACATACACTTGCATATGTTTATACACATACACATCATATACACAGACATACACATATATACACATATACATGCACATACGTACACACACATATGCACATACACGCACATACACATGCACATACATACATATACATATATACATGGACATACACACATAAGCACATACACTTACACATATACATGCACATACATACATATACACACATATACACATGCACATGCACATACACATACATATATACACTAACACATGCATATACACATATACATATGTACATACATACATATACACACACATACATACATATACATGCACATATGTACACACACATATGCAGATACACACACATGCACATACATACATATACACACATATACATGCACATACACACATATACACATACACTTACATATATACATGCACATACATACATATACACACATATAGACACACTTACACAAATATAGATATATACCTACATGTGCATACATGCATTTTATACACACACAAGCACACATAAATATGAATGAGTTATATAATTAAAGTAATAAAACACATGCAAAATATAAACAATAATAAAAATCATGAGAACAAGACTTTTCGTTACTTAATACCATAGACACAATTCAAAACATAATTGGAATGAACAATATATAGATTATACACACACACACACACACATATATATATATATATATATATATATATATATATATGTATATATGTGTGTGTGTGTGTGTGTGTGTCTGTGTATGTGTAAATATATATCCAATGTCATAATCAAGAATCATAATCATCATCATCCTCCTCATCATTACGATCAACTGCATGATCTGATGTATCTTTAGTGGCATGCACTACTCATGAGAAGATGGGTCAAAACTGCAAACAGTAGTAGACACCCATTCTTCTTCCTGCACAAGATTAGCAGACTCTGTTTTTGGTGTAGGGGTGTAGAGGCCTCTGCAGCAACCATTCCAACCTCTTTCTTTTTTGCCTCTTTAGTAGCTAGTTTTGGACAGTTCTTTATGATATGATCATTTCCTTTACAATACTTTCAAAACAATTTCTGATTTTTTTATTTGTTTTCATCTTTGTCTTCCCTCTTCGATTGTGCAAAATTAGCAGATTTCTGCTTACTGGTTGAAGAGCTCCATTTTCCTTTGCCCTTCTGACTAACCAAGAAAGCTTGATTTGCAACATGCATAATGGACCTGTTCTGCCTAGACTAATCTTCCTGCAACAGAACAGAGACTAACTCCTCAAATGACAAGGCATTTGGATTGCCTTTCATCATCAACCAAAGAGTAGACACAAAACTCTGATATGAATCAAGAAGACCATTCAGAACAGTTTACACAAGTGAGCTATCTGGTATAACCTCATTGTTGGAATTTGGGGCCCCAGGATCGTTCCAAACTAAAACCTTTTGAGCATACACACTTAATTAATTAAGATGATAGGTGAGAGATAGAAAGAAAGAGATCTTGAGACAAGGATAGAGAATGTAAGCTGGATGCTTACTCATTTAAAAATGGATGTCCAAATTACAACATGGGAGTACTACTCAACCATATAATGTGGTGCATTCACTAATGGAAGAATATCAAAGGAGATGATGATACAAAATTTAGATTATGTTGAAATAATCTAAGTGTGTGAAGTGAATGAGCAATGAAGCTAACCTTATTCTCACAAAATAGTGTAACAAAATTGTAAATCAACCAACCCTAATTTTGAGATTAGGGTAGAGAAACCCTAAAAAAAAAATATAAGGTTAACTCACAAAAGATAGTTACCACCACCTTGTAGAAGACTTCTTGCTCTAAGAGATCAGCCTCTCCTTCACCAAAACTCCACCACCAAAGCTTCAGAACACCAAGAGCTGGCTCGATCACCTCCTCTTTCCTTGATGAGTGATGTCTCAACTATGATACTATGTTCTCTTTATATAGGTTAAGTTTCTCCTTCCAAAAGCATATCGAAAAAGATAATAAAGCCACGATCAAATTGATCACTTAACGGAAAGTCTTCTCAAAAAAGATATCGCAAAAACAGCACCTATTCAGATCGCAAAAAGCCAAAATTGATTGCTTTCCAAAATTTTGCATCATGGCGTTGGACAAGGAATTTGAATACGCGTGGGTGCCATGAGTGTGTTTTACTATAGCCAGGCTGCCACGCCCTTTTATGTATTCATATCTTGTGAAAACATTACCTAATACGCTGCGCCTGTCTGGAATTGAATAGAGAATGGTATGAACTTTTGGACTATTGAACCATTGTTGGACCATACGATATTGAATCAAACACTCATTTGTAGAAATCAAATGTTCCTTCAAGTCTTTGATCTTTGTTAGAAAACTGTCCATAGAATCACCTTCATTCATGTGATCACTCTCCAACTGTTTTCGGAGGTAAGCAACACGAGCCTCATTCCTAGCTTGGTACAATGTGGTAAGTGTATCCCAAGCATCCTTAGCTGTTTTGCAAGAGCGAATGTGAGGAATAATGGCACGTTTGACAGACAAAGCTATCAGTGCATGTGACTGGGCATCTCTACCATCCCAACAAATTTGCTCTACAGAAGGTGCAGCAAAAACCGCAGCACGAACAGGAATATGCAGAATATCATCATCTTCGACACCTTCTACATCAACTTCAGTACTTGCAGTTGTAACATTTGCATGTGTGATAGGACATTTTTCAACACCCTACACAATGTTCCATAGTCCTTTTGCAACCAATACATGTCGCATCATACAAGCCCATAGCAAATAGTTGGTACCATCCAACTTATCCTCAACAACCAACATACGGAATATATCACTGCTTTCAGCCATGGCCGGTGATTAAAATACCTTGATGCAGAAAATTGATTGTATCTCAAAAAGTTTGAACAAAACTAGCCAAATGAATTATGCTAAACTTGTAGTAGACTTTGAGACGGTTATACTGGCGAAGCAAAACTAGTATATACCTTTGGCACAAAAAGAAGAAATAGCCTGCACAAGCACTCCAATAGTGTGTTCGGAGGTGGAAACGAGCTCAGATCGCAATTTCGGCACTACAAAGTGAAGTTGTTTTGATCTCGAAAACACGCTGAGTATGCTCATCAAAATTTGTGCGATTCTGAGACTACAACGAGAGACGTGTCGACAATGCCCTAGATGAAGCGGCGACCCACTCTCATACTAATTGTTGGAGTTAGACGTCTATGGAGGCATGCAAACAGCACAAGGAAGAAGAAGAAGCTTGGAGCACAACACTCAATACTGAATGTATTACTAGAGAATTTACAAAGATAAGTAGCCGATTAGGGCAATAGGTGTATATACAAGATGGGGGGAAAAAACTTCCTAAAGAGGGAAAAAAGTGCCCCAGCAGTCCTAGTGTGTTCACACATATCACTACCTAAATATATCAATATTTTCTGCCCGACTTGTATATATGCCTATTGCCCTATGATGGAGAGTGTTAATCTCCAAAAGAACAAGCTATCCTTGATGTTAGAACATTTCTATATCAAGAATAACTCAACCTTGATCAATTTTGGAAGACCAATGTCAAACTATCAAAATTTGCACTAACTGTGAAGAGAGTTACTACTTAGAAAATTTTGTTGCACTTAACTCATTAATTGACTTATCAAATGTGTAAAGTTTCTGATGAACCTTTGTAAAAGGTGTCGTCTAATGATTATGTACCTTCTCCAAGTTACAAGATCTCAAAAGATTCAGAAGACCTTGAGAAATGATCCAAACAATCCACCTATGTCTAAAGCTGTACTTTTCTACAGTCGACTTTGACGCCTGTACCTTTTAATGCATAGTTCTCTCAAAGTACAATCTGTTTATTCAAATGCTTTTAGCCATAGGTAGCTTACCTTCCAACTTAAAGAATGAGTGCTTGGTTGCTCAAAACTTTACACTGTGGAAGGAGAACTGACCAAAACATTAGCATCAAATTTGCACCTGTTGCAAACTTCACTTCTTCACATTTACACATGTAAATGTTCATACTCTCAATTCTCTCAGCCTGATCACAATTAGGATCTGGAAACTTGCACAGAGGTCAATGAACTATAGATTTAGACTTGTACAAAAGCATTTTGCAAAAGATTAAACACAAAAGGAGTACTCAGTAAAAGATCGGGTGCAACTTTTTCTTCTATTCAGAAAACTTTACATCTGAATGATGAGAGAGATCTTCCTCACTTCTATAGTCTCTAATGACTCTTGCAACTTCTAATTCTTCTCATCTCATGCTCTCTCATACTTGTCCCAGCTTTCTACTTGTATATATAGGCATATATGTACAAGCTCATGACCATAATAAAGGTATAAGTGAGCTAGTTACAACTTTAATGTACATATGTATACAAGTCTTCATTTCCTGAATATGCACTATCTTCAAACTTCATTTGTTGATCTTTTCTTCATCCTTTGAAGTCTTTATCCAAGACATCAATTGATGGTTGACTTGCACCAACACCCTAATGGATGACTTATCTTTGTACATTCTAGTGGTAATACATTCAATATTGTGTGTTGTGCTCCAAGCTTCTTCTTCTTCCTTGTGTTGTTCGTGTGCTTTCACATACCTCAAACTCTAATTGGTCATGGGCATGGAAGGTAAGGGAGAAATTATCTAGTTTTGGGGAGGGAAGGAAGAAGAGGGAGTGAAATTTGAAGTTCAAAGGCCTAGAAAATTTTAGACACCGATATTGCCACAAGTCACAGAGGTTACCCCCTTTGTCACTTATCAAAATATGCATGAGTTTCTACAAGGAAAGGTTCAGAGCTCCAAGGTTTATGGGGTCCAAGAACAAAGCCGAAGTGTGTGCAATGTCACCTTGGTTACTAGCATGTGGGAAGAAGAGGAACATGGAAGGATAGAAAATTCTACATGGAGTCCTTTAAGAGACTCTTAAAAATAGCTATAAGGGTTGTATGTTTATAAAGATCATGAACATATGTCCTAGTGCATGATGATGGGAGATCCATGGGAAATCACCTATGAACATATGTCCAAAGGGCTTCCCAGTCCATAAATTATGTGCCATTTTCACACCCTTAGAAATACTAGGTGAAAGGTTAATCAGATGAACTACAATCAATACTACTTCTTCCCAAATCCTATGAGAGGTTTGCATGATGCAACATACAAACAACTATATCATGAGTAGTTCTATTCATCTTTTCAGCTACATCATTCTATATTGGAGTATAAGGAGCTTTAAACTCTCTATGAATTCCTTGAGGCTAATAGAAAATGGTGAATTCATGTGAGTTATACCCACCCCCCGTCGGAGTGATGTAGTGAACAAGGAGTTGGCACTCATGTATAAGGAAGTGCTAAGTTATGTGGAAAGAAATAAATCCACAAAAGGAAGTAAGTGTAAATCTTTGCTTCAAACTTGTTGTTAGGTAGAGCCTTTGTGAGAAGACAAACAATATTATCTTATGAGCACATCAGCCAATTCGATCTCTTGAGTATACACCCTCTCCATGACATAATGATAGTTCACCTGAATCTGCTTTGTGCTAGCACAAAACAAAGGGTTCCTTGCAACTAGAAATGCACAATGAGTTTGAGTAATTATGGTGGTGGTAGAAGATTGACCAATAAACACATGCAAATCTGGTGGTAATGATCCCCATTGGAATAAAACAATCCAAGTAAATCAGTACCACTCAAATGGCAAAAGACGTGCTTAACCACCTTGTGGATGCTTAGAACTAGGGCAATGTGTAAAGCTACTCATCTATGAGATAGGAAACTATATATCAGACTGACCTATGCAAAAGAAAATTAAGCATTGGAAAACCTCCTAATAGAGAACAACATCAAATGCATCTCAAGTAACATGAAGATTCAAACCTATTTCCATGGCAGTGGCAATAAGTTTGCAATCATGAAGAAAAAAACACAAATGCTACAATAATGTGTCAATAAATTTTGTTTGATACAAAGTTATTCCTCCATCAACTTGCTTTAATTGAATGCCTAGATAATGATGCAAATGCCCAAATGAGACATCTCAAAAGAGGCATGTAAATTAGCCTTAATTTCTGCAATTTGCTACTCATTAGGACTAGTGAGTAGCATAGCATCAACATACATATCCGGTCATGAGCATGGAAAGTAAGGGAGAAATTACCTTTGGGCATACACAAAGAATTCCTTAATTTTTGCTTTCAATTAATTGATCTTTGTTGAAACATCTGTTGGAGTTCGAGGTCTATGAAAGCACACGAGTAGCACAAGGAAGAAGAAGAAGAAGAAGCTTGGAGCACAACACAATACAGAATGGGTTATAGGCATATATACAAGTGAGGGGAAAAGTGTCCTGGCACTCCTAAGTGTGTTTACACGTATCACTAGCAAAATATATCAACAAATTCCCCTTGGGAGTGATGCATTGAACAAGGAGTTGGCACTCATGTATAAGGAAGTGCCAAGTTGTGCAAAGAAATAAATCCACAAAAGGAGATAAGCACAAACTTTGTGTGAGCATGAAATACAAGGTTCCTCACATCTGTTAATGCACTCTGAGTTTCAGTAAAGATGGTGGTGGTACAAGATTGACCAACAAAACCATGTAAATCTAGTGGTAATGATCCTCCCTTGGCATAAAACAATCCAAGTAGTTGAGTACCACTCAAGTAGCGAAAGATGCACTTAATCACATGCCAATGATTGGAACTTGGGCAATGCATAAACCTGCTCATGTGAGAGACAACAAACTAAATAGCAGGCCCAATTATGCATAAGTAAATTAAGCATCCAAAAACCTACTAATAGAGAACAACATCAAATGCATTTCAAGTATCATGATGATTCAATCATAAACCTATTTCCATGGGAGTGGCATTCGGTTTGCAATCATCAAGAACAAAATGCAAATGCTACAAAAATGTGTCAATATATTTTGTTTGATACAAAGTTATTCCTCCATCTTGCATAAACTCAATGCCTAGATAATGATGTGAATGCCCAAATCAAAAATCTCAAAAGAGGCATGCAAATCAGTCTCAAGTTCCGCAATATGCTGATCATTAGGAATAGGGAGAAGCATATCGTCAACAATCACAACAATGATGCGAATTACATCATCTGCATGCTTCACATATGAGGTCTCTAAGTTGGATTGTTCTCAAAATCATGTGCTACCAAGTAGGCATGTATCTTCTCATACCAAGCACATGGTGCTTGCTTCAAACCATATAATGCCTTTTCCAATCTGCATACTTTGTTATGCCCTTTTTGCACAAATCACTTCTTCATGTAAGTCACCATTCAGAAATGCAGTTTTAATGTCCAACTCATGTACATTCTAACCATGATGATTTAGAAGTCCAAAAATGCTACGAACAGTGGTCATTTGGCATATGGGAGCAAAGGTCTCATCAAAATCAATGCCACTCTCTTGAGCATAACCTTTTGCAACAAGCCTAGCCTTATACGTGTCAACTTCTCCATCAAGCTTATTTTTCAGCTTGTATACTCCTTCAGTGCATGCAAGCTTTTGTTACCAAGTATGAACACGAACTTCAAAATCTCAAAAGTAAAAGATGGAGAAACAAAAGATATAGATGTAATCTTGATAGTAATGAAAATACAAATGTATCTTGTTTCATGAATTGGCTATATACTCGCAAGCAATGAGCCAATGTAAATAATGAATGAATATTTTTTCACATATACGTATGTTAGTTTCTCTTTAATAATTTAATTTTTATTGCAAGATGAAATGTTCATTAATATGTGGGCTTTTGGATAGCATATTAGAATCAAAATGATTGACTCTTTGCGTAAAACAAAGGATTCTAGCATTGTTGCTTCTCTGAAGCAATTATCACGTGCTAGCTCAAAATATACAAATCTTATAGATAGCAAACTTGGTTATGTAGGAACCATTGTTGGTATCTACAAAATATCATTTTGTATGTTCAAACATGTAAAAAAAGTTTTCATTTTTAATGATATAGTTTATTATTTTTTTAAGCATGTAATAATGATTTTTTTTATATTTTGATAGATTATTTTGAAGGTTGATTGGTTTCGAGCTGAGTATAAAGGTAGTATTTCCACATTGAGAAGTAAATTATCTGGGTTTTGGAAAATTGATTCTTCAAAACTAATGCGATTAACTAGAGAACCATATATTCTTCCTAGCATATTGAAAAAGCATTTTTTTATAAAGGCCTTCATGCTCATCCTTGGTGGCAAGTCATTCATGTTCAACCTAGAGTTCAGTCATTGTTTGAATAGTTTATTGTTATAGAGTTTGAAGAAAGTCATGTTGACAATTCATCATCAAATATTGATATATCGGCATCTCAAAGAGAAATTAGAATTGTTGTACATGACAATCATAATAATCTACTTGATTAAGATGATAATACTCTACGTGTTAATTCTAGTCATGATGATTTCTCCTTATGTGAAAGCAAAAAAAAAGTGAGCAAACATTATAGATCCTTTGTGCTTCAAAGTTAATGCACTAGAATATGGAATAGCACTTCAAGCCATCCAAAAGGAAGGAGATGCATTCCTTACTTCTATTTTGAAAGATATTAACTTGTGTGTATCTCATGTGAAGATGATGACCATACAACCAAAGAAACTAGATGGGACCATACATGATTATGTAATCATTCTTGTTGAAGAGATATATTTTGTAAAATGAAATTTTCATTATGATAATCTACGTTTTTATCATCTTTCTTACACATGCTCAAGTCCACATTGATCTATATGATATGTTCATAATTATATCCACTTGATTAAAGATGGTATGTGTGCAAAACAAATCACTTAAGATTCAAAACTCATATTTCCATTGTTCAACTAAGTTATGCACATAATAACTTTCATGAACCTAAAATTTGAAACAAAGGAGTTGTATTGCCACTGACCATATGGTATTCAAATGTCCTAGACAAAGATACAAGTTGGGTTCAAGACTTCCATGATCACCATCCCACATCAAAAGGATCATCATTAGAGTCAAAAGAGGAGCACTATCCATCATGAGAATCATGCCCTTGATTCTATACCTAGATATACTACAAATCCTTTGTAGTTCCATCATGGATAGAGGGAGGTGATGTCATAGACACAAAGAATTCTATGCAAATGTATATATCTCATGATTGGTTCAAAGTTTGGAGAAATTGATCTTATTTTTGCATCCAGAACATGCAAAAACCCTAAGATAAATTGTTCATTTGTTTGATTCTAACATCTGGAACCTTGATAACCTCAAAAAACACCAAAAAAAGGGTAGCCATAGAAATGCGGGATAGGCCTCTACAAAATTTTTCCAAAGGCCTATTCTGCATTTCTATGGCTTCCCCTTTTTTGGTGCTTTTAGGTCATGCAAGGTCATTAATGGTGGAAATAAAAATTATTTCTTGCAAATTTTAGGGAAATTGATGAAATATACAACCCATGGGACCATATATGACTATGTGATCATTCTTCTTGAAGATATGTTTTGTAATGTGAAATTATCTTATTGGTAATATATTTTTTCATAACCTTTCTTACACATCCTCAAGTCTACATTGATCTATATCATATTTTCATAGCCGTATGCACTCATCTCAACATGCTATGTATGCAAAGCAAATCATTTATGGTTATAAACTCATTTTTCAATTGGTAAATTGATTTGGGCACATAGAGAGTTTCATGGACCTTAAATTTGTAATAATAAAGTTTCATATCCACTAGAAATAAACTTGTATGGCCTCAAAAGCACCAAAAAGGGTCATCCATAGAAACATGCAATAGGCCTCTATAAACATTTTGCACAGGCATATCACGTGTTTTTGTGGCTCCTCTTTTCTGTTGCTTCTGAGGCCATGCAATGTTATTTTTAGTGGATATGAAACTTTATTCTTAAAAGTTTTAGCGCCATGGAACTTATTTCTAACAAGTCACTTACTCCATATTGATCCATGCATATATTGCTTCTACAACAGGAGCCAATATAGACAAACATAGTCATGCGAGATAAAAGAGTTCCCAAAATATAATTTTTTATAATATCTTCATGTTTAGAAGTCCTGTTGTGCCTTTGTACCCCACATAAGGTGGAAATCCCCCCTTTGAACTCCTCCCATTAAGGTTCTATGGAGAAATTCCATGGCACTAGAGGGCCTTTATTTTCACCTTGAATAGCAACCAAATTGGAAAACATTTTATGCCCCACTTACGTCATGGCCTCAATCATAAAGACCATCTATTATCATAAATGTTCACATATAAACCTCACCTAGATTACAAGTTAAGATTCCATGGATGTTTGTGCTCTCAAAGTGGTTTCTCCTCATAATGGGGGCCTTATAACTTAGAGCACCATGGATCATTTGTGGTAACTTGAGGAGTAAGTATTGAGTATATCTAACATGAATGACCTTTTTGAGTTATATCCTTTGTAATTTTAAACTTCATAAATGATCATCTATTGAGAAAATTAACCAATAAAAAGTTAATTAATGTGAACTTGAACATACTCTTTATAAAAGTGAAAAGTGAATAATCACCAAGTGACATTATAAATGCATAGTTGTAGGCTACAAAAATGTGAAATTAGACATGTTTTCATTACAAATATCAAATCTTACAAAATTTACAAATTATCAGTAGCAATGATTGTACAACTTGAAGTGTTTGCAAATGCAAGAAATCATCACAAAATTTGTGATGCTTATCCATGGTGTAAAGTATTTCTAGACCAATTCTAGATCAAAAATATTTTTACATATCTTAGTAGAAGCAAAGGGATCAAAGACATTTTTTTCTCCATTCCATACTTAGTTTGGAAGAATGTGAAACGAGCCCTCATGCTAAATGAACCCATCAGCTAGAAATAAGACATACTTGATGATGCTCTTGAATGTAACCAAAAGAAAAGCCCTATAGAAAATTTAGAAGGAAACATGTGTGATTAACTCCAATTTCTCTTCCAAAGACCAATCCATTAAGGAATTTGTAGATTTCCTAGTAGAGGAATAAGAAATTTAGGAGGAATCCACCCTTCAAAGAGTCAAGGTTGTTTATCTTCTAGAATAACAAGATCAAAGAGAGTGGATCTTGCATGAAAGCAACATGAGGCTAATCAGCCTCCTTTGAAATTCCTTCAAATTTCTTCTATTTCTCTCATTTTTTTTGAAGTTAAACCTTGCTTCTGAGAAAGAAAGAAAATCGTCACATAAAAAAAGATATATGAAAATAAAATGCCAACCTCATTTATAGTTCCATTTTGAAGGAATTTAATTATATTATCCACTCTCTTCACAGCCTATGAACAATCTGAAATAAAATATAAGTATTAAAGAAAGAAATCTTAAAACATGTATAATAAAACATTTGTAGATTCCTAACCTTATGCCCTTGTCAATATAGCCTATATTCAAATAGATCATCAAAACTACATTTTTTGCTAGTAAACCTGGTTAGTCCTGAGTTGGATATCTTCACCCAAAAAAAAATTGAAATCTACATAAACGGAAAGAAAATTCCATCATTAAGAAATGATTAATGCTATGGAAAGACTAATGCCTTAAAAATTTCATGCAATGTTCAAAATGTACTTGTAAGGCTATGGAATGGTTGTTCTTCCAACTACATAGAAAGAAATGTAGCCAAACCACAAAGAAAACGTATGTAGATAGGTCAAACACATATTAAATGTCATCAACAACTCAAAATTTCTCAAAAATGCTTAGATCTTCATGCAATACTTGGAAAGCACTTGTAAGGGTATGAAATGGTTGTTCATCCACCAAAGTAGAAGGAAATATATCTGTAACAAATGGTTGTTCATCCACAAAATCAAAGAATACCTTCTAAGACAAAAAAGACCTAGAGATCAAAGGAACATATGGTAGTTGAGCTAAATGAAAAAGTTTTGTTGACGAAAAGGAGCACTTTTAAAGAAACTTTTTCAGATTGAGAGAAGATCAAAGATATGCCACTCGAGGATCGAGGGGTCCTTCATGATAGTTAGAAATAGAAGGAATTGAAACCCTAAAAACCACTCATTATCGAGTCCTTCCTATTCGGTCTATGAAATAAACTTCTACCACATCTTAGAAAAGGAGATCAACTAGCTAGACTAACTGGGTGAAATGAATGAACTTCTAAGTGAGGAAGAAAACATTGAGTCTAATTCTACAACCAAACAAGATAAGCAAGAAGATCCTAGTGGAGAAGATAACTCTGATAGTGAAAGCTCAATAATTGGGCCGTTGTTGCCCAATCAAGTATTTGATTCTTTTATGGGGGTGATTTCTCTCAAAGGAAAACAATTGATGAGCTTGCCTTTGAAGAGCCCCCTCAAAGGACAACTCATGGTACATGACCCATCTTCTTCAAAAAAGAAAAGAAGAAAACAAAGAAAAGAGGGATAAGTCCCAGAATCACAAAGATATTAACCCACACAAATGATCATTGTCGCATTTAATAGTAGGGATCTGAGAGACCCTTCAAGATCTTTGATAATTGCACAATGGTTTCGAGACAAAAAATATTAATGCAGACTTCGTCTACCTATAGGATATCAAAATTCATGATGAGAAGCTTCATAAAATACTTAAGAGTATTTCTTCGTCTCATCGGTGGCTCTCTACAAAGCACCCAAAGGGAGAGGTGGTGTTGCCCTAGGTTTTAGATTTACCTAGGAAGACTTCTAGGTGCACACCATGATGGACCGTAACCATCGATGGATAGCAGATTCTTTCAGAAACCCTCTCCATTTCACTATTGTTTCCATGTATGCCCTAAGAGTTTCAACAAGAAAAGGCTGAGAGCTCCAAGGCGAATGGGGGTCGAAGAACAAAGCCGAAGCGTGTGCAATGTCACCTTGGTTACTAGCATGTGGGAAGAAGAGCAACATGGAAGGAGAGAAAACTCCACATGGATTCCGTTAAGAGACACTCAAAAATGGATTCCTTTGAGAGACACTCAAATCCTCCATCTCTTTGGTTATAGGATGTCATACGTTTCCAAGGAGAGCTTCGGAAAAGGAAAATTTCCATTGCCTCAGGAATTCCTTGTATGAGACGTCCCTACCTCCTCCATCTACCTTGGGGATTGATGTGTGTCACCCTATGGAACCACGAAATCTAAGGTTCTCATATGTTCTCATACGAAATGCACAATGAGTTTCAGTAAGATGGTGGTGGTAGAAGATTGACCAACAAACACATGTAAATCTGGTGGTAATGATCCCCCTTGGAATAAAACAATCCAAGTAACTCAGTACCACTCAAGTAGCAAAAGATGTGCTTAACGACCTTGTGAATGCTTAGAACTAGGGCTATGTGTAAATCTACTCATCTAAGAGATGAGAAACTATATATCAGACCGACCTATGCAAAATAAAATTAAGCAGCCAACAACCTACTAATAGAGAACAACATCAAATGCATCTCAAGTATCATGAATATTCAATCATAAACCTATTTCCATGGGAGTGGCAATAGGTTTGCAATCATCAAGACCAAATGCAAATGCTACAATAATGTTTCAATAATAATATAAATTTTGTTTGATACAAAGTTATTATTCCATCAACTTGCTTAAATTTAATGCCGAGATAATGATGCAAATGCCCAAATGAGACATCTCAAAAGAGGCATGCAAATTAGCCTTAAGTTCTACAATATGCTGCTCATTAGGACTAGTGAGCAGCATAGCATCAACATACATATCCGGTCATGAGCATGTGCTTTGTGCGAGCATGAAACACATGGTTCCTCCCAACTCCCAATGGACTCTGAGTTTCAATAAATATGGTGGTGGTAGAAGATTCACAAACAGGAGCATGTAAATCTGGTGGTAATGATCCCCCCTTGGCATAAAACAATCCAAGTAGCTGAGTACCACTCAAGAAGTGAAAGATGTGATTAACCACGTGCCAATGTTTGAACTTGAGCAATGCATAGACCTGCTCATGTGAGAGACAACAAACTAAATATCTGGCTGAGTTATGCATACGTAAATTAAGCATCCAAAAACCTACTAATAGAGAACAACATCAAATGCATGTCAAGTATCATGAATATTCAATCATAAACCTATATCCATGGGAGTGGCATTAGTTTTGTAATCATCAAGAACAAAATGCAAATGCTGCAACAATGTGTCAATATATTTGGTTTGATACAAAGTTATTCCTCCATCTTGCATAAACTGAATGCCTAGATAATGATGCAAATGCACAAATCTAAAATTTCAAAAGAGGCATGCAAATCAGCCTTAACTTGTGCAATATGTTGCTCATTAGGACCACTGAGCAACATAAAGTGAATATATACAACAATGTGCTACCAAGTAGGCATGTATCTTCTCATACCAAGCACATGGTGCTTGCTTCAAACCATATAATGCCTTTTCCAATCCGCATACTTTGTTTTCATGCCCTTTTTGCACAAATCACTTCTTCATGTAAGTCACCATTCAGAAATGGAGTTTTAATGTCCAACTCATGTACATTCCAACCATGATGAGTCAGAAGTGCAAAAATGCTACGAACAGTGGTCATTTGGCATGTGGGAGCAAAGGTCTCATCAAAATCAATGCCGCTCTCTTGAGCATAACCTTAAAAGGATTTCGCATCAGTATTTGGCA
The DNA here is from genome assembly GCA_020310875.1 of Ceratopteris richardii. Taxonomy (NCBI): domain Eukaryota; kingdom Viridiplantae; phylum Streptophyta; class Polypodiopsida; order Polypodiales; family Pteridaceae; genus Ceratopteris; species Ceratopteris richardii. Next base: position 51,320,613 of record CM035433.1, on the reverse strand, counting down.
CCGATTTCAGCATCTCGTCAGTTATAAAAACGGTTTTACAAATGCTTTTTTCGTTTTTTTGTAATCCTCACCTTGCATGAATGTCATGGGGTATGCCCTTCTATTATGTTCTCATTGGAGATGTGCAATAAAAGCTATGCGGTTGTATGTTGCATTTCGATGAGAAGTGGGATGGTTTGAACCTATTAGTGCATGGCAGACAACACTTGTACTCCTTCAAAGCTAGACAACACTTGTAGATCTGCATAGAGCAGGATCTCAATCGTGATTTACCCTCATAAATCATCATGGACATTGGTGAAGAAAAGCCGGTAGAACAAGAATTTATTTTTAAGAACGTGCTTAATGCCTACTTGCATTGTGGAATCCTCATCCACAAAATCAAAGAATACCTTCTATGACAAAAAAGACCTAGAGATCAAAGCAACATATGGTAGTTGAGCTAAATGAAAAAGTTTTGTTGACGAAAAGGAGCACTTTTAAAGAAACTTTTTCAGATTGAGAGAAGATCAAAGATATGCCACCCGAGGATTGAGGGGTCCTTTATGATAGTTAGAAATAGAAGAAATTGAAACCCTAAAAACCACTCATTATCGAGTCCTTCCTATTCGATCTATGAAATAAACTTCTACCACATCTTAGAAAAGGAGATCAACTAGATAGACTTCCTGGGTGAAATGAATGAACTTCTAAGTGAGGAAGAAAACATTGAGTCTAATTCTACAACCAAGCAAGATAAGCAAGAAGATCCTAGTGGAGAAGATAACTCTGATAACTTATAGAGAACAACATCAAATGCATCTCAAAATATTCATGAGTTCTATAAGAAAAGGTTGAAAGCTTGAAAGTGTATGAGGTCCAAGAACAAATATGAAGCATGTGCAATGTCCACAATGTAATGAATATGTGTACCTTAAAATTTTGTTTGAACCTTCGGCCTTGTGGTTAACAGCTACACCCTCTAACCGATTGAGCTTCTCTAGCTTGCCATCTATAACCATGGACAACCATGTTATTTGGGTTCTTAATATGTCCCATTTAGACCTTATAATCTTGTGTGGATATGTCCTATGTGGACTTGTCTAATATATGTGGTTTTAGTCTCAAATCCAAGGAAATTCATTTAATATTATGCATGGATTAAGGTGGAGATTTTGGGGATAAGTCTAATTTCTAATCCCTTAGGCACCCACATAAAAAAACCATTCATATGAGGATAAGAGAATTATTTATGACATTCATGCAATATGAGAATAAGAAAAATCGTTTGAGGATAAGCAAAAAGCTTTAAACATCCTTATACATTTTTTTTTCTATGAATGATCACATGTTTTTTATGATGAATTTTTTCCAAAGCTTTTTTTAATTATGCAAAGGTTCTAAGACATTTAATCTAACAAGAAGGTATTCCATTGAACTATGATAAGAGTTTGTATTCCTTTGGGCATACACTTCAAAATCACCCAAAGAGTGCCTTAATTTTTGCTTTCAGTTAGTTGATCTTTCTTGAAACATTTGTTGGAGTTCGAGGCCTCTGAAAGCACATGAATAGCACAAGGAAGAAGAAGATGCCTGGAGTAGAACACAATACAGAATGTATTACCGAGTGAATGTACAAATATAAGTGATCGGTTAGGGTTATATGCATATATACAAGTGAGGGAAAAAGCCTCCTAAAGAGGAAAAAAGTGTCATGGTGGTCCTAAGTGTGTTCACACATATCACCACCAAAATATATCATCAAATCCTCCTTGGGAGTGATGTAATGAACAAGGATTTGGAATTCATGTATAAGGAAGTGCCAAGCTATGTGGAAAGAAATAAAGCCACAAACGGAAGTAAGCCCAAAGCTTTGCTTAAAACTTCTTGCTACGTAGAGCCTTTGTGAAAAGATCAAGAACATTATCATGTTTGCACATCAGACAATTCGATCTCTCCAATAGAGTACCTCTCCGTGACATAAGAACCTCTCCCTGACATAATGATAGTGCACCTCAATGTGCTTTGTGTGAGCATGAAACACAGGGTTCCTCCCACATAGTAAATATGGTGGTGGTAGAAGATTGACAAATAGGAGCATGTAAATCTGGTGGTAATGATCCCCCCTTGGAATGAAACAATCCAAGTAGCTGAGTACCACTCAAGAAGCGAAAGATGTGATTAACCACCTGCCAATGATTGGAATTTGGGCAATGCATAAACCTGCTCATGTGAGGGACAACAAACTAAATATCAGGCTGAGTTATGCACATGTAAATTAAGCATCCAAAAACCTACTAATAGAGAACGACATCAAATGCATGTCAAGTATCATGAAGATTCAATCGTAAACCTATATCCATGGGAGGGGCATTAGTTTTGTAATCATCAAGAACAAAATGCAAATGCTGCAACAATGTGTCAATATATTTTGTTTGATACAAAGTTATTCCTCCATCTTGCATAAACTGAATGCCTAGATAATGATGCAAATGCCCAAATCTAAAATTTCAAAAGAGGCATGCAAATCAGCCTTAAGTTGTGCAATATGCTGCTCATTAGGACCACTGAGCAACATAAAGTGAATATATACAACAATGATGCAAATTACATCATGTGCATGCTTCACATATGAGGTGGTCTAAGTTGGATTGTTCTCAAAATCATGTGCTACCAAGTAGGCATGTATCTTCTCATACCAAGCACATGGTGCTTGCTTCAAACCATATAATGCCTTTTCCAATCCGCATACTTTGTTTTCATGCCCTTTTTGCACAAATCACTTCTTCATGTAAGTCACCATTCAGAAATGGAGTTTTAATGTCCAACTCATGTACATTCCAACCATGATGAGTCAGAAGTGCAAAAATGCTACGAACAGTGGTCATTTGGCATGTGGGAGCAAAGGTCTCATCAAAATCAATGCCGCTCTCTTGAGCATAACCTTAAAAGGATTTCGCATCAGTATTTGGCACCGATTTCAGCATCTCGTCAGTTATAAAAACGGTTTTACAAATGCTTTTTTCGTTTTTTTGTAATCCTCACCTTGCATGAATGTCATGGGGTATGCTCTTCTATTATGTTCTCATTGGAGATGTGCAATAAAAGCTATGCGGTTGTATGTTGCATTTTGATGATAAGTGGGATGGTTTGAACCTATTAGTGCATGGCAGCATGGTCGTAATGCAATGGTTGTGAGAAATGTAAATCCCATGTGTTTAGAAAGAATCTCCCATCATAGGTCATGCACAAGTACTCTTTGAAACCTTGTTTCATGGTTGCAAGCACCAAAAATGGTGTAACTTCATACCCAGAAGGAAGATTCTGTGAATTATAGCCTTTTGGGAGGGTGGAAAAAATGAACTTCTGTAAAACAACATATTATGCTTAGGGTAAAGGAAGAAATTATGCGTATTGTTACATCTCAAAATAGTTATAGATTAAATACAAATTTGTGGAGCTTCCATATTTCTTTGCCTAAATTCAAATGATTTCTGTTATCCCCTTTGTCGCATATCAAAATATGAATGAGTTTCAACAAGAAAAGGCTGAGAGCTCCAAGGCGGCATGTGGGAAGAAGAGCAACATGGAAGGACAAAAAACTCCACATGGATTCCGTTGAGAGACACTCCAAAATGGATTCCTTTGAGAGACACTCAAATCCTCCATCTCTTTGGTTAGACGATGTCATACGTTTCCAAGTAGAGCTTCGGAAAATTTCCATTGCCTCAGGAATTCCTTGTATGAGACGTCTCTACCTCCTCCATCTATCTTGGGGATTGATGTGTGTCACCCTATGGAACCACGAAATCTAAGGTTCTCATATGTGTACCTTAAAGTTTGCATGCCTACATTGTAAAGAATTCTCATATGTGTACCTTAAAGTTTGCATGCCTAGAACTTCCTATGACTTGTTGAAGAGCGTACTCGACAACCCGAGAGCATCAAGGTTTTCCATCATATGTGAGATCAAAGTCCCATTTGCCCTTCGCGAGAAACCCTCTCTAGCTTTGTCATTTTGAAACTGAGATTTTTTTTCTTCTTCTTCTTCTTTTTTTGCTTCCGATGAACTACGCATTATCTCGTCCTCCATTGGATGCCCTCATGAGCATACTACCACTAGCTTCTTTCCCGTAGAGCCAAAGGGGGGTTACACATCTTTCTTTCGTCCAAAATTAAAAGTCAGTGACGAAAGACAAATAGGATCGGTTCGGTTTCTGCACAATGTCCATGTTCCCTGGCAGAGCAAAGCAGCAAGACGAGGCTGCGCAGCCGGGGAATCGAACCCCGGTCAGTACCGTGGGAGGGTACTATGATACCACTACACCAGCTGCGCCTGCAATGAGGGCTACTTCAGCCTGCACAATTCTATTCCAATAAACCATCTACTCTCAAACCACCCAAAGAATCACTACCTGGTCATTTTTAGCTTTCTTACCTCTTCCCAAGTCACCCAGCAAATTGTGAGGCATCATTCTAGCTTTTTCCAAAGGTGGGAATGGACAGATACGTGGACATGAATGAATGAAATGAAGCAACGAACATTTCAATGACTACACAACAAGGAATATGGCTTCAAATGGACGTTGGAATGGAATACAGCAGCCAAAGCATTTGAGGCTTTGAGTTTCTATGAATATAGTACCTATGATGGATGGAGCTGTCACTGGATGGCAATCCATCCTCTACAGCCTCTTCTTCACTAGTGCCAAGTTTCCCTCAGGGAGCTTGCTCCTTTGGTAGGGCACTTCCCTCTAAACGTGTAGATGGTTAATCTTAATCGCATGCACTCGTCTGGTGCAAAATGACGTTAGCGCGTTTTTGTTCTAGGCTAGCCATATCAACCCTGGAATTTTGTTTTTCTTGGGAACCCTGCTTAGTCTCCCTTGCCTTTTCCTTCTTCTATGGGTAGCCTTCGGCCTTGCATCCCACCTTCAAAGTAGCGATTCTCTTGTAAGCATATGCACAAGCTTATGAATGAGGTTTGGTAGGTCAATGTACTCGTCTGGAATGGTGCACAAGTTTATCAATGGAAGTAGTAAAAGGTTTGGTAGGTCAATGTAGAAGGTGCTGCACTTGTTTGGAATGTTCTTGTTGCCCACCATGAAAAGCATGCGAGATTGCCAAAGCATTTGAGGCTTTGAGTTTCTATGAATATAGTACCTATGATGGATGGAGCTGTCACTGGATGGCAATCCATCCTCTA
>CM035433.1:51300428-51307928 GCA_020310875.1 Ceratopteris richardii | reverse complement strand
CCATCAGCAAGTACTGCAATAAGCGTTCCAACATTTATCTCTATTAAATTTCCTTGCCATCTTGCTTCTGCCTGTTTTGTCATCCTTGGGCCTACATAAATATTTCTTTCTGGTGGATGTATAAAACTTTGAAGTGCATCTGCATTACATGCTTGGGCCACATTCACGGATCTTTGTGTACAAAAATCCCATGTGAATGGAACATCAACTGGCCAGTGACCTGCAATTGTATACTGTATAATCTCTTCTTGATGATTGAAAAAGTCCTCCCACCAAGATACATCTTGATCTCCAGCATATTTTTTTGCACGCTCAATATGTCTCTTCTTTTCAATGAGTGCATGCATCCAGCTTTTACTTTGATCAACCACACTTCCACATCTTTCTGTATTGTTTTTATCTTCATATGGTGATTGTTCTGCACCATACACTGTTACAGTAGACAAATTAGGCACCTGCAATAAGAAACTGCATCCCTCTTTAGGCTCCCACCCAAGAGAAGATGAATACTGCTTTGCAAATAAAAGGGTTATTTCATCAACCCTCCTCATCAAGAATACATGGTTGAAACTAATATTGTGCAATGGAGCCAAAACCTTAGCACTGTTATCAAGGCCCATTGAGCAAAAGTGCTTAAAGTCATAAATCTGTGTGAGGTGTTGAACTTCTGGTTTTGGAGTATATGCTTCTGAAATCAGCTCAGATAAAATCGGAAGAGTAAAAGCATTGTTACGTGCCAACTTCTTAGAGAAAGTACTGAACATTTGATCAATGTGATCATGAGTGTGGCCAACCAGAAGAAAATTTACCTTAACCTTCTGAAATACCTGTTTTTCAACAAGCATGCTTAAATATCCAAAGACTGTAGAATTTTTATTCTCTCTTGGAGTATTATCTAGTTGCAAATATAGAGTTGGTGGCAAAAGACCCTTCCATGATTGCAAAACACGATGAATGACAGTAACTGTAAGGTTTGGATCATTATGCACATTCGGATATGTGAAGAAAACCTTGGACATTACAGTTCCATTGTATACCAAAGCGCCAACCAAATGCATTTGCACAAGGACTTCATCTCCAATGTCCTTAGGGATGCGATAAAAATGTGGCAAACAAGTTTTTTTCTGATCCATACCATCGATCAACAAACACATATAACGCTCCGAATTTCTGAGTGCCTTACTTCGATGATGAATTGCTTTCTTTCTCTCTAATGCTTGACTGTCACGATGGTTGTTAAGAAGGTTTTTAAAATTATGCTTTTCTTGTGGTGTTGTAGCCCCTTTTGCCATGTTTTTCAAAGTGGCGCAAACTGAACATTCACCCATTCTAACTTTATGAGGAATAGAAACATTGTTAAACTCTTCCTTCCATAATCGAGTAAAGTGACGATACAACACATACTTCTCATTTCTATTTTCCATGTCTTCTCTATATATTTGAAATACCTCTCGACGAGTAAAGTTATCTGACAAGTGCAACCTTCCAGTTGTAGGCATAACTTCACAATGCAAGCTAAAATAGTTCATCATCCAATTCATTGCATGACGTCCAACAGATCCTTTGGTCCCAACATGGAACGTATCCAAAATGAGATCCCCATTCGAAAACCCTTGTTGAACCCTATGTATTCTAAAATTTCCTACACCCATTGCAATTTTAAATGCAGCCCTACAGCATGGCATCCCTTGAGTAAAGAAATATTCAAAACCAACACGTGTTACTGACATGTTATCCTCAATCATTTGCATGCAAGAAACAAGGTATATATCTTGCCTTTCACTATCTAAATGGAGGAATTTTTCTCTTATGTGCTTTAGTTTCTTCATCCCTAAATTATACAAGCATTTCAAACCACAACAATGCTTCACAATATCCAATGCAATCTGTCTATCTGAAGTAAGAAATTTAAATCTTTTTCGACTTACTTCACGAGACCTTCTTTTAAATCGTAGATTGAGCTTGCTTTGCTTTTTCGTTGCTCCACATGCACTTGAGTCAGAAGGGAGATCAATGGTTGGATCAGATGGGAGATCAAGAGGTGCATTTGGTTGAGCAGCATTGCACTGTGAATTGGATAACTTAAATGACTCAACAGAAAACATGGAATCATCAGCACGTTCTAAATCATAGGGATCATCACTTCTCTGGAAAGGTTCAACTGAGAACAATGAATCAATATGAGCAGAGGAAGCTGATGCCCAAGCATCCACTGGAAAGATTGAGCTCATCTTCACTGAGTTCACAGAAGACTGAAGATGAATGACCTTTTTAAATAAGTAGAAATCCGAGATCAAGTGAAGATATCACATCAAATGTCACATCAAGAAGATATGAAATCAAAATCTTATTAAAGTACATTAAATAACATAAAACATCAAATTACAGCAAATCACTTAATTACTCAAATATACACAAATCAGGGAACCAAAGATTTGATTCACTTTTGATTCAAATGAGAAACACAGTTGATTTCTAACTACATATGAGTCATTCAGTCTAAGCATTGTGAATGAATCAAAATATATCCAAGTTGAGTTCCAACAGGAATATATAATAAAATTGTTTGGAGAAATTTTACAAGAAGAAATTTTACAACTGGAATATATCCAAGTTGAGTTCCAACTGGAATATGCTATGCCATTGAACACTATACAAGAAGAAATTTTACATTTGGTTAAGATTTCAAGGATTAGGTTTTATTGTGGTGTAGGCTAGATATCAAAGAGGTAGATGAAAGTATATTGAAAAAGAATTATGTGTAAAAGAGGCACACAGAAAGCATATTCATACATTGATTTTCCATTTCAACAATGTGTTACAAGATAAATGTGAATATGAACTAAAGTGTGGAGGATAACACTATAAAGATGTCATTAATCTCACAACTTAGACCTAATTTTCTCCCAAGCAACAGACTCTAAGAAAAAACTTCTACATGTGATTAGAAATCCTCATGTACATACCATACTGTTGCCATTGAAGTTTAATTTCCATGCAAATGTATATAAATAGTTGCAAGGTTCTGTACTAGAATGTTTATTCATAGTGATTTTCCATTTCAACAGTGAGTTGCAAGATAAATGTGAATATGAACTAACGTGAGGAGGGTAATACTATAAAGATGTCATTAGTCTCCCACATTTAACACAACTTTGACTTGATTTTCTCCCAATAAAGAGATTCTTAGAAACAAATCTCTACATGAGTTTAGACATCCTCATGGACATACCATACTCTTGCCATTGAAATGTAATTTCTATGCAAATGTATATAAATAGTTGCAAGGGTCTATGAATATTTCATTAAAGTGGCTCTGAAACAGCCTATTTGTGTGGGTGCTATTCCCTGGTTAGATAAGTTGACAGATTTAGTTAGCAAGTGGACTCATTCAGTTAGATCCAGTTAGTTTCTGGTTCAAGTTACCCAATTGCCTATAAATACCAGAGGAGGAGATCATTCGCATTTTCAAAATCCACGAGCAAGAGAGAGCAGCAGAGCACAGACAGCCATGGAGCACAGAGGTCAGCATACCAGCAAGCCAAGTCTGATGGAGAAGAAGAATGTTGGCAAAAGCACCAAGAGGTAGACAAAATCATAACATAAATAAAGATTCCAAAAAGATTCCCTCTGTATGTCTGTCTAAATATCTGCTTTCTAGGCATTAATTTTTCTTACCTCTAGAAATATGGATCAAAAGCATGTACAGGTCGATGCCTGGCATCGACTTTAAGGTGTAAGTCGATGCCAGGCATCGACTTAGGATTGCAAGTCGATGCCAGGCATCGACTTGTCGATGCAAGTCGATGCCTGGCATCGACTTGCAGGTGCAAGTCGATGCCAGGCATCGACTTGTCGGTGCAAGTCGATGCCTGGCATCGACTTGCAGCCCCAAGTCGATGCCAGGCATCGACTTGGGCCCAAAAAACGATGCCAAGCATCGACTTGCCGGCATCAACATTCACTGAAAAGTCGATGCCAGGCATCGACTTTTGGGTGCAAAATCGATGCTTGGCATCCACTTTTGGGCCCAAGTCGATGCTTGGCATCGACTTTTGTGCCCAAGTCGATGCCAGGCATCGACTTTGTGTGCAAGTGGATGCCAGGCATCGACTTGAGGGTAAAAGTCGATGCCAGGCATCGACTTGGCCCAAAAGTCGATGCCAGGCATCGACTTGGGCCCAAAAGTGGATGCCAAGCATCGACTATTGCACCCCCAACTCGATGCCTGGCATCGACTTTCACCCTCAAGTCGATGCCTGGCATCGACTTGCACACAAAGTCGATGCCTGGCATCGACATGCACTTAAACATCGATGCCTGGCATCGACCTGAAGCTCAAAATCCATGCCTTGCATGGACTTGGGCCTTTGAAACCACATTTACGTTTGATCTGATATTTCCAATTGCTTTCAGGGATGCGGAGTACAAGGATGAAAGGCCCATCAAGAAGCTCAAAGTCACCATGGGCTCTGCTGACCAGCAACGTGACAAAGGCAGTGGTCACCAAGCAAAGCCAAAGAAAATTATTGCACCATTATCCTCTGAGAAGGCCAGCAACCCACTAGGAATATCCTCAGGTGGACAGAGTAGCATAAAAATTCCTGTGGAGGATCCAAATATGAAGGAAAGGTCTAGGGAGACCGAGGTCATGAGGACAGATCGTCCACTTCGGGACATGACAAATCTCGAATGGTGCCTTCAGTACGTTGAAGAGAAGAATGCAGTCCTCCTTGTGTTCGCAGGGGCCTATGGCAGAGGAAAGATCACGACAACACAAGGTTTTCAGTATGGACTTGTTTACAAATTGGATTATGAAGATGAAGATTCTGACAACCTGCTTTTCTTGGTGGAGACATCGAAAGGATTAAGAAATGTCATATGCAAGATGGATTTCTTGTGCCCAGAGTGCTGTGTTCCAGAAGAGCTAGCTCAGATATGCAGAGACTCAGTGAATTTCATCAAGGACCTGATGCCATGGATACAGGGCAATATCATGCCAACGCAGCACAAGAAGACGACCCCTGTAAAGGCAAGGGGTAAGCAGAGTGTGCAGAAAAAGCCCCAAAAGAAAAAGAAGATAATTGCAGAAGAGGACTTTTCTGACTCAAGCTCTAGCTCTGGGGACATAATTGTTGCACCTGGTGGAGAGCTTGCATCTGGTGTGCTTGGCACTGAGCAGAATAAGAAGAGGGAGGACATAGCTAGAAGAAAAGTTGTGAAGAAGGGGCAGTTGTTCCACCTACCTATTAATATTATCCACAGGCCACCAGTGGATCCAGTCACAGGGAGGAGGCCCCTTGAGATCAGGGAGCCACATAATTTGCATGTCCAAAATCTTAAGAAGAAAATGAAAATAAATCCTCATGCTACTGTTGTGCCATTCCTTGTCATGGTGGATCCGCATGAGTGCAGTTGTGTGGAGGATTTCAATGAGGGTTTGTTTGAGGAGTACACGTATTATGTGATTGGAGGTTCACACTCTGCAGAGGCTCGTAGACAGTTAGTGAAGGAGCACCCTACTACATTTTTCTTTAGGTATGCAGAGTGTAAGATATATGCTGGTCTTACAACTGAGGAAGCCAAGCTTCTTGCTTGGGATCACAACAACGACAATGACTACAGGCAGAAAATGTCCTCCATAGAGAGAATTCGGTTCTTCCACCATGAATACGAAGATTGTCTTGTGAAGGAAGCTGGGAGAATACATCCCAATCTACGAAAGCAATGCCTTATTGAGGTTGGAATTGCATTGGATGAGAATAGAAAGTCAGATGCTTTGAGGAAATATGATCCATGGTTTCAACTGGCATTCAGATCAGGTGAGATCTGGGATCTTCAGGATAGAATCTTCACAATGTGGGAGCACAAGGAGGTCAAGGGCCAGAAGCAATGAAAGTCGAGGCAAGACCCACAAATTGATCTGAGGGGAAAGGGAAGGAAAGTTGACCTTTCAATTGAAGAGGCTCCTGAGGACATGAAGCTGACCCCATGGAGGGCCCTTCAAGGAATCAAGGATGATACATTGATTATATCAACTTTGTCAAGGGTAATCTCGAAGGAGTTAAGCCTCGAGGAGATGGTGACTGAGCTCAATAAGTATGTATGTTATTCTCAGATCCTTTTTCCCTCCTCCCATGCTTCTTGTCTAACCTAGTCTCTTTTATATTTATGTGTCTGTAGTCATAAAGTGTACATGAAGATTCAGGAGGTGATGATGAAGAGGCTGGGTTGCTTTTCTTGGACAGAGGTCCAAGCAGACTATCCAACCACATCATCCTACAAAGCCTTATCAGAATATTTCATCCTGTTTGGTGATTGGGTAGATTCTCTTTTCAGAATATTTCATACTAAACAATTTGATGCATTGCATGGCATCAACATGGGGGCATAAGTCGATGCCTGGCATCGACTTGGGGGCATAAGTCGATGCCTGGCATCGACTTGGGGGCATAAGTCGATGCCTGGCATCGACTTGCAGCATAAATCGATGCCTGGCATCGACTTGGGGGCATAAGTCGATGCCTGGCATCGACTTGCAGCATAAGTCGATGCCTGGCATCGACCTGCAACAAAAGTCGATGCCTGGCATCGACCTCGTGGCAAAAGTCGATGCCAGGCATCTACCCCAACAAGAAATCGATGCCATACATCCGTTCTTTATGTTCTGTTTGCTGTACTGAAGAGCTCTTCTAATTGTTTTTCCAATTTGTTTTGCAGAAACCAAGGAAAAGTAAGTCTATAGAGGTACTAGATGATTGCCCCCCTGCATTCCTTGCTCACATTCAAAGAGCAAGGCATGAGAAATCTAGACTGAAAGTGAAGGAGATGGATTTTGATGATGAACCTGATCTTAAATGTTTCTCCAATCCCCTAGACCCCCTTAGGCCTGTATATTACAATGTGTTCTGTAGTGATGTAAATAATATTTGTTCTGTTGTGCCTAGAAAACATTTCTCCCTTCTCATAGCGGACATACCCTATGGATTTAGGATGTTAGGATCAGTTAATGATAATGAACCCTTCAAACACCCTCAGATTCGGAAGATGGTCACTGATTTTGCAGAGTTGACTATGTCTCCTCTTTGGAGGATAGTAATTTTCCATAGCAGAGACCAGTCTTTCTCTGTTTCAACTGCTCTGAAGGCAAGATGTCATGCTGTGGAGTGCCTCACTTGGTAAGTAATCTTCTTTCTATCTCCATGGCTTTAATGATGCCCTATGTGACTCATAGTTCTTTTTTGCAGGGTGAAGACAAACGTAAATCACACTCCTTTGCATCGGTTTGTGAGTGCCACTGAATGCATTACAGTGGGCTATTATGATGAAGTAAGCAAAAGGAGAGTCAGGGAGCATTGCAATGAGAATGGGATCTCAAATGTGCTCATGTTCCCAGCTGTTACCAAGAAACTTCGTCATGTAGCTGGGGACATGACATTGGTTAACCCTTATCAGAAGCCACAAAAACTCATAATGAGATTGCTTCAGCTATTTTCCAAT
>CM035433.1:51287928-51290428 GCA_020310875.1 Ceratopteris richardii | reverse complement strand
CCTACCAAACTTTGATAACCTGTAATATCCTTGAGTTCTTCTCCTTCATGTGCACTGAGTTTGTGGTTGACCTCCATAGGAATGTTTGAGACTTTAGCTTCCTGCAAATTAAACTTCTTGACCATGTCCTGAATGTACTTCTTCTGAGTAATGAATATACCTGAATTTGTGTAGACCAATTCAAGCCCTAGGAAGTACTTCAATAATCCAAGATCATTGATCTTGAATTCCTTCATCATTTGACCTTTGATGTGTCTAATTCCTTGAACATCATTTCCTGTAATAATGATGTCATCAACATAGACACACAAGTATATTACCTCTGAATTGTTCTTTTTTATAAACAATGAAGTATTTGCTTTACTCATCACAAATCCTTGATCCAAGAGATAGGTTGTCAACCTATAATTCCATGCTCTAGGTGCCTGCTTCAATCCATACAGAGCCTTCTTCAATTTACACACATGATTTACCTTATTGGGATCCTCATAGCCAGGTGGTTGTGACATATAGACCTCTTCAGATATCCATCCATTCAAGAATGCATTCTTCACATCCAATTGGTACATGTTCCAATTCTTGGATGCAGCTACACTCACCATAATTCTGATAGTTGGCATCTTGGCCACAGGAGAAAAAGTCTCCTCATAATCAATGCCTTGGGTTTGTGCAAAACCCTTGGCTACCAACCTAGCTTTGTACCTGCTTATTGTACCATCTGAGTTCCTTTTGAGTTTGTAGATCCATCTGGATCCTATCACCTTCATGGAGTCCTTCTTGGGTACCAAGTCCCAAGTATCACTCTCCTTGAGAGCCTCCATTTCTTCATCCATTGCTTCCTTCCATTCTGGTTTAGTAATGGCTTCTTCAAATGTACCTGGTTCTTCACTTAAGATATCCTTTGCAAGATATACAGAGTGCTTGGTTACAAGTGAAGTATCATATCCATACCTAATTGGTTTCTTCTTCTCTCTTTGAGATCTCCTCATAGCTTGAGTTGAGGATTCTGGATTGTCTTCAAGTTGCTTCATCTTCATCTTCCCTTTGGATTTCCAAGCTTTGAATTCTTCAATGTTAATGGTGTCTTCATCCTCTGAACCTGTGTCCTCATTCTGAGTTGGTCCTTGCCTGACAAGCTTTGGAAAGTCTTCTTCCATATCATAAGGTAGGCTAACTTTCCTGCACTCATTATCATACCATGAATCATTTTCATCAAAGATTACATCTCTGCTTACCTTGAAGCCTTTGTTTGAGGGATTATAGAACCTGTATCCTTTCTGATTCAAGTCATAACCAATAAAGATACACTTTTCAGCCTTAGGGTCTAGCTTTCCCCTTACCTGTGAGGGAATATGCACATATGCAATACACCCAAAGATCTTGCAATGATCCAGAGATGGTCTCTTACCATGCCAAGCCTCATAGGGTGTCATTCCATCAAGTGTCTTTGATGGCAACCTGTTGATTAAGTATGTGGCAGTAGATACACTCTCTGCCCAAAGATAATTTGGTAATTTTTTCTCATTAAGCATAGACCTAGCTGTCTCCACAATGAGTCTATTCCTCCTTTCAGCTACCCCATTTTGTTCAGGTGAGTACCTTGTGGTAATCTCCCTCTTGATGCCTCTTTCCTGCAAGAATTCTTCAAAGTCATTGGAGAAGTATTCTCCACCACCATCTGACCTTAGCCTCTTCAAATGTCTACCTGTTTGATTCTCAACTAATGCAAGATACCTTTTGAAACAACTAAATACTTCATCTTTATGTTTCATGAAGTACAAGACAGTCCATCTGCTATAATCATCTATAAAAGATACATAGTACCTTGATCCAGATATGGATGGCTCCTTGCTTGGTCCCCAAACATCTGTATGCACCAATTCCAAGTAGTCTTCATGCATAAAACCTTTTTTGGTATATGGCAATCTGTGTGACTTACCAAATTGACAAGCCCCACACTTGTATATCATGTGTTGCTTGGATACATTAGGTATCCCAAGCACACATTGATCCCTACTCATTTGCTTTATGGTCCTCTCTCCAATATGGCCCAATCTCTTGTGCCACATCTCCAATTCTGATAGGGTTTGGTCCTTATAGTTGTACAAGGCAATATTCTTAGTATCTTCAAGTTCAAAGGTAAACAATCTACCTGACTTCTCTCCCTTGGCTATCCTTCTGAATCCATGTCTTGGATCCTCCACATATGCACCATGTTGAGTGAACCTGACCTGTAGACCTTTTTCAACAATCTGACCTACACTCATCAGATTCTTGGTGATTGTTGGAACATACAATACTCTGCTTAGCAAATTCTGATTACCATCACTTGTTTTGACATTACCTACTTTAACCGCTGAATGTTTAGTGTCATCACCTGTCTGCACTTGGTGTTTGCCTTTAGGTTCTTCCAAATCAGAGAGTAAGGCAACATTCCCAGCTACATGGTTAGAGCAACCTGAGTCAATATAGAACAAATGATCATCATTGATACCTGATT
>CM035433.1:51015428-51280428 GCA_020310875.1 Ceratopteris richardii | reverse complement strand
TATGCTCGGAGTAGACAACCGAGCTCGTAAAAGGCCGCACATAGAACTCCGCACAGAGGCTGCTGAATCGCAGAAAACACAGTACACATGGAGCACGAAGACAGACTTCTTAGGTCTTGCAAATGCGGTCGAACTTACAGACTGTGACTGACCAGGCCACTGAGGAAATATTTTTTGAAACCCCTCCTTAATAATACCTTATGTATAGATATGTACCCCTATAGTATTTGTATTTTTTCCAACCTTCAAGGAAACCATAAATATATGTATTTGAAGGAAATAAAAATCCAAGAATAAGGTGGGCCCCACCCTAGTAAGGTAGCTACCCTTACCTGCAGTGAATGGTAGAATCAAATCCCAAGTTAAATATGGAGTGGGACAAGTAGATTTATATTCAAATACTTAAGCTTGACCCACTCTCCCTTTTGAAAGAGTCCAAAAATACTTTTCAAAGACTCAAACCCCACCATAGACTTTTGAGTCCTATAGAAAGATTCTTGACAAATGGGACACATATGATGACTTTTGGGCCCAAAACCATACATAAAATATTCCAAACGCCCAAATTCGGATTTGAGGCTCACTCCCACGAAATAGAGGTGCTATTTATAGTATTTTTATGATTTTTCATGAAAAAATCAAAGATATGACCATATGGGATAAGATGAACACCTCAGAATGGCCAAAAATCTTCTAGGATTTTGTCAATATTGTATTTTCCACCACACAAGTGTCACATCTAGAAGATTCTCCCAAGTAATATCATCTTCAACTATCTTCCCAAAAGGCCTATAAAAGGACCCCCTTGGGTGCCCTCAAAACAAGCAAGTGGAGTATAGGTACATGCTATCAGCACTGTGGTGATCAGAGTGCTACTTCGTTGGAGGTGGAGATCTTGGCTACAAGAGAGGTGCTACACTCTCTTTTCCTTTATGTAATCCATACCTTTGTATCCCCCTTAATTCCTAACCCTCATCATTTTCCTTCAACTCCTATCCTTTGGGAAGTGAGGTTATCTTGCTCCTTGTGTTTATATATGTGAATGATTGTTGTGTGAATGCTAAGAGGGTAGTGCGGAACACCCGTTTCCTAAGAGCATTTGATGTAACAGTGTATGTGCATGTGCGTGTGTTACCTCTGTAAATGCTAAGAGGGCAGTGTGGAACACCCGTGTCCTAAGAGCATTTTCATTTTTGTGTGGGTGCTAAGAGGGTAGTGTGGACCACCTGTACCCTAAGAGTGCTCTTTGTGTTGTGTGCATATGTGTGAAGTGAATGTGTAAGGAGCTAAGAACCCTTCCTTTCCATCATATCCATCCCTGTTTATGAGCCTGAGTGCTAAAGGAGTGTTAGAGGCCATTTCTTTAGTGCCCCTCTCATAACTTGGTGCCCCCACTCAGGAACTCATTAATGAATCTTCAAAACCCCAATAACCAAAACCGTCCCATCCGTCCCAACGAACCCTATCAACCAAGACCCCTTCTCTCCATCCACAGGACATACAGTAGGAAGATTTTGTTTCAGCAACGCATAGTGTATCACTTCGGAGCTGAACGTTTAGGAGAAATCCTTGCATCTCCTGAGCCATTCATCTTCCCAATTCTAGAGTACACTTTGAGCTTCGACGTCTATATCTTTATTCTTTTGTAAGAAATCCACCTTCAAGATCACAATGGCATCAATCTTCCCACATTTTTATGGACGATTCAATGAAGATGCTGGGGAATTTCTTGACAACTTGGAGATGGCATACCTCATCTCTGGAAGAGATCAAGAAACAGTCAAGCTTAGGGTCTTCCCGCTGGTCCTGAAGGAGGAAGCTAGAACGTGGTACAACAATCTTTCAAATGAGGCAACAGGAAGTGTTGGAGTTAGATGTCTGCGGAAGCACGCGAACAACACAAGGAAGAGGAAGAAGCTTGGAGCACAACACACAAGACTGAATGTATTACTAGAGAATGTACAAAGATAAGTAGCCCATTAGGGCAATAGGCGTATATACAAGCCGGGGGAAAAAAACCTCCTAAAGAGGGAAAAAAGTGCCCCGACGGACTGCCAATGCGCTCTGACTGTCAGTGAAGATGGTGGTGGCAGAAGACTGGCCAACACCCAAATCAGCCATAAGGCGTCTGAGCCACACACACTCAACAGTCGCTGTGAAAGCTGCCCTATACTCAGCCTCACAACTGGAAGTGGCCACAGTAGGCTGCTTCTTGCTCAACCAAGATATACATGAGCTACCAAGCATGAAGCAAAAACCACTGGTGGACACACGAGTGTCATAGCAACCAGCCCAATCTGAGTCAGAAAAAGCATGCAAATCTGGCGGTAGTGATCCCCCCTTGGGATAAAACAACCCAAGTAGCCGAGTACCACTCAAGTAGCAAAAGATGCGCTTAACCGCTTTCCAATGCGTGACTCCTGGGCAATGCATAAACCTGCTCATCTGTGAGACAGCAAACTAAATATCTGGCCGAGTAATGCATAAGTAAATCAAGCATCCAACAGCCTGCTGATAGAGAACAGCATCAAATGCATCTCCAACATCATGAAGACTCAATCGTAAACCTGTCTCCATAGGAGTGGCAATAGGCTTACAGTCTTCAAGGCCAAAACGCTGCAATAATGTGTCAATATATTTCGTTTGACACAAAGCCATTCCACCATCAACTTGCATAAACTGAATGCCCAAATAGTGATGCAAATGCCCCAAATCAGACATCTCAAATGAGGCATGCAAATCAGCCTTGACATCAGCAATATGCTTCTCAAGAGGACCAGTGAGCAGCATGTCGTCTACATAGACAACAATGATTAAAAGCACATCATTAGCACGCTTAACATATAAGGTGCTTTCAGTTGGACTGTTCTCAAAACCATGTGCAATCAGATAGGCATGTATTTTCTCATACCAAGCACGTGGTGCTTGCTTTAAACCATATAACGCCTTCTTTAACCTGCACACCTGGTTTTCATGCCCTTTCTGCACAAAGCCACGGGGCTGAAAAACATACACTTCTTCATGCAAGTCACCATTCAGAAATGCTGTTTTAATGTCCAACTGATGTACATTCCAACCATGATGGGCTGCAAGTGCACAAATGCTCCGAACAGTAGTCATACGGCATGTAGGTGCAAAGGTCTCATCAAAATCAATGCCTCTTTCCTGCGCATAACCCTTTGCAACAAGCCTAGCCTTATACCTGTCAACTGTACCATCAGGTTTACGCTTCAGCTTGTATACCCACTTAGTGCCAATGGCCTTCTTGCCAGGAGGCAAGTCACATAAAGACCATGTACCATTCTTCATTATAGCATCATATTCAGATTGCATAGCAGCCATCCAATTTTCTGAATTTTGTGCTTCATCAAAAGAAACAGGCTCATTCTCATCACAGAGACTAGATGCAGCCATAGCATAGCAATCTGATGCAAAGGAGGTACTATGAGAGCCTGAACGAGTACGATATGACAAAGGTGCATCTAATTTGCTGTCACGCAAAGTCTGCACCAGCTATTTTGGCATAGTTTTTGCCTGTTCAATATCAGCTCTCTCATCAACAAGTGCATCATGTAAATCTGCATCAGAAATGGCATGATCTGCATCATCATATGAAACCCGCAAAGGCTGAGAAGTTGCCTCATTAGGACCAGTGCTAGCCTGTCCACCTGTAAAAAGAGGCATCAAAGTATCATACATGTCTTTGGAGCTAACAGATGTCTCCTTAGTACATGAAAGCAATGGCTGAATAGCATCTTCCACAAAGACAACATCACGGCTAACCAGAATGCGTTTAGTCTATGGATGATACAGACGATAGCCTTTACTTTCAGAACTGTACCCAACAAAAATACATTTTACTGCCTTATCATCCAATTTTCTGCGATGTTATTCAGGCACTAATGCATATGCCAAACAACCAAAAACATGCAGATGAGCAACAGATGGCTTGCGGTCATGCCAAGCCTCATATGGAGTGATAGACTGCAACGCTTTCGTGGGACACCTGTTCAGTACATATGCTGCACACATGACAGCCTCAAGCCAGAAACTATGTGGTAAAGCCTGACTTTTGACCATGCACCTCGCCATCTCCATGAGTGACCTGTTCTTTCGTTCAGCAACTCCATTCTGTTGAGGTGTATACGGCACTGTACACTGGTGTTTTATCCCACGTTCAGCCAGAAATGCATTAAAATCTGAAGACATATATTCCCCCCCTCGATCAGAACGGAGGGTGCCCATTTTACATGCTGACAAATTTTCAGCCAAAACCAAAAACTGTTTGAAGCACATGAACACTTCGGACTTTGCTTTGAGTGGATATACCCATGCATGCCTGGAAAAATCATCAATGAAAGTCACGAAGTAAAGGTAATTTCCAAAAGAGGGTGTCTGCATAGGACCACAGACATCACTATGTACAAGCTGCAATTTCTGCATAGCCCGAACTGAACCATCTTTTGGAAAGGAAGAACGCTGCATTTTGCCCAAAATACAGCCTTCACAAACATGTTTTCCAGGTGCCTCAAGTTTGGGCAAAGAGGACACCATTTCAGATTTCTGCAGGCGTAACAAACTAGCAAAATTCAGATGACCAAAGCGTGCATGCCAAAGCTTTGCATCTAACATAGCCTGAGAATCATGAACTGCACATGCCGAATCATTCACAGATTTTTCATAGTCTATGAGCTTATACAGCCCACGACATAAAATGCCAGAAGCAATAATCACATCGCCATTTGAGAGATCATGGACTGTACACCTGTCATCAACAAATTTCACAACCAAGCCAATCTTGGCTAATGCAGAAACTGATAACAGGTTCTTTTTGATCCCTGGCACAAATAAAGCATCTGACAAAGTGAAAGAACTACCATCAACAGTAGTCAGAATGATCTTACCAACTCCCATAACAGGATAAGAGGAGTTATTGGCGCATATGACAGTATTCCCTGTAGGGGCAGGCTCGAGTGAAGAGAAGAAACTGCGCTGCGAGGTAATATGTTTGGTTGCCCCACTGTCAAAGTACCAAACATCTGAGTCTACTGCAGACATGCACTGATCATGAGAAGATGGGTCAAAACTGCAAACAGTAGTAAACGCCCATTCTTCTTCCTGCACAAGATTTGCAGACTCTGTTTTTGGTGTAGAGGCCTCTGCAACAACCATTCTAGCCTCTTTCTTCTTTGCCTCTTTAGCAGCCAATTTTGGACAGTTCTTTATAATATGATCATTTCCTTTACAGTACTTGCAGAACAATTTCTGCTTTTCTGATTTCTTCTCATCTTTATCCAGGTTCTTCGATTGTGCAGCATTTGCAGATTTCTGCTTACTAGTAGAAGAGCTCCATTTTCCTTTGCCCTTCTGACTAGCCAGGAAAGCTTGATCTGCAACACACATAATGGACCTGTTCTGCCTGGACTGATCTTCCTGCAACAGAACAGAGACTAATTCCTCAAATGACAAGGCATTCGGATTGCCTTTCATCATCAATCGAAGAGTAGAGGCAAAACTCTGATATGAATCAGGAAGGCCATTCAGAACGGTCTGCACAAGTGAGTTATCTGGTATAACCTCATCAGCAGAAATCAATTGTTCCTTCAGGTCTTTGATCTTTGTAAGAAAACTGTCCATCGAATCACCTTCATTCATGTGCTCACTCTCCAACTGTTTTCGGAGGTAAGCAACACGAGCCTCATTCCTAGCCTGGTACAAAGTGGTAAGTGTATCCCAAGCATCCTTTGCTGTTCTGCAAGAGCGAATGTGAGGAATAATGGCACGTTTGACAGACAAAGCTATCAATGCATGTGCCTGGGCATCTTTGCCATCCCAACAAATCTGCTCTGCAGTAGGTGCAACAGAAACAACAGCACAAACAGGAATCTGCGGAATATCATCTTCGACACCATCTTCATCAGCTCCAACACCTGTATTTGCAGTACCTGTCGTTACAGGTGTAACAGGACGTCTTTCAACACCCTGCACAATGTTCCACAATCCTTTTGCAACCAGTACATGTCGCATCATATAAGCCCATAATGGGTAGTTGGTACCATCCAACTTATCCTCAACAGCCAACATACGGAATACATCACTGCTTTCAGCCATGGCCGGTGACTAAAATACCTTGATGCAGAAAATTGACTGTATCTCAAAAAGTTGAACAGAACTGCCCAGACGAGTTCTGCTAGACCTGTAGCAGACTTCGAGACGCTTAAACTGGCGAACAGAAACTGGTATATACCTTTGGCACAAAAGGACGAAATAGCCTGCACAAGCACTACGATAGTGCGTTCGGAGGCCGAAACGAGCTCAGATCACGATTTCGGCACGACAGAGCGAAGCAGTTTTGATCTTGAAAACACCCTGAGTATGCTCACCAAATTTTGTGCGAATCTGAGACTGCAAACGGAGGAGTGTCGACGGCGCCCTAGAAGAATCAACGACCTGCTCTGATACCAATTGTTGGAGTTAGACGTCTACGGAAGCACGCGAACAGCACAAGGAAGAGGAAGAAGCTTGGAGCACAACACACAAGACTGAATGTATTACTAGAGAATGTACAAAGATAAGTAGCCCATTAGGGCAATAGGCGTATATACAAGCCGGGGGAAAAAAACCTCCTAAAGAGGGAAAAAAGTGCCCCGGCGGTCCTAGAGTGTTCACACACATCACTACCTAAATATATCAACAGGAAGTTGGGAAACATTGCGTGCAGCATTCCTTGCGAGATATGGAAAAAGGGAGACACCTGAAGGATTATGGCAACAACTACTCTCATTAAGGCAAGTAAATCTTGAAGATTTCTCAAACTATGAGTCAAAATTTCAATGTATTTGGAATAATTGGGAAGCTAGTCTAGGAGCAAATGAAGTAGCTCCACAATTTCTAAAAAGGGATAGGTTTATCTCAGGACTATTCCCTTCTTTGAAACAAAAGGTGGAGTCACAATTCCCAGGGACCTTTGAAGAAGCTTTAGAAGTAGCAAGAGTGAAGTGCAAGAAATTGAAGTTTCAGTCTTCAAAGGTGGAAAAACTAGAGCATATGGATATTGTTCCCGCTGTACCAGTTACACAAGCAGAGAATGAAGGAACTTCGCAACAAGACATTTTGCAGAAGCTCACACAACAGCTCGAACAACTAACACTCAACTTGGTGAGGAGCCAGCAAGATAGACCACAAAGGGAACAAAATCGAGGACAACGACGACAAGCACAAGAGTTTATATGCTACAATTGCAACGAACGTGGTCATGGTATGTATAATTGTCCTCATCCTCGTAGGAATCCAGGTGATATGTATCCTGTTAGGAGGCCGCCACAATCTGCACAGGAACAACAACAACAGCAAGCCAATATTCCACCTGTCCCAATGGCTCAAGGTGACCAAAGGCAAGTGAATGTTTTGGAGCTGACCGAGGAACAAGAGACCATGGATACTATGCCAATCAAGAGGACAAGGGTGCAAGACAAAGACCGATCTCAAGACGAAGATTCAAGCACGGGTACACAAACAAAGAAAGGGAAAGTTGCAGAAGGTGAAACCAACAAAAGAAGGAGAAGGCCATGAAGGAAGATCACAATGGAAGACTTTCCTCTAGGTAAGGGCATCGAACCTTATGACCTAATTGAGGATATATCCACACAGAAACCAAATATCACTTGGCCACACTTACTCCAACTATCTTCAAAAACTAGGAGGGAATGGTCCAAGCTAGTAAGCACTAGGAGGGCTAAAAACAAGGAACTTAACCTTATAAGAGCCAATGCATGTGATGATGTGGTACCCACAGTGGATGCATATGTGAAAGGAAGAAGAGTTTCAAATGTGTATGTGGATGGTGGAGCACAGATGTGTGTGATGACAGAAAAAACAATGCATAGGTTAGGCTTGGATGCGACAGGACCATCTGCATATCAAGCTAAAATGGCAAATAATAGTGTTGTTAAATGTGTTGGTGTAATTGAAAATTTAAGAATCACAGTATGTGATATAGAGGTTGCTTTGGATATGTATGTCATTGCAACCAAAGGGGAGGGCTACCCTATCATATTAGGACGTCCATGGTTAATTGCAGTAAAAGCAGATCAGAAATGGGGTTCTGGCCTTCTAGTTCTCAAACCAAATGATAAAACGAAGTCAGTTACATATGATTTGAAGGACCAAAAGAAGGAAGATCACAGGTATGAAACAACTATGGATGAAGAAAGTTCTTGCTATGATAGTGATTCTAGCAGTGAGGAATCGACAACCGAAAATGATTCATCAACACTTGAAGTCATGGGCGTGATCTTTCAAGGAAAAGAAGATGGAGGCAAAGAGGATGACCTACAACAACCACAAAGTGAGGACTCCATGCCTGAAGCGGATCTCCAAAAGATGCTAGCAGAAGATCTCACCTTGGAGGAAAGGACCACGTACATCAGCATGCTCAAAAGGTACCCCAAATTGTTCATTAAAGATTATAATGAGATAAAAGGTGTAACTGTTATTCAGCATCATATCGAAATCAAGCCAGAAGCAAAGCCAGTGGTGCAAAAGCTCAGAAGGATCGGAACACTTCAACAAGAGGCTCTGTTAAATGAGGTAAATAGACTCATAAAGGCTGGTTTCATTTACCCTGTATCAAATTCAGAATGGGTGTCTCCAGTAGTAGTTACCCCAAAGAAGAATGGTAAATGGAGGGTGTGTGTAGACTATAAACCCTTAAATGGAGCAACAAAGAGAGATCATTTTCCACTACCCTTCCAAGATGAGATTCTAAATGAAGTGGCAGGTCATGAAAGGTACACTGTATGTGATGGATACTCAGGATACTTTCAAATTCGGATAGCTGAGGAGGACCAAAGGAAGACCACATTCATTACGCCATGGGGATGCTTTGCTTATCGGGTAATGCCTTTTGGCCTAACCAATGCACCTGCAACATTTCAAAGGTTTATGAATTATGTTTTCCAACCATTCTTTGGATCATCAATAAGGGTGGACATGGATGATTTCTGCATATATAGCACTAGAGTTATGCATTGTCAAAAAGTGGAAGAAGGCTTAAAAAGATTGTATGATCTTGGAGGTCAATTGAATCTTGATAAATGTCATATTGCTGAGAGAGAAGTAGTTCTTCTTGGACATCTCATATCAGAAAAGGGGATTCAAGTTGATCCATCCAAAGTGCAAGCCTTATTGGCTCTACCTCCTCCAACAACAACAAAGCAGACCCTCACTTTTGTACAAAAGGTACGCTACATGTCACGGTTCATCCACCTTCTCTCTGAAATCATATCTCCATTACAAAAGCTTGCACAAGATAGTGTCTTTGCATGGGAGGATATCCATAATAAATGTTTTGAAGAAATCAAAAGAGTACTCAGCACTCTACCCACATTGATGCCACCAAATATGGGAGAGACTTTCTATGTGTGTCCAAGTGCAGGAGAAGAAGCAATCGGAGTGGTCTTACTCCAGAAGGATACAAAGATATCTCACATGCGTCCTGTTTACTTTGCTAGCAAGGTAATGAAAGAAAATGAGAAGAAATACACAGATGTAGAGAAACTCATGTATGCGCTTATGTTTGGAGTAAGGAAGTTTCGGTCTTACCTTCTTGCTAGGCCTTTCATTATTCTTACAACAGATCATGCATAATATGTGGTACAACATATGAGCATCTCATCTAGAATAGCTAAATGGGTTCTTGAACTTCAAGAATACAACTATACTTTTGTAGTAGAGAAAAGCACAAGAGCCAGTCTTGCAGACATACTCACCTACAGGAAATGGGAGAAGAAAATATCCAATGAAAGGGAGAGGGGAGCAACCTTGCATGAAGAAGATATTGAAGATGCACATACTGTATTTTTTGAGGGTGCATATAAGAAGCAGGTCGACAAAGCAACAGGAGGATTTCTGATATATGACCAAAACAAACAGCTCATCTTCAAGAAAGGTATAGCTCTTCCTAATGCTCATTCAAAGAATGAAGCAGAATATGCAGCACTATGTGAGGCCTTGCATGAATGTGTTCAACATGGTATTAAAAGGTTGATCATCAAAGGAGACTCAATGTTGATTATTAAGCAATTACAAAATGTTTGGTGTTGCAAAAGCCAAAATTTGTTTGAATGGTTGAAAAAGGTAAGAGTGTTATTGAAACAATTTGATAACACCCAAATATGTCATGTACCAAGGAGCGAAAATAAGGAAGCAGATGCATTAGCAAATGAGCAATTTGATGGTTTCATAGCATCCATGAAGCTGGGAGACAACATATTTGTAGGTCAAGAAGGATTAGAAGATATCATCGAGTTTCTTGAAACTGGAGAAGCACCCAAGCACCTAAACAAGGTACAAAAGCATAAATTAGCAAAGAAGGCTCTACAGTACCAACTCATAGGAGATCACCTCTATGAGAAAGGTAAGGATCTTATCCTTAGAAGGATCCCCATATCAGATGAAATAAAGAGCATTCTGGAATCATGTCATGATCATGCATGTGGAGGACACTTCTCACATGAGATAACGATAAGGAAAGTACTTCAAGCAGGGTATACATGGCCTACACTTCATAAAGATGTTCAATATTGGTGTAAAACATGTAATAAATGTCAGGTTACAGGGAATAAGAGGCTTATGTATGAACCAAGGACACCAGTCGTATCTTATGGGCCATTCGAGAAATGGGGAATCGATGCAATTGGACCCCTACCAAGGACAAGCTCAGGGAAGGAGTACATCATTGTAGCAGTGGACTACATAACTAGATGGGCAGAAGCAGCTACCACAAAAAGGACAACCGCACAAGATATTGGGAAGTTCATTTACGATTTTATATGTTGTAGATTTGGCATACCTTTAGATAAGTCTCTGATCATGGTCCAAGTTTTAGATCAGCTATTTTGAATGATCTATTGATTAGATTAAACATAAGGCACAGATATTCCACACCCTATTATCCTCAATGTAATGGTCTTGTTGAAAAGACCAATGGAACTCTTTGTAAAATCATCAGTAAGCAAGTAAAGAAGCATCCTAAGGAATGGGACAAGCACTTCACTGCTGCATTATGGGCATATTGCACATCCTACAAGGCATCCTTAGGATTCACTCCTTTTCATTTAGTGTACGGACAAGAAGCCTTATTACCAATAGAAGTGGAAATCCCAAGTCTCCGTGTACTGCTAAAAGAAAGTGCAGAAACTGAAGAAGAGGTCATCCAAAAGAGGCTTATAGATCTACAACACTTGAGTATGAAAAGGGAGCTTGCAGTGGAACATTACATCAATCAAGCAGAGAAAAGAAGGGAGGAATTCAACAAACAACTAAGGGATAAAGGGTTAACAGAAGGAACTCTTGTTTTAAGGTATGATAATTGCTTTGATAATAGGCATGATACAAAGTTCCAACCACAATGGGAAGGACCGTTTTTGATCAAGACAAAGTTCAAGAATGGAAGCTATCAACTCATGGATATGTCAGGGAAGCTACACAAGACAAAGGTCAATGGATGGAGGTTAAAGAAATACTGGCAAAGGATAGAAGACATTGATGATCAGCAAGATCAATCAAAGGAGAAGGAAATATTGATCGTGGTACAGGAAGATGATCCACCTTGGAGCATGGACAAACTCTTTGAAGGCTAGAGACATGAATGCCTCTAGCTAAGGGGAGGGCTAAGTATGAGGAAATATTTTTTGAAACCCCTCCTTAATAATACCTTATGTATAGATATGTACCCCTATAGTATTTGTATTTTTTCCAACCTTCAAGGAAACCATAAATATATGTATTTGAAGGAAATAAAAATCCAAGAATAAGGTGGGCCCCACCCTAGTAAGGTAGCTACCCTTACCTGCAGTGAATGGTAGAATCAAATCCCAAGTTAAATATGGAGTGGGACAAGTAGATTTATATTCAAATACTTAAGCTTGACCCACTCTCCCTTTTGAAAGAGTCCAAAAATACTTTTCAAAGACTCAAACCCCACCATAGACTTTTGAGTCCTATAGAAAGATTCTTGACAAATGGGACACATATGATGACTTTTGGGCCCAAAACCATACATAAAATATTCCAAACGCCCAAATTCGGATTTGAGGCTCACTCCCACGAAATAGAGGTGCTATTTATAGTATTTTTATGATTTTTCATGAAAAAATCAAAGATATGACCATATGGGATAAGATGAACACCTCAGAATGGCCAAAAATCTTCTAGGATTTTGTCAATATTGTATTTTTCCACCACACAAGTGTCACATCTAGAAGATTCTCCCAAGTAATATCATCTTCAACTATCTTCCCAAAAGGCCTATAAAAGGACCCCCTTGGGTGCCCTCAAAACAAGCAAGTGGAGTATAGGTACATGCTATCAGCACTGTGGTGATCAGAGTGCTACCTCGTTGGAGGTGGAGATCTTGGCTACAAGAGAGGTGCTACACTCTCTTTTCCTTTATGTAATCCATACCTTTGTATCCATATCTTGTAATATGAGCTTTATTTCCATTTGAATCCAATTATCTCTTCCTTTCCCTTCTATCTCCCACCCTTTCATAGTTCTTCTAATTCCTTCTCTACATTCCCCCTTAATTCCTAACCCTCATCATTTTCCTTCAACTCCTATCCATTGGGAAGTGAGGTTATCTTGCTCCTTGTGTTTATATATGTGAATGATTGTTGTGTGAATGCTAAGAGGGCAGTGCGGAACACCCGTGTCCTAAGAGCATTTGATGTAACAGTGTATGTGCATGTGCATGTGTTACCTCTGTAACTGCTAAGAGGGCAGTGTGGAACACCCGTGTCCTAAGAGCATTTTCATTTTTGTGTGGGTGCTAAGAGGGTAGTGTGGACCATCCGTACCCTAAGAGTGCTCTTTGTGTTGTGTGCATATGTGTGAAGTGAATGTGTAAGGAGCTAAGAACCCTTCCTTTCCATCATATCCATCCCTGTTTATGAGCCTGAGTGCTAGAGGAGTGTTAGAGGCCATTTCTTTAGTGCCCCTCTCACCACTATATGTTTTATTAAAGAACATATACAAAGAAGTGTCCGGTGGCCATTTGGCCTTTCACATGGACACTAACAGTAACAATCTCCCACTAAAGGCCAATATGGCCAGAGTAACTATGGGAGAAAAATAAAGAATGATAAAGAATACCTGAGTGTAAGTATACAAACTATACCTCCCACCTGATGGGCATGTTACACAGTATACAAGTGACTGCGTAAGATCAAGAATCAAGTAACCCCTATCAAGTGACAACAGTGTCGAAAGCTATCATGTGGTAGAGCTTTAGTCAAAGCATCTGCAACATTATCTCGAGTGTGAACCTTCTCAAGAATAATGCTCTTAGTGGCTAACCAATCTCTAATGAAGTGATACCTCACCTCAATGTGCTTGGTCTTTGCATGATAGACCGGATTCTTAGCCAAAGCAATGGCACTCTGACTATCACGGAGCAAGTGAGGTACATGCTGAGGTAAACCCATATCACAAGCAAGACGAGAAAGCCACAATGCTTCCTTACAGGCCTCACTTGCTGCAACATACTCTGCTTCTGTGGTGGAACAACTGCAGATTCTTGAAGACGAGATCTCCAAGAGATAGCACCTCCAGCAAAATGAAAAATGTACCCTGATGTAGACTTACGATTGTCTACACAACCAGCATAGTCAGAATCTATGTAACCAATAATGGATGCTTTCCCTCTACCTAAGCATAGACACTTGTCCTTAGTGCCACTCAGATATCTCAAAAAATCATCTTGACCACTTCCCAATGTTTCTTGCCAAGATTAGACATATATCTGATCACAACTCCCATTGCAAATGCAATGTCTGGTCTCGTAGCTACCATAGCATACATGAGACTACCAACAGCAGACTGATAAGGAATTTCGGTCATGAATTCCTTTTCCTCATCTGATTTGGGGTAGTCATCCTTGCTCAATTTCACATATGTGGGTAAAGGTGTACTCAATGCCTTACCACCCTGTATATTGAACCAGTGAAGTACTTTGGATATGTACTCACTTTGAGACAAGTATATGCATCTTTTACTCCTATCACAAGTAATGCGCATGCCAAGAATATGTTTGGCATCCCCCAAATCCTTCATATCAAATGTCTAACTCAACTTCTTTTTGAGAATTGACAAATCATAAGAGGACTTCCCAGCAATCAACATATCATCAACGTAAAGTATCAAGCTGCCATCAGAGCATCTCTTTGTGTAGAGACAATGATCCTCATTGCTCCGAGAATAGCCTTGGGACTTCATAAAAGCATCAAACTTTTGGTACCATTGTCTAGGAGACTGTTTAAGTCCATACAAGCTCTTCTTGAGCTTACAAACTAGTCTTTCCTTGCCAGGAACTACATAACCCTCTGGTTGTTCCATATAGATCTCATCTGTAAGATCTCCATGCAAGAAAGCTGTTTTCACATCCATTTGGACTAGTTCTAAGTCCTCCATTGCAACGAATCCAAGCAACATGCACAAAGTAGTCATCTTGACCACTGGAGAGAAGATTTCCTCAAAATCAACACCATGTTGTTGCTTAAAACCCTTTGCAACAAGTCGTGCTTTATATTTTGGGGAAGCACTATCTGATGTGAATTTCAGCTTATATACCCATTTACATGGTAAAGCTTTCCTGCCCTTTGGCAAAGGTACTAAGTCCCAAGTACCATTCTTGTAAATAGAATCCAACTTACTCTTCATGGCACACTCCCACTTGACATGATCCTCTGTCTGCATAGCCTCTTTGTAGCAAGAAGGCTCACCGGCATCTGTCAGCATAACAAAATCTAAACCTGGAACATATCTATCAGGTGGATATGAGACACGTGCAGAACGTCTCAATGGTTGCTGAACATGAACATGTGCAAACTGATCTGAATGGACATTCTCTTGAACATCCCTATGTGCAGCATTTTTATGGATGCTAACCGGAGGACTAGTATCCTCAAACACCACTCTTCTCACTTCAACCTCCTTAATGGGTTGTTTATGCATCTTAGACTCATTAAAAATGACATCACTACTTCTGATCACTGACCGCGTTTCAGGATCCCACAAGCGATATCCAAATTTTCCTTCTCGACCATATCCAAGAAAAATGCATTTCTTTGACTTATGGTCCAACTTTTGTCTAAGATTCTTGGGTATATGAACATATGCTTCACACCCAAAAACTCGAAGATGATCATAATATGGTGGTTTCCTTGTCCATAACTCTTGTGCCACTTTCAGACCTTTGGCAGTATTAGGTGAAAGGTTAATCACATGAACTGCAGTCAATACTGCTTCTGCCCAAAAACCTTGTGAGAGGTTTGCATGATGCAACATAGAGACTACTCTATCTTGAATAGTTCTATTCATCCTCTCAGCTACACCATTCTGTACTGGGGTATAAGGAGCTGTAAACTCTCTACAAATCCCTCTAGACTGACAGAAAAGGATGAATTCATGTGAGGTATACTCACCCCCATTATGTGAATGTAAAGCCTTAAGCTTAGTTCCTTTTTCAGTCTCAACTGAAGAAGGCCATTTTCTGAAAGTAGGGAATACATCATCCTTTGATTTGATAGGATATACCCAGACTTTTCTAGTAGCATCATCTATGAAAGTGACAAAGTAAAGAGAACCACCTAAGGACCTAATGGGCATAGGACCACACACATCTGTATGAACGAGATCTAAAGGCTGAATTGAAGAGTCAATGTGCGTTCTATGCACATTTCTGGTTTGCTCTCCATATTGACAATGCTCATAAAATGAAAAATCAGAGAAAGATAACACAGGTAAGTAGCCAGAATGAGAAAGATTTTCCATTCCACTACGTGATATATGGCCCAAACGACCATGCCAAATACACGCCATAGGCTGTTCAGTAACAGCTAACAAGTGTTCTTTCTGTGATACAAATAAAGGATAAAGTGAGCGAACTTTGTTTCCTTTTGCAATAACCATATTTCCCTTTGATATACGAAAGGACTGAGCATAGAAGACCACCTTGTAACCAAGGTCATCAAGTTGACCAATTGACATCAAACTGCGTGATAACTGAGGTACATGGCGTACATTATGCATAGTAAATTTTGAACCATCAATGAGCTGCACAACCACATCTCCAATCCCCACAACGTCACACTGGTAAGAGTCACCAAGTCTCACGGTACTAAGAGACTTTGCTGCATAATTAGAGAACCATTCTCTATGTGGTATCACATGGAAAGAAGCATCAGAATCTAGCAGCCAGGTGTGGGAAAGAGAATCAGCCATAAGTGCCTCAGATGGCACAGTACTATCAAGTGTCAACACATCAGCATCATCAAAAATAGCATTGATTTCTTCAATCTTCACAGTCGAAGTAGATGGTGTAGGTAACTGTTTAACATGCCCATCAACATTCTGTCCTTTACCTTTAGCATTCTTTAATGCATAACAATCTTTCTTCATGTGTCCTTTCTTATGACAATAATGGCATTCAATATCCCTCTTCCTTGATTTACTTCTACTCTTATTCCATTGACCATTCTTTTCCTTGTTCTTGCTCCTGCCACGTTGCTGATTCTTTCCTTGGTAAGAATCACGAACATTATATGCATCTCCACTCTGAGTGCCAACCATAGATTTTCTACGAATCTCCTCACTCAAGAGTGCTCCACATATGTCATCACAGACGAGTTTACCACCAGGTGCACTGTTGCTAATAGCTGTGCAAAACGTATCCCATGATGATGGTAGGTTGCATAACAACAATACTGCTTTCATATCCATATCCATTTTCTGAGCCTGTAACTGGGAGAATATAGCATCAAACTCATTTAGATGAGCAGCAACACTATCTGTGTCCTTCATACGAAGGTCATATAATTTTCTCATCAGATACACTTTATTTGATGCCGTCTCTTTGTCATATGTATTGCATAACTTCTTCCAAAGCTCCTCTACACTTTCACAGCCTAATACTGTAAAGTAAACATTATCTGCCAGGTGCAAGTGAATGGTAGACCTGGCCATTTCATCTAACTCATCCCAATCATCTTCATCCATGTCAACAGGCTTCTTTGAAATCCCATTTATTGGCTTCCATTGCCTCCTTTGAATCAGCACATCTTTAATTTGATTCTTCCATAGAGCAAAGTTAGTGCCATCAAATTTTCAGATTTCAAAATGGTCTTTGCCCTGCAAGTTATAGCTCTAGACCCTGATCCACCAGATGTGCCTGAGACCTCTGATGCCATGATGGTAGAGAACTGAATAGAATGATAATGGAGCTAGAGGAGTCCAAACACCAGCAAATAAGTGTATCAAGGAGTAAATCGACCACTGTATAGTTGACTAAACCAAAAATCTGGAAACATTTTGCCAGAGTATCCTCTGCAAAATTAGCATATGACCAGTGTCAAAGTATCATAAAACTGCAAGTACTGACATGTTTACCTCCATAGTGAATCACTGACTCCACTGCATATAATCAGTTACCCAATAGAAGCCAACTAGGCTTATCGAGCACCTATGAACAACTATCATACATCTCCTATAGCAAGGCTGGGTAAGTCTTCTACCTGCATCATCGAAGATACCCCGACATCTGGGTGTCTCCCAATTAAGAAAACCTCACCATGACCCTCTTTATCAAACGTAAAGGGCTTTATGCAAAGAACGTAACCGCTATATCAATGACCACATGGACGTACATAAGCGGTATCCATAGAAGCGTACATGCTGTGTATGTGCTCAATATATGCAGTAAGATGACATTAAAAGGCTGAATACACAGCCCAAAAACTAGCCAATAACACCTGCAAGTGTCTATCAACTCTGATGTTTTAAGCTTAAAAACTTGCATAAATTTGCAGCGGCTGCTCCCACCAAAACTGAAAACCTCTCGAGAAACCTGTAGTTTTACGAGTGTGGTTGAAAATACAGCCCCAAAGGTTGATATTTATTGTCTGAGAAGTACAAAGAACACTCTTCTTGATGTTCTTGGACATGTGTGAAGAGAACTATGTGCGAAAGTACTCCAAAATGGCACCAAAAGACACCCCAAAAATGCTTCAGAAATAGGCTTTGAAAGCAAAAGATGAAGCTTTGAGGGACCAAAACTTGTTGAAGGTAATGTCAACCTTAGTCTTTCCCCTTCTTCAATCACCACAAGAGTGTAGCTTAGTGGAAAGAGATTGCCACAGTTAAGCGAGCTCTGGGGGGAACAGTATTGGGATGGGTGACCTCCCGGGAAGTACCGGGAACCTCTATATTCCTTGATCTTGAGGTCCTCCCTCGCGGGCAACCAACGGCGCCAACGGTGACTTCGGTGACTCGGATGACAAGGTATGCCAAGGTCTATGCCTTGGTCGCCGCCTTAGTTGTAAGCCTCGATGGCGATGCACCACAATGCGCTTTCCTTCTCGAGAGCTTCATGACGATATGCTCGGAGTAGACAACCGAGCTCGTAAAAGGCCGCACGCAGAACTCCGCATAGAGGCTGCTGAATATGCAGAAAACACAGTACACATGGAGCACGAAGACAGACTTCTTAGGTCATGCAAATGCGGTCGAACTTACAGACTGTGACTGACCAGGCCACTATATGTTTTATTAAAGAACATATACAAAGAAGTGTCCGGTGGCCATTTGGCCTTTCACATGGACACTAAGGGTAACAGAATATGGACCTTCATGTCATGCTAAATAGGAGATGTTGTGTGGATTGGTCGAGTTTTAGGAAGGATCTTAAGTTTCAATCCCTTTGGCATCCCCTCATTGAGGTTAGAAAATTAGCTCTTATGTGGAAAATCCTCCACCAAGGGATTCGGATCAATTTAAAAGCTTGCAAAATTTGTGGAGGCCCTCCAGCGTGTAAACGATGACCTCATGGCAATGAGGACTTGGGACATCTCTTTTTTTCATGCCTGAAGTCAATGTCGGTCTGGCATGCCCTTGGGAATATCATGTTGCTATTGGGACAAATCAACTAGAAGCAAGCACGCACAACTCCGCATAGAGGCTACTGAATACGCAGAAAACACAGTACACATGGAGCACGAAGACAGACTTCTTAGGTCTTGCAAATGCGGTCGAACTTACAGACTGTGACTGACCAGGCCACTATATGTTTTATTAAAGAACATATACAAAGAAGTGTCCGGTGGCCATTTGGCCTTTCACATGGACACTAAGGGTAACAGAATATGGACCTTCATGTCATGCTAAATAGGAGATGTTGTGTGGATTGGTCGAGTTTTAGGAAGGATCTTAAGTTTCAATCCCTTTGGCATCCCCTCATTGAGGTTAGAAAATCAGCTCTTATGTGGAAAATCCTCCACCAAGGGATTCGGATCAGTTTAAAAGCTTGCAAAATTTGTGGAGGCCCTCGAGCGTGTAAACGATGACCTCATGGCAATGAGGACTTGGGACATCTCTTTTTTTCATGCCTGAAGTCAATGTCGGTCTGGCATGCCCTTGGGAATATCATGTTGCTATTGGGACAAATCAACTAGAAGCAAGTTCTATTGGGTGAAGCGATCAGTTGTTCCTCAGCACTGTGGAGCGCTATAAGAGGAGAGACCCTCTGGAAGATATGAAAAGAGAGGTTACCACCAACTTTGGTAGCCCTCCTAAAGAATGGACAATCGAAAAATCTCTTTTTCTTTTAGGCAAAAGAATTTCCAATCATAAGAAGCCCTTGCCTTTTAGGCATCACATAATATTTTTCCTCGAGAGCAACAAGATTAAAAACAAGTGGGCCCCCCATGAGGGGGACAAAAGCATTATGAACCTTCTTTGTAATGTCTTGTAGCAAGCTTTAAGCAACCCCCTGCTTTGTGGGATTCAAGGGGTCCCATGGGTGCTAGGCTCATTCACTTGTACAATTGTTCTTTCTATTAACTAAAGTTTAAGAGAGTAGGCTATTGCCGAACTTCCTTTTGGAAAAAAAATCACAACAAAATCTCTTTCCTCCATCTCTTTCCTCTTCCACTGTCACAGTTACTATAAAAGCATGTATGAAAAGAGATTACCTGCTCCCTCCATCTCTATTTTCTATTGTAGGATTAAGAAAAGAAAAAAACTAAACTCTTTGTCTCTTCTCCCGAACAGGGTGTGATAATAATTTCATCAAACAGTTTACAATTCCAAGGAACTTATTCTGCTAAATGCTTATTCCAAGAGAGCAAATCCATTAAAGAAAAATCATATAGATGATGTTGCGTTAGAAAGAATATATCATTCAAGACAAAAGAAAAAGTATGTTGCAAAAATATTGAACCTGGTGAGATGAAACAAAACCTTATTGCTTCATGCAATCGATTTTCACAATAAACTTACAGTATTGGTTTGGTGGATCAATTCCAATTGTATGTGTTTTAAAATATAGTGCATGTTGGGTGCTTTAAGCAAAATCAGATGATTGAAATTAGCAGTATTTTCAACCCTATAAAGTCTCCTAAAATATGCTTCATATTTTTGATGAATTAGTAGTATTTTCAACCGTATAAGTAGCCTAAAATATGCTTAATATTTTTATGAAGAAGAATTTTTTTTCCAAAGACAATTCGAATGAAATAAATAATCTAATTTCAAGGAATGATACTCAATTTCAAAATTCAATTCAGAACTACAATGATTTATAGATGGAGTTTTATTCAGAGTTCCTCAATTGATCATCATACTTGCGATGAATTGAGTGGAAAAGACTACTTTTGACGTATTAATAGTTAATCATCTTTCATTAAAAAGAGGGATCCTATGTTCTGCTTTTATTGTCTTGACGATGCAATAATGCAAAGAATGTTCATTAAATTAAAAAGAGGAATCCAAATGAATTTCATATATGAAATGATCGAATACACGTTTCAGATCAACATTAAACTATTTACCTTCATAAGCTACACATGAATGCACACATCTCATAATGTGAACAGATATACACAAACTCACATCGACTACATTTACATACACAAATACATGTATGCACTCACATCCATTATACTCTCACTTAATGATTCATTTACACATGTTCTATCCACAATTACACACACACACACACACACATTGACATAGAATTTCACACATGTAATCGCGCACATCCTTATATTCACATATGGTTAAGCACATATGCTCAGAGAAGTGCATTATTCTACACATCGATAAGATATATGCACTCATGTTTTCCTACATGGGATCACTTATGACTGTATTCATATTACTAAGAGTCTCTTTCATGATGAGCCACCACACATATGGATGCACACATATGAGTATGTGAATGGATGTATACATCATAAAGAGAACTCATACATCCCTAGTCTTTTCAACCAAGTACGGCATCAATAGGATGAAATACAATCATAATACGTAAACTTTTTTAAATCATCATGAAGATCCCAAAATTTATTTTCCTATGAGCATTTCTTCAAATAGAATTTTAGATGTATCTTTTTCTCAAACATGTAGCTCTACTCACAAACCGCTCAATGTTTCTATTTTCTTGAGAATGTTTGCAGCTAGAGATAAGCCTTGATAGAAATAACTTTTCATGCTGAGTAGTAAAGGCAATAAATATGGGGTCTTCATCTTCTTTTTTCTCCAAACTTTGACTCAACTATTAGCATCCCAAAATCATTTCTTCACTTGGGGTAACTAGTGACCATATATGTAGTTTAACCATAGGGCCATTCTTCAAATTTAACCACAGGGTAATCATCCCAAACATATGTTTAAGGTTTTGAAGTTGCATTACTCACCTTTTCATGCCATCCTCATATACATGGACCTAGCCTTTTTGTCTCAATGTACTCCAAATGAGTCATGTAGGGACCTCTAGGTGCTTCTAGGAATACTAGCATTAAGATACATGTTTGCTTCTCCATATAATAGATACTATGTGACTTGTTAGTCTCCAATTCCAAACTTGAAGGGTTTGATCCTAGCTATTTAGACCACTTCTTGGCAATACAATTGACACTAGCCTCAAATGATATAATGCTTTGACAATCCCTTTTTCCAAGCTATTTAACTGATTGCATGTTTATGAAGAACCCACTTAACCACTTTAGTTTAGTGTTGATTTTAGCATCCTCACTTATTTTTTATTTCTTTTTTATTACTTTTATGCCTTATTTTGTCCTTGTCTTATCAAAATGTGTCAAGGGTAAAACCTAATAGCTTATGTTTTGTTTACTCAATTGTATGTTCATTCACGTATGTTTTTGTATTTCTTTTATAGACCTTGATACTTAAGATCTTTGAGGTTTCTTTTGAGTTTTGATTCCTATCTATACTTCATGTCTAGTCTTCACTCTTTCTACTTACTTAAAGCTAGCATTGACAAAGGGGGTTAGGTGGCTCCAACCTCCCACTAAGATGTTCATGTGGATCATCCAAGCACCTCTATAGCACAGAGGAAGCTCCAATTGGTCAAATTTACATGTTCTTGTGGCCATTTCATTTGATACTCTATAATCCCCAAAACTAGAATAACCTTGAAAACACTAAAAACCAAGTCAAAATTGAAAACATTTACACCAATGGTATTTGTCATGGACACAAAGAAAACCATCTTAAACCTCAGATTCCATGTGAATTTCCTATATCTCATGTTTGGTTATGATTTTGGACAAATTAATCCCTCCATTGCATCTAGAACGTGCCAAAACCCCAAGATCGACTGTGTATTTGCAAAATTCTGACACCCAAAGGTCTTGTTTCTTGTTGATGATATCATCGATGACATCATCAACTCGTAACCATGCTTGAAAACCTATATAAGGAGAAGTTGGCCACATTCATTCTCAGTCTTGCCAATGCCATTCTTGGGAGCTCAACGAGTCTTGATCACCAAGTAAGTACTTTCAAGTTCCAGTTCCAGTTCTAGGCTTGTCTCTCGCTCTAGTCTTGTCTAGTCTTGTATCCTAGACACCTAGCCTTGTCCTCTTGTAATCTCATAGTGCGAGATCTTGTCAAGTTCTTTCTTGTATCTAGTTCATCTCCCAAAAGGGAGTTCTTATAATCCAAAGATCTTGTTCTACTTATGACCCTGGGTTGTGGGATCTCCTGTATCATCTCTAGCTGAGTTATCTATGCCTATAGTCCCGGGTTGTGGGACTTCTTATATCAGCTACATATTCTTGTACCATTTTCCCTACGTTGGTATTCTTGAAATGAGAAGTATATTTTCAAAATCTTGTCTATTGTAGTCAGAGAGCACAATCTAGTGCTCCCCTGACATTTTGGCAAGACTGCCTTCATCAAGACTAGGCACCATGGATTCCCTATGCAAGGAGATTCAATCTACCATAAAGGACTTGATCGAACATGTCCAAGAGATGAAAAGTTTGCTATGACAAGATGATCGATCAGTTTCAAGCTATGCCTTGAATATCAAGATGTTGTTTCGTGGAGCTACATATCAAGAAGACTACATGGTTAATCAATTTCGAAGTGGCCTCAATCCTGAAGTTAAATATCTCTTGCTATCCATGCCTCAAGCAAATACCTTGGAGGATGTTATCAATCAGGTAGTTCAATGTGACAATCAATTATTCAAAGAAATCCAAGTCCAAGAGTTAGAAGTGTTGAATGATCAAGACATTGTTCCTCAAGAATCTGAATCAAGAATCTTTGAAGCCCAAAAAGTCATTACAAATGATATGGAGTATGCATGTTATGAAGATATCAAGAAGGTAAAGGATAAGGAGGAGTTCATGTTCAATCAAGGAGGTATGCTTACTCAATGCTCTCCATCAAAGATCTTGGAAACAACACAACATTCCACTATAAACGCAAAGGATCTATTGCATAAAGAACCCAAGGAAGCTCAAGAGACACCCAGTCCTTCACCATCTATCAGGATTCAAGATTAAGAAGAATTCAAGGTCGTGCATGTATTAGATTCAAGGATCTCTCAAGGAAGATTGGAATGCCTTATTCATCAGAAAGCATATGACATCAGTGATCGTATTCCATAAGAAGAATCCAATGAAACCCAATCTAGAGAACATGGCCGCTCCTCGTGGAACTTTTGGACAAACAAATGCTTCCATTGCATCCAAAACGTGCCAAAACCCCAAGATCGACTACTTATTTGCAAAATTCTGACACCTAGAGGTCTTGTTTCCAGTTGATGACATCATCGATGACATCATCAACTCGTAACCACCCTTGAAAACCTATATAAGGAGAGGTTGGCCCCTTTCATTCACAATCTTGCCAATGCCAGTCTTGGGAGCTCAAGGACACCTGATCACCAAGTAAGTACTCTGTTTGAGTTCTAGTCTTGTCTCTTACTCTAGTCTTGTCTAGTCTTCTATCCTAGACACCTAGCTTTGTCCTCTTGTAATCTCGTAGTACGAGATCTTGTCGAATTCTTTCTTGTATCTAGTTCATATCCCACAGGGGAGGTCTTGTAATCCAGAGATCTTGTTCAATACTTACGATCCCAAGTTGTGGGATCTCCTCTATCATCTCTAGCTGAGTTATCTATACCTATAGTCCCGGGTCATGGGATTTCTTGTATCAGCTACATATTCTTGTACTATTTTCCCTATGTGGGTATCCTTGTAATCAGAAGTATATTTCTGAAATCTTATCTATTGTGGTCAGAGAGCACAATCTAGTGCTCCCTTGACAGTATCCCTAACAGATAGAATAGCATGATAGGTTAGACTTTCATGATATTCCACTATGTTCGATGGGATTGGCACTCTCATGATATTCTAATTGGTCAACTTATAGGTGGAATCCCCTTTTGGTGAGCTCCGCAATGATACCCTTGTAGTAGAAAAGCAAGCTCCAAACATCATACATAGTCTACACAATTGTTGTAGAACATGCAAAAAGCATATAGTACACAGAACACACGAACACAAATTTTGTGGGTGTTACAATTGCATTGAAACCTACAATCTATGGCTAATTAGGCCACTATATGTTTTGTTAAAGAACATACACAAAAGTGTCTGACAACCATGTGGCCTTTCACATGGACACTAACGATGACAATTTACCACTAATGGCCAAAGTGACTATGGGATAGAAACAAAATTGATAAAGGATATGTGAGTGTAAGTATAAAAACTATACCTTCCACTTGATGGGCATCTTACACATTATATAACTAACTATGTAAGATCATGAATCAATTAGCCCCCATCAAGTGACACTAGTGACCAAAGCTATCCTTTGGTAGAGCTTTAGTGAAAACATCTGCAACATTAACTTGAGTATGAACTTTCTCAAGAATAATGTGCCTCGTGGCTAAGCAGTCTCTAAAGAGGTGATATCTCACCTCAATGTGCTTGGTCTTTGCATGATAGACTAGATTCTTATCCAAATCAATGGCACTTTGACTATCATTAAGCAAACGAAGTACCTGTTGAGGTAGACTGATATGACAAGCAAGACCAGAAAGCCACAATGTTTCCTTGCATGCCTCACTTGTTACAACATACTTTGATTCTATAGTGGAAACAATTGTAGATTCTTGAAGACAAGATCTCCAAGAGATAGCACCTCCAACAAAATGAAAAATGTATCCTGATGAAGACTTTTGATTGTCTATAGAACCAGTATAATCAGAATCTCTGTAACCAATAATGGATGCCTTCCCTCTACCCAAGAATAGACATTTGCCCTTAGTGCCTCTTACATATCTCAAAATCATCTTGAATGCTTCCAAATGCTTGTTGGCAGGATTAGACATATATCTACTCACAACTCCCACTACAAATGTCTTATTTAGTAGCTATCGTAGCATACATGAGACTACCAATAGCACATTGATAAGGAATTTCGGTCATGAATTCCTTTTCCTCATCTGATTGGGGGCAATTATCCTTGCTTGATTTCACATATGTGGGTAAAGGTCTATGCAATCCATTTTCACCCTGCATATTGAACCTGAGAAGTAATTTGGATATATGTTCACTTTGAGACAATTATATGTATATTTTACTCTTATTACAAGTAATCCGCATGCCAAGGATATGTTTGGCATCCTTCAAATCCTTCATATCAAATGTTGCACTCAACTTCTTTTTGAGAAATGACATCATAAGAGGGCTTCCCAACAATCAACACATCATCAACATTAAGTATCAATCATATCAAGCTTCTATATGAGCATCTCTTTGTGTAGATACAATGATCCTCATTGCTTTGAGAATAGCCTTGAGACTTCATAAAAGCATCAAACTTTTGGTACTATTGTCTAGGGGACTATTTAAGTCCATATAAGCTCTTATTGAGCTTACAAACTAGAATTTCTTTGCCGAGAATTACATAACCCTCTAGTTATTCCATATAGATCTCATCTGTAAGATCTTCATGCAAGAAAGTATTTTTCACATCCATTTGGACTAGCTCTAAGTCCTTCATTGCAACAAATCCAAGCAACATGGTGTTGATTTTCACAAAATCAACACCATGTTTTTGCTTAAAATCCTTTGCAACAAGTCATCCTTTATACTTTGGAGAAGCACTATCTGATGTGAATTTTAGCTTATATACCCATTCACATGGTAAAGCTTTCTTGCCCTTTGGAAAAAGTACTAAATC
The DNA here is from genome assembly GCA_020310875.1 of Ceratopteris richardii. Classification (NCBI taxonomy): domain Eukaryota; kingdom Viridiplantae; phylum Streptophyta; class Polypodiopsida; order Polypodiales; family Pteridaceae; genus Ceratopteris; species Ceratopteris richardii. Next base: position 51,253,869 of record CM035433.1, on the reverse strand, counting down.
CGAAGTACCATTATTGTGAATAGAATCCAAATCACTCTTCATGGCATGCTCCCACTTGACATGATCCTTCTTTTTCATAGTTTAGCAAGAAGACTCACCAACATCTGTTAGCATAAAAAAAATCCAAATCTAGAACATATCTCTTACTACTTTTGATCATTGATCGTGTTTTAGGATACCATAAGAGATATCAAAATTGGACTTCTCAACCATATCCAAGAAAAATGCATTTCTTTGACTTATGGTCCAAGTTTTGTATAAGATTCTTTGGTATATGAACATACACTTCATACCCAAAACTTGAAGATGATAATAATATGGTGGCTTCATCAAGGTGAAAAACTAACATCAAAATGCATGATAAATGAGGGATATGGTGCACATTATGCATAGTAAATTTTGAACCATAAATGAACTACATGTTGGAAGTGGAGTGGGCCTCAATAACAATATTAGTCACAAGTATGTAGGATCATGCAACACATGAACCTTAGCATACACACCTTAAGACTCAAAAACAAGATGAGTGAGAGATAGAGAGAGAATAGATAAGATCTTTCAAAGTGTAGTGGTAAGCTAGAATGCTCACCTACACTATCTTATATTCAAATGTCGAATCACAATGTGTGAATATGATACAAACTAACTAATAGGTATGAAGAGTGTGTATGTGAGAATATGAAGAATGTGAACATTTAAGAGCTATTTTACAACAATCCCAAATTTTGACTATTTAAGTCAGAAACTAGTGAATGAACAAGTGGGGTCATATGTAGACTTTTGACTAACAATATGTTGCTGACACAAAATCCTCCAGATATCTCCAGATGCAGAGCACAACTCCTCCAAGTGTGTAAGTATACTTCCTCACATAGAGGACCTCCAAGATATCCTCCTTTGCATTGAGCACTTGATAGAGCTCCTTGAGAAGATAATTCAATCAATGAGCTTAGCCCTTCTTTATATAGTTTTGGACTTCTTACAAAAAGCACTCCAAAAATCTACAATAATCATGATCATTATCGAAGAAACCTCCACAAAAACCTTTCATGAAAATGGTGATCATAGTGAAAAGCTATGTTTAATTTGATTTTCCAAAAACTATGCCTTCGTGCTATAGCTACCAAGATTCAAACCATGCTGGCTTCTTTTGGAATTTCTTTGCCTAGACCAATGCGCCACGATGTTTTTTTGTTGAGAATACTCTATAGACTACAAGGTATTGCTTTCCCTTGGACATTTCTTCCAACATTTGACAACCACATCTCCAATCTCGACAACATCACAATGGTAAGAGTCACCAAGTCTCATAGTACCAAGAGACTTTGTTGCATAAGTAGAGAACTATTCTCTATGTCGTATTGCATGGAAAGAAGCACTAGAATCTAGCAACCATGTGTGGGAAAGAGAATAAAAAATAAGAGCCTCAGTAGGCACATTACTGTTAAGTGTCAACACATCAGCATCATCAAAAATAGCATTAATTGTGGGATTTGGGGGGTCCCGTGGGCACTAGTCCCCTTCTATTGTACCTTTGTTTCTTAATTTAATTCAAGTCCGGGAGAGTAGGCTATTGCCGAACTTCCTTTATATAAAAAAAGAGTGCTCCACATATGTCATCATAGACTAGTTTACCACTAGGTGCACTATTTCTAATAGGTATGAAAAATGTATCCCATGATGGTTGCAAGGTGCATAACAACAAGATTGCATTCACTTCATTATCCCTCTCCATTTTCTTAGCGTGTGACTAAGAGAATATAGCATCAAACTCATTTAGATGAATAACAACATTATTTATGTCCTTAATGCAAAGGTCATATAACTTCATCATCAAGTACACTTTATTTGATGCCATTTCATTTTCATATGTATTTCATAACTTCTTCCAAAGCTCCTTTGCATTTTGATAGTCCAATAATGAAAGTAAAAATTATCTACCAGGTGCAATTGAATGGTAGGCATTTCATCCAACTCATAATGGATAAATGATCAATAATGACCAACCAAAAGGATTACGTGAGAATATATTTGCTCACACTGATAAGTGTATGAAGGAGTAAATCGACCATTGTATAGTTGACTAAACAGAACACTCGAAACATTTTTCTGGATTCCCCTCTATGAAATGCACATATAGCCATTGTCAAAAGCTCATAAAACTACAAGTAGTGACATGTAAACTTGCATAGTGAATCACTAACTCCATTGCATATAATTAGTTAATTGAAAGAAGCCAACTAGGCTTATTGAGCACCTATGAACAACTATCATATATCTCCTATGGTGATGCTAGGTAAGTCCCACTTGCATCACTAAAGAGACCCCAAACTTTGGGTGTGTTGCAAGGATCTTCATTCACGTGCACATAGAGGATACTAGTATTGAAAACATATAGAAAATAGATATGCAAATAGACGAGATAGGACACAAGATTGGGTGCAATCTCCCACATGCACTCTCTTTTGACATGTCTACATAGTGCATGTATTTTAAGATATTTTATTATGTCAAAAATAGCGGTTAAAATGAGGGCGACTTCAAAAATCAAGAGTGAAAGTAAAAAGCTTCTCTCTTTTATGGAGAGTGTTGCATGATGAACAAAAATACTAAAGACTAAGATACCTAAGAACTGAAATAGCAATACCATCCATAGTAAGAGAGAGCATGTATCCACCCATATATATACATCTAGGACAAGTGGGTGCATGTCCTTGGGTTTGGCCAAGTGTCCAACCAAGTGGCCCTCATGTGGACACTTTCCCAATGGTGATCACATGCCTTCTAATTTCCCAAGGTCTATCACATGCCTTCTAAATCAAATGAGGATTCTTCTCTCATGTACACACAAGGTGGCTCCTAGAGAAGCTTCTCCCAAGACTAAGGTTCCTGCATCTTAGCATAAATCAAGCCTAGGGTTCCAACCATTCAATTGGGAGCTCATATGAATAAATACTGCAAGGGTTAAAAACCAATGGTTTAACCCAAATGTTCAAGGCATGTTCCAAGGGTAATTCAAGGGCTAAACCAAGGCAAACATACATCATATTCTAACCTTTAGAATCTATATATTTAACCTTTTGAACCCATGAATTATACAACTTTTTTCCCCCTTTAGCATTTTTGTCCTTGAAAATGTGTGTAGGTATAATATGTGGAGTATTCCCCTATGCACCATGATCTATACTCTGAGCATGGTCATCTCTCTCTCCTTAGATTCATTTCTTGTACTAAATAAGGGCTATTAACTTATTTAGTTAGGAAATGAATCAAAATCCCTACCCAAATCACTTTTCCTTAGTCCAATTGAATGTACATACATACCTCATACTTGTGGACTAGTGAAATGGGTGGATTTCTTTGGTGGTCTTGGATTAATTTTTTCCTTTTGATAATTCTACAAACCTTGAGTTCCATAAATTTTTACATTTCTATACACTTTGTATCTTCTTAGAAATGTATAAATTTTAGGAGTATACAATAGAGATTCTATCTCTATCTTAAAAGGGCCAGAAACTAGATTCATCTTCCACTTTCAATACAAAGGAGAGGAATCTTTAGATGCTTTGAACTTAACTTATTCTTTTGTAGTCCTTTTCAAATACAAACATACTTTATTTGTATTTGGTAGGAATTAACTAAAGATATGAACTTAGCAAAGTGGATTTAGTTAGTTCCTACGTAAACAAGCTCAATATTATAATGAGATCTTCTATTTTCTCATTCTTTGGCAAGTTAGGTGGGCTTATATCAATCATTAAGCCTTTCTTGAAACATAATGTACATAATGTTCAAGTATTTTGATGATAGATAATACACCCAAATTTGAAAGTTCATTTCTACTAGTGGATCCTTATCTTGATCATCCTTGATTTTCCCTAGTTTAATCCTTGGAACATATCCTTATTCTTGCATGGTTTCAATCTTGATCCAAAAACTAAAATCATGGTTTTAGGAATCGGAATCACTTGGTAGACCTTTCTTCTAGGTCTCTACCCAAGTTCTTTGTTCATATTAGCTTAGCAGGTTCTTCCAAAGAGTAATAATACTTAACTATCTTGAACTAAGTTTGGTTTATACCCAAGATAGTTACGTATACTAACCTCAAAGGTCACCAAAGTTTTGCAAAGAGGACCAAATCATCCTTCAAATCCTCAAAATAATTGAGGAACAATACTTACCAAGTCATCAAGATAGCTTCTTGCTAAATCTTCTATGGAGTTAAATGATTCAAGTTTTGCTTTGCTTTTTAGCTCCAAGGTCTAATTAGAAAGATACCTCTTTCTTGGCATCATATCCTAGACTCCTCCAAGAACTTAGTGGATATTCTTGAATTGCTTATTCTCATCATCCAAATATTAAAAGATGATCCTTTATAAATCTTTCTACTATTCAAGGTTTTATACTTGAATATGCTTGATTTTTAGAAAGCTTCTTACTTTTGAAGTTTAACTCGAAAAATTCCCCAAAGTTCTTATCCTCTTATTTATCTAGATCTATTGTAACATCTAAACTTGGCTATGCATTCAATTGTAAATAATGCATCTACTTACAAGGATAATGGATTGCCTTTTCTAAGGGTAAAGGTAATTTTATTCCATGAACCCTTTTGTAAATACAACCAGGTGTATTTAATTGGTTCAGAGAGGTACATTTGTACACCTCTTAATGTGTCAGACATTGATCGATAAGGATCATGAAATTGGTCCATAGGGATCATTCTATGTGTGTGAGGGACAAGGGCTAGCTAGCCAAGGTCCCAAGCTCAGGGGATACCCTAAATTATTCAGTAGTAATGGGAATGAGTGTTGCATGATGGCCACATGTTGGCACTAGACCATCCCAAAGCATTGCTAGTTTTAGATTATAAGAGGGTATATATGGCTGGGAGGAGAGTCACACACACATCATTCAAGTCTTTCTCACAATTGGTATCATAGCATCAAAACTTCTTGGGGGAGATCCGTCATTTTTTGCATGATTTTTTCTAATATTTTTTGTTGTTGTGCATTTCATCTTCATCACTGCCGTTGGTAGCTTTTGGAGGTGGGTAGCAGACCTTAAAACGATGGTGGGGAGTCCGTAGGACCCCACACTAAATTGTGATGCAATGCCCATGCACTCAAGAGAAGATATGCCCCGGAGCTACAAAGAGACCAATTCGCCCGTCAACTACAGCAAGAGAGAATTCTTCACCTCCCTATGACTCAACGAGAGAGAAGATTTTTCTTCTCTTTTCAAGTTGAAGCTTATAACGAGGTGGCACTATATTTGAAGGTGTGTCTGTTGATTCTAACAATGCATATGCGATATGAAGATTGCATGTGCGTTATTTGCTCATCTAGGTCTTTTTGTGATAGCCATTTGAAGGATGGAAATTTGATATTCAATCTAGAAATTAAAGTTTCCAAATCTACTTGGGCTGCCATATTCTTTACTGATGATGTCGATGATCATGGGCTAGTTGATCCTGGAGTAACCTTCCTTCTTGTTGCTTTGCAAGTCACCCTCACGCTTTGAGACTGGGTTGTAGTCATGAGCTGTTCATACTACTCTTAGTTTCAGAGAATTCCAATGGAAGAAAGATTACCTCTTAAGGCAGTAAAGTATTTTCGGTACCCTTGAACTCTTCTACACTTTGCAATTTGCTTCTCCTATGCTCAAATCTCCTCGTGTCCCAACGGGCATGCCAAATTTTGTTGGGGGATTCTTGTGCAGAAAGCGATTTGAGTGTTTGTAGGAGAAGGGGGAAAGATAAGAAGAAAGATACAGACAATGAAATCTTCTGTAGATTTAAGGAGAAAAGTACAATGGTGATGTACAATACAATCCAAATGCTTTCTGTGCAAAATCCCAAAGAGTGCATAATCCACAAAGTTACAAAATACTGATTTTTAGCATTATGTAAAACAAGGGATCTGATGGGAAGAGAGGACGCATTTTTTATTCTTTTCCTTGCAACATTAGAAGGGCTAGCAGAAAAATGGTTTAGTTAGTTCACGCACAACCATTTCACCACATGGGATTTGATGAAGGAAGCATTTAGAACACAGTCCCAACAAGGGAACACAACTCAAAACATTATTGAAGAATTAGAAAATTTAAGACTAGGTCCTGGGGAGACCTTCCTAGAATTTGTGACCAGAGATAAGGCACTGATGGCCAAACTACCAGACCGTCCCCATGCTTTTTTTATCAAGAAGTGGTTGGATAAACCACTTCCCATATCAACACAATGTAAAATAAAGGAGTTGGTTTTATGGATAGCCACAATAGAAGAATTTATCGATACAGCTACATGATTGGAACAAATTAGACAACAGTATGGGGCAAGCTCTTCAAATTTATCATATCCTGTAGAATCTGAAGACCCAGTAATTTAGCTAAGGAAAGATCTTGAGAGTTTAAAAAGGAATAAGCCCCATAAAGAAGAGGAGAGTGTTGTGACTCAGTTGAGGAGGGAAATTGAGCATTGAATCTACAAAAGGAAGAGGAAGCCCAAGCAGAAGAGTTTGCTCAGCTTCGACATGAGTTGTAGGAACTCAAGGGGGGTGGCATCAAAAGTGGACTATGGTGTACCATGTGCAGTAAGCAGGATCATGTGGTAAGTGAATGTCCATTGTTAAGTGTAACTTGCCAGCTATGCAAGAAAGCTAGTCATGAGGCCCATGAATGTCAGTCAAGAGAAATACATGCAACAACATATTGGACACAAGAAGGAGCCCTACCACCAACCAATGTAATGGTAGCACAACCCAATCAAGGTAATAATTACAACCCTCGACATAGGGATAACTTTGGAAATGGGCCAAGGAGGCCAATTATTTGTTTTCGATGTGGAGAATGTGGGCATTACAAAATTAGGTGCACTCTACCAAAAAATGCCCCTCCTTGCAGGAACTGCCTAGAGGCCAGAGACCACTACACTAATTGTTGTCCTATAAACCAAGCATCTTCATCTGGGCCCCAAATTCAAATGATTTTTGTGTGCAAAAAAGAAATAGTAGATCAAGTCAATGTGCCATCACCATCTACCAGGGTGGTGCAGTTAGAAGAAATTGAATCTTTTATAGTGCAGACAAGAAGCAGGGGAAAGGCTCAAGTAGAAATAGCTGAAGAATCAAGGATTCATGGGTTGAACAAAGACAAAGAGACACCTGAAGACAAAGCTACCACATGTAAGGAAAATCTCATAGGTACGAGTGATATCATTGGACATGCATTCAGCAGAACTCATGAGGAGTTTGATAGGTCAAATGGAGCTCATGCTATTAAGGAATCAAAAGCTTGAAGATTACTCAAGTCCATGAAAAAGGAGGTCAGTATTTTTTATTTAATAAAGATGGATGGGAAATTTAGGTTAGAACTCTTGCAGATAATTGATGAGGCTTCCACAACAAGTTTAGTTTCAAAGATTGCTGTTATGCATAAAGATAAAATTATAGGGGAAGCACCCCTCACAGATTATAAGAGCCCTAGGCTAACAATCTCTATCAAAAGTCATGAGTTTCAAGGAGTTATTGTAGATGGTGGTTCTGGCATTAACTTGATGCCTTAACATACCATGAAAAAGATTGGACTACACCCTTCAAGACCTGCAACTTCACTGTAACACTCGTAGACCGAAGCATAGTAAGGGCTATGGGAGTGGTCCTTGGAGTCCTGTCAAGATACAAGGTACCATCTTTAACTTGGATTTTGTTTTTTTAAGGATACCACAGGTAGAACGAAGTTTCCCCCTATTAATTGGGAGACCTTGGTTAAGGCATGCCAATGTACTACATGACTGGGGTAAGGACACAATGTGGGTAAAGCAAGAGGGGAAAGAGTTACAGCAAATATTTTTAGAAGAAGGTCCAAAAAACCAAAGACATACCAACATGATGCAGACAATTGGTATTTGTATGGAAGAAGAATTGTTGGACAACCCAGAAGCAGATCTATTTGAAGAAGCAAATTTATGTGAAGAAGAAAACATGTTGGCTTGGCTCCATGCAGAAGACCCATCTTCCTGCTATGGAATTTTTCCAAACTCAAGTAGAGAGGAAGCCTATGAAGAAAAAAAGGACATATCATTCAGGTTACTGATTCGCGTGAGACACTCTCAGTCAAAGGCCATAGAAGAGGGAAGAAAAGAAAAGCCCCTAAGTGTAGCAGTGATGAAGCTACTTCAAATCATATATCAATGGCCACTATGTTATGGATAATGGTATGGATATCATCTGTTATGTCAATTTTTATGATAGTGCAGGGCTTTAAAAGAATGTGGAAGAAATACCTGCAAGTCTTTGGAAACAAAGAGTTCCATTGGATGAAGAATCTCGAATAGAAAAAATGACATTTTGTAGATTACATCACACAGTAGCTGAAACAAAGATACAAAAGATGCAATATGGAGGAGATAGTATTCTAATGAAGGATTTAGGGTGGCCCTATCAGATGGTGAGTATGCCCAAAAAGAAGACAAAACAAATGAAGTGCAGTACAATTGGAGATTATGAAGGGAAAAGGGTTTCTATTTGTTGTCATATCACGACACAAGGCCTATCATCAGCACAACTGAAGATTTATGGATCACCTAGAACTTGCAAAATCTGACCAGGTTGTACATAACCTTCTCATATCATTTTTTGCTCAAGTTTTAGTAGTTTCTTTTTTCATTTTCATGCTTGTTCCTTGATTTTTTATGTAGCTTAGATGTCATTTCCCAACCTTTGCATAAGAAAAAATTTAGGAAATTTTTGGGAATTTTTAAGGCATTTTTAGAAATTTTTCTAGCATTTTTTCCTATTTTTCAATGTTATTTTCTTGATATAATGGAGGAAAAAAGGAAGCTCTCTATGGTTTTGGGTGAGAAAATGGCCTAAAAATTTCAAGAGATTTTTTGAGAGATTTTCTTGATTTATTTTTAATTCTTTTTTGGATTTTCTTAGTATTTTTTGATATATTTTAGGGTATTTTTCAAAAAGAAAAGGACCCCCTAGTGGTTGATTTTATTTTTTCCAATTAAAAAAAACAAAAAACCCCTCTCTCTCTCTCTCTCTCTATATATATATATATATATATATATATATATATATATATATATATATATATATATATATATATATATATATATATATATATATATATATATATATATATATATATATATATATATATATATATATATATATATATATATATATATATATATATATATCCCCCTTCCCCTACCTCCCTACCCCCCATTCCCCTTTTTTCCTTTGATTTTTTATTTATTTTATTTTATTTTTATGTAGTTTTATTTTATTTTATTTATTTAGTTAGTTTTTATTTTTATTTTTATTTTCTTTATTTATTATTTTCTTTTATTTTCAACGTTTTTTTCATTTTGGTTTCTTTTATTTTATTTTATTTTTTTGGATTTATAAAAAAAAGAGAGATAAATCATATATGTATGTATATATATATATATGTATATATATATATATATATATATATATATATATATATATATATATATATATATATATATATATATATATATGCTAATATAAATACTTAAAATATATATATTTTTTTTCTTTTTCATGGTCCAATGCTTTTGGCTCTAGATCGCACCTCGGATGGCCATTTTTTTCAAACTTGGAGTCATTTTCATGTCTTTTGGCACCTCATGACTCATTTTTGCACTTAGTTTTTCCAAAAGTCCAATTTTTTCTGACTTTTGATCAAAACCCAAATGTTTTGAGCACATTTATCACATGTTTTTCTTTTCGCACATGGCCCACGTGGTCTATTCTCACTTTATTTTACCATATGTTTCACACTTTCCCATATGCATGCATCTTTGCTATTTTCTCATTTCGGCCCTCTCCAGAGCCCATAATCCTACTCCCTCACCCATCGTTTACCCTCCAACCAAGCCCCATCCTTACCCCTTCCTACCCTATCAATCTCAGCCCCTTCAGCCCTCCCTTCCCCTCCTTCCTAACCTCCATTCGCCATCCTTTGCTTTTCTGTGCAAAATTTTAACTTTTGGTTCTTCTTTGGTGTTTGTTCTCTACTGCTCCTGGTGGACTTGGTAGCTGCTCAGATATCCTTTTGAGCATTTTGCAACACAGGAGTCATGGTGTCATCTCTGCTCAGAGTTTTGGATGTAGCTCTCCAAGACAGAGAGCCCATTACGTGATGGCCAATTGTTGAGCCCATAAAAGTCATATTCGTCAAAGCCAACTATAGTTAGTCAAAAGGTCAAAGTCAAACTGATCAAAGTCAACATGTTCAAGGTCAAAGTCAACATGGGCAAAGTCAAAGAGTTCAAAGTTCCGGTGTCAAGGTGCACAGGTAGTGCACAAGTAATTGTTCACAAAGGTTATATGCTGCAAAAAGTTGGTTGCATGTTGCCAGGGTCTTTCTGTATTTTCTCTAAGGTTCAACGTGTTTTCAAAGTGTTTGGAAGGTTCAGGTGAACCCTCTCTTATGTGCACATTTGAAGAATTAGAAGGTAAAATGTGAAGGTATGTGAAGCGGTAGCGTATGTAGAAGTGAAAGTATGGCCCCCCAATTAAAATTTTTGTTTTAGTCTAAAGTCACTACATGACAAACGAGGGATTCGTTGGCTACCCACTTTTGGAGACAATCTTGGGACATCAAAGTGGGCACCAAGATACTCTAGCAGTTAGGAGTGTATACGTGAACCGACACTCAAATCAAGGAAAGGCATTGTAGCTCAGTGATGAGTAGCACCTCCTTTACTGTCAATCCAGGAAGACGTGAGGATGGTATGATGACCTCGAGCAAGTGAAGGCATAAGTGCGTGAGTGCGAAGCACACTAACATGCACACACATACACACACACGCACACACAAGGCAAGACAAAGAGTGAGAAGCAATGGAGTTCTTTAGATTACTTTCAAAAAGCTCATACAAGTTCAAATCAATTACAAGCTAACCCCAAAAATGAGCTCTCTAGCTCTATTTATAGTTTTTGACTAGGTTTTGGCCTTGTCCAGACCTAGTGTCCGGCCTAGTTAAAAATTAGGTTCTCTACCCTATTTGGAGGTTCAAACGGAGTCTAAAAAATGTGAAAACTGATAGGTAGGTACTTCTAAAGCTCCTCAAGCTCAAGGACTCCTTGGCTTGCACAAAATGGAGCTACAAAAATATGAGATGGTACTTACAATGGTTTTTAGTGATGAAAATCACTATTTTTGTAGGGATTTCTTCTAACATTTTGACATACATTTCCTGGAGTTCCCTACTTGCTCCTTCTTCTTGTGTGCCCAACTCTTTGATGCCTGAAAAATTTAAATGGCATACTTGCCAGATCTTCTTTGACTACTGTGTCTGCTTGTGCTTTCTCTTCGCTCCGACTCCCTACGTAGGCTTCCTTGTCTTGTGACTCCTTCAGTTCCTTGACTACTGCCAACACCCCCCCCTCTCTCGTGTCTGTCGTCTCTGACAGACCCTTGTCTAGCTGTGCGTTGGACATAATATTGAACAACATCGGCAGCGAGGTGGTGTTCTTCTAGGTCTGTTAACAATGCATCCCAATTCACTGGTCCTGGGACGTCCGGATGTGGCACCCGCAATTGTTCTGAATGGATGGTTCTTTCCACAGCGAATAAGTGGAGGAGATGTGAGGGCCTGGGTACAAATATTTCTGAGTGATATTCCCAGAATCCTGTTACGAACATCTCCTCGAATGTCTGTTTAAAGCAAGCTGGGAGGTACTTGATTCTGGCGTGCCAAGCATATATTACCTCTATTGATGGGGTGGTGCTCATGTCGTATACCAGATCTTGGTTGCCTGTAAGAAAGCCAACTCCTGAGAAGTGGGGGTCTTTAATATTCTTGAATGTCCTGAATGTGATCAACATTAATTCAAAGATTTTCATGCACATTTGGGCCATCACATCGGGGGTATTCCATAGTTGAATGCTCCAGTGACGGATGGTAGAAATCATATAATTCACAGTGGGAGGTCCTTGTGGAGGTGCTAGATAAACATAATTTAACCACTTTGCACAGCCTTTGATGTTCTTGATAGCAATGGTAAACTCGGGTCAGGTGCGTCTGCGGAAGACTGGAACATAACAGGGATTGTATTTAATAAAGAGTGGCATGTTAGTCCAAGTACGAACCATCTCTGGGTAGGTCTCGAGAAGACGGATCCTCCGGGTGGGTTGATGAATGGATCCTTTTTTAGCACTCTCTAGGATATCATCGGGCCCAAATTGTGTGGCGAAAGTTGGAGGTTTGCCACATCGGCGTTGGATCTCCGCGTTGTAATCTGCGAGGAGTACAGAGTATGGCACATACTGATCGTCGTTGGTGCCGATCCATCTATGATGAGACATACTGCGGAAATATTCTGACTTTATGATGGTGTCTTCTAATTTGGCCATTGATTGGATTTGGATTGCCACTCGATCTTCATGGGTTATCGCTGTTTTTTCTAGTGTCTGGAGCCATTCGGGTACTTCGACTTCCAAGGTGTCCATTCCTTCTGAGGTTTGCTGACCACCTGGCATCGACATAGGAACATATGGTTCCTCATACGTTTCGTCCACCTCAATGGGTACCAATTCATCTGGCTCTGGTTCTACAACTAGAGAGGGCAGCCTTTCATATTCTAGTAACTTCTTCTGCAGTTCCGCCACCTGCTCTGTTAATGCCTTTACTTCCACTGAAGGCGAGGTCGTTTCTATGACTTTGGGTTGTGCCTCCTGTTCCCTGAGCTGGCGACGTAGTTCATCTCGTTCCCTTTCCAAATCGTCATGTGCTTTTAATAAATCAGCATAGCTTTCCAAGATTGTTTTCATTGTTTCTGAGGGAACTGCTTTGATTTGTTCTGGGTCAATTTCATGGGGAGAGCCTTCCATGGCAGCTTCTAGGTTTTCTTCGTTTTGCTTCTGCAGATGCTTGTTTTCTTCAAGGGCTGTAGCCATGTGTTTTCTTAGTAGAGTCAAATTTCGCCGGACTCTCAGATTATCTGTTTGGTAGACCTCCAATAAGGCTTCGAGTTGTTTGACCCCTGGCTCTTGTGATGGTTGGGGTGTCTCCAGGAGGGTTTGATGAGCTTGCTTGAGAGTGGTGTAACGTTGATTGAGGTCTGCATTTTCTTCTTCTATAAGTGTAAGCCATCTCTGTAGTTGTTGATGATGACGGTCTTCGAGAGCCTGATACTCACTCTGAAGTTGATACACGCATTGATGTAATGCCATGAATATACTATTTACATTAAACAATGCAGGGAAAGATGAAGATGCAGGGGGAATGGGGAAGGGGAAGGGAGTTGTGAATGCTGTGGAGTCAAGTGGTGAGGTAGGTGGAGAGGGTATGGGAGATTGAGGATGCATGGGGGGTGGGAGGGGTGCTGTGGCTGGTGATGTTTCCATTGTGTCGAACGTGTGTGTGACTGTGTAGATGGGAACAGTGGGTGGGGTGGATGTGATATTTGTGAAGAGTATTGTGAAAGTGGGCATGGTAACGCCTCCGAATTGGATGCTGGGGGAGAGGGGAATTCCCATGACGACTGTGGTAACGGCAGAAATAGGCGTGGTAGTGCCAGGTGGTGAGGTGACTTGTGTAGTGAGAGGCGAGGTGGGTGGTGAGAGTGGTTCCACCTGATGTTCTTCCGTTTGTGTGTTACCTCCTGGTTCTGATACATTGATGTGGATTTGTTTGCCAGATCGCATGGGACGGGTAGGCACTCAATTCTCAAATCGATGAATATAAGCCATGGCTGCATGAACAGCCTCATCTAAGCCTACTGCGTCAGCGTGCAGGTTCATTGATTCGATAAACATGTCATCCACACCTTCCTCGGCTAACATTTGGCTCATGATCATCTTTCCTATCTCGAGCGACAGTTTGTGCTGCTCTTGGACCCGCTTCATGGTTTCGTATAATCTTTTTATTTGGGCCGAGTATGCCGGGGCACTTGCTAGTTCTGAAAGTTCTTCATATTCTTGATCATACTCCTCGTTTGCTTCTTGTTCTTCTGTCTCTTCTTCATCCTCTTCTACTTCTACTACTCCTGGTTGGGTCGGGGCTGAAGTTGTAGTAGTGGGCTGTTGTCCTTGGGTCTGCTCTGCTTCTGTCTCCAGGTTAGACTCATTGATCAAACGGGCAATTTCTTCATCTGTCAAATCAGCAAGGGTGTAACCTTGAGGGAACTCCAGGTCCGATGGAATCGGAGGGAACACCAGATTGGGTCCTTCGGTGCTTGGTCTAGGTAGGCGAATGGTGAATGGTCGGACACGTCGTGTTTGTGGGGGGGTCACCTCTGGTGTGGTGGTGGCTCCCCTTGGTTGAGCGCATGGTAATTGAACTCCCCCTCTCATCTTCTTCGATGGAGGACCCGCCGTTGACAGTTGTCTTTGGAACTCTTGGGCCCTGGACCATACTAGTGCTCTTTGAATGGGCACGTCGTATGCTAAGCACTTGTAAATTATTCTTGTGAGAGCACAACATCCATGAAGTACATTTTTCTGTTTCTTATTCCACCGTTGATGGGCTAGGTGTATTTGATCGATGATCCAGTGTGGTATGTTGATGGTGAGATTCTCTGTCTCCGCCAAGTATAAGTTAAACCATATCTTTTTTGGTGGCATAGTGAATCGTTCTTGGGCGGGAAAAGCAAAATGCTGCATAATCATTCGTAGGTGGAGAGCAATGGTAGGTGTCATTGCTACCATGTCCTTCAATTTATTGAGATCCTTATGCTTCATCCTGCCTGGAACCATTATTTCTTTCTCAGTGGGAATATGCATGCCTTGCATGTTCAATGCTGCCCGTACCAAATTGAGGGTCAGTTTGAATCTCTTGAGTTCGTGGCCTGGCAATAGTGAGGGTAGCACAAAAGTACTATCGCCTCCCTTGGCCCTGCTAGGAGTGATGGTACTGATGAAATAGGAGCAGCATAGGAAATCTGGCTTAGGCAAATGTGCCCTGAAATAGCTATCCAAGCCCGCTTTGGTCCATACCAATCGCATCACTTCTGCATTCTGATAGTTCTCAAATTCGCGAGTGAAGAAATGGTAGCGTCCCCATTCGCCATTGAACTCAATTTCTGCTTCCCAGAAGTAGGTGCCATCACCCAATGGCCCTGCGACATCACTAAACCAATGAGCGTGTTTCCCCACTTGAGAAGTGTGTCCCTGAGGAGGGTCCTGCATAGGGAGCACATGCACCGCTTGAAGTTCTTGAGGCCTCTCGGTGAGTGGTGGTTCAAGGAGGAGGGTTTCAATGTCCACAATCTATACGCTATGCCTGGGAGCTGGTGCCTCCTGCTTCTGCCATTGTTATTGCTTGCTTGCTGGTTATGTGAGAATATAGAATCATGCGTTAATATTGTAATGGACAAGATAGAACACTTTTTTTTCCCGTTACAACATTATCATGAGGTGAGTAATGGGTTAGTGGGTCAGTGAGTGCTCGATGATTGTGTGTGTAGTTAATGAATGGATAGTACTACGAGCTAGATGGAAAGATGCAGTGTATAAGTGATGTAGTTAGCAAGTGAGGATGAATTTACACATGGGGTTCGGGGGTTTTATTACAAGTTTTAGGCTGCCACACACAATGGATGGCTTTTGGTTTTGGTTTAGTGGAGACTCTGGAGGGCTTTATGAGTATGTCTGCTTGGGAATGAGGCATTTTTGGGACCCATTTACAAGTGAGTCTGTGCGTGCTTCTGGGCGACTGTGTGTTCGTGTGTATTAAACAAGAGTGGGTAACAACTCCTTGAGTGAGTGAACCCTGTCGTGTATGGTGTGATTCGTGCGTGACTAGTTGAGCCCGCAAGAAAGCCTTAGGCACCCAAATTTATCTTGATTGTGGGCCAGCCTTCATCGACTTCTTGGTTACCCGGATAGATTTCACTTTCTCAAAAGAAGGTTTGGAAGTCCTCTTATTAGTATCATGTCGTTGATTACTAATATGAAGTTGAGATAGTTGTTGTGACTTGACTGCAACAGGCCGCTCGCCTTTCCGCACCCACAATTGTTTCAATGGCTGAGTTATTCTGCTTCGCACGTTCTTTTGGCCTTCAGCATGGGTAGTCTTCAGTAATTGATCTGCCTTTGGTT
Organism: Ceratopteris richardii; assembly: GCA_020310875.1. Classification (NCBI taxonomy): domain Eukaryota; kingdom Viridiplantae; phylum Streptophyta; class Polypodiopsida; order Polypodiales; family Pteridaceae; genus Ceratopteris; species Ceratopteris richardii. The sequence goes on along the minus strand of CM035433.1, from coordinate 51,237,789 downwards.
GCTGCCTCCCTCTGGCCTTTGGAAAAGAAGGGAGTTCCGTTGAGTCCTTGACTTCTTTATTGAGATCACCATTCCTCTGCATCACATAGCTTTGGACAAGAACAACATGGTCATCTTCATGTGTACCCCTAGAAGGACCAGGAGTCTGTGCCTTTTCTAGTTCCTTGAGTGCTCCATTATCTAACTCAACTGTAATTTGACTCTGATTTACCCATACCTGAAGAAGTCCACTTCTTAGGTTTAAGTTGATTGCATGGTCATAGATCCAGTCTTGACCCAAGACCAGAGGCTCAGTGAGATCCTCATCTTGACACACTAGTACCTTAACTGTCATTGGAACATCTTGAATGGACAGGGGAAGTTCCACCTCGCCCATGCAAGGGGTTTCCACACCTCCCAATCCTATGAGATATGCTTCTATAGGATTGACTTTTAATTTCAATTCTCGACAGTAAAAAAGTCTCACCGCACTAGTGGCTGCACCTGAGTCAATCAATGCTCGCATAATTTTTGCACTAACTCCTTGTCCTATCTCTAAGGTCACAAAAGGACGTCGATCTATTATTCTTTGGGGACTTATTCCTGAGACTTCACACATTGCCACATGATATCCTGGATCCTCATAGGCACTTGTCCTAGGTTGAATTCTAAAGCTTCTGCTTGAGCTTCTTCTCGAACTCGTTTTTCTTCTTCTTTGCGTTTCTTAGTAGTGTTGAGTCGACTGAGCATTTCTTCTGTGAGAGGTTCCTGATACAACTTGACTCTACACCCGCTGATGTAGCTCGGAAGAATATCACCTTCTAAGGTGGCTAGTTGTACTGCTCCACTCGTTGAGATCCTATTTATGATCATAGGTCCATAGCCACGTTTCTCTAATTTTCTTGCATGTTGCTTCAAAGTGTAGACTAAAACTAGGTCCCCTGCTTTCAATCATTTATCCTTCACATGAGCATCAAAATACGCCTTCTGCCTTTTCTTAGCTGCATATATTCCTGCTGCAGCTCTTAGTCTGGTTTCACCTAATCGTTCAAGGTCAAAAATTCTTGCAGAGAGTTCATGGCCCGTCCACTCATGCTCCTGTGCTATTCTCAATGTGGGAATCAAGAAGTCCAAAGGTAGCACAACATTTTGGCCAAATACCATATGAAAGGGTGTGGCTTGGATTACGGTTTTATAGGCCACTCGGTATGCCCAAACAACATGGTGTAGCTGTTTTCCCAATCAGAGCGTTTATTATTCACCAATTTGGTAAGCACATTGCATAGAATCTTGTTTGTGCTTTCGGCCTGGCCGTTAGCTTGTGGGTGATAGGGGGCAGACTTCTTATGTACTACCAAGAACTCTTGGAGCAGATTTTCAATAACTTCATTCAAGAAGTGAGTGCCTCTATCACTTACCAGCTCTATAGGTAGCCCGTATCTTGTGAACACATTCTCAAATAGGAACTTAGCAGTTGTCTGAGCATCGTTCTTTGTCGTAGCTTTTATCTCTACCCACTTTGTTAGATAGTATGTGGCCACAATGATATATTCAGCATGTGAACCCTTGGCTAGGGGATTAATAGGACCTACAAAGTCTATTCCCCACTTAGAGAATGCACGTCCACCCATCATAGGTTTCAGTGGCATCTCATCCTTGCGTATAGGGTACCGAGTTCTCTGACAGACATCACACCGTTTCACATAGGTATGTGCATCCATGTGAAGGGTCGGCGACCAGAAGCCCGCAAATAGTATTGCCTTGATCACCCGATCTGGTCCAAAGTGTCCTCCTGCTACACCTTGGTGAGCAGTTTCCAAGATCTTGAGATATTCACTCTCATGGACACAAAGTCTCAGGTAACCATCTTTACCACGCTTGTATAGATTATCACCAATGAGTGAGTAATCTAGGGCTTCTTGTTCTAGACTTCTTTGTCTTGTCAGGGCCATATCTTGAGGGAATGTTTTCATCCTCAAGAAGGCTACTAATGGTCCACTCCAATCTGGCACTATGGACACTTGATAAAGAGTGGCATGTTCCACAGGTGGTTTAGTGCAACAGATTGGGCATTCCTTGCACAACTTTTGGGCATCAGCTTCCATAGTAGGCCAATGCACTCCGAATCTCCTAAGTGTCTATAAAGTTCGTTGTTTTGAGTAGTGTTGCTCTAATGCACCTACATGTGCCAATTTCAACCATTTAGCATTCTCATCCTCTTCCACACAACAAGCTAGGATCCCTTGATCTGTTTGTTTGTACATGCTTCCTGCCATGATGTGGTACTTCTGGGCTTTTACTACCTCTCTACCTTGAGTGTTTATGACTGGGTGGTTAGGCCTATGTCAATACTGGCACTAATGGCTTAGCCCACTGAGGTACAACTTCCAAATTAAACAATTAAGCATCAGGAAGGTCATCTGATACTCCTTGTGGGGCTTCTCCCGATGTGAGCCTAGAGAGATGGTCTGCTCTCAAGTGGGTCTTCCCTTTCCTCACCACAACCTCGAAGTCGTATTCCATTAGTAAGAGAAACCATCTTACTAATCTACCTGTATTGCATGGCTTGTTTACCAAGTACAACAGTGCTTGATGATCAGTAAAAAATCTGAACTTATTTGCAAGCAAATAGTGTCTAAACTTTTTAACTGCATATACCATGCCTAATCCCTCTCGTTTGGTGGTTGTATAGTTCCGTTCAGCAGCATTCAACTGTCTACTGGCATAGGCAATAGGGAGATCCATATTACCTTCGCCCGTAGGTTGTGCGAATACACATCCAATAGCATAATTGGATGCATCCACGTGAACATGAAATGGCTTATTCCAATCTGGTGTGGTCAAGACTGGTGCTGAACATAATCGTCGTTTGAGCTCATTGAAGGAGTTTTCACATTCATCAGTCCACTCAAAGTTAGTCAAAAGTCCGTACAGAGGCTTGGCAATGATGGCATACATGTGTATAAAGCGTCGGTAATAGCCACAATGCCCCATGAAAGCTTGTACTTCCTTGACATTCTTTGGCCTAGGTAACTCGGCTATGGCTCTTACTTTCTCTTCATCGGTGGATATCCCATTCTTTGACACTATGTGTCCTAGAATCTTGCCTTGCCTGACCATGAAAACACACTTTTCTGGGTTCAAGCAGACTTGATACTCTCGACATTTGTCAAAGATTTGTCTGAGTTCATGTATATGTGTGTGTCTAATGTTGGAATGAGCAGAGAGATCATCAACATAGACTTCTAAATTCTTCCTCAAGAACTCTTTAAACACGTGACACATCAATCTTTGGAAAGTTGCAGGAGCATTGGTAAGCCCGAATGGCATTACACGAAAAGCAAATATGCCCCACTCTGTGGCAAAAGCTGTCTTATGTTGATCTTCTGGAGCTATGGCTACTTGATTGTAGCCCGAAAATCCATCAAGGAAGCTATACACTTCCTTGCATGCTACTCTTTCTAAGAGATGTTCTGTGATAGGAAGCGGATAGTTGTCTCGAATTGTGGCTGCATTGACCTTTTTCAAGTTAATGCACACACGTAGCTTTCCATTCTTCTTGGGCACCACTACAATGGGGGATACCCACTCAGTGTGCTCAATTTCATAGATGAATCCAGCTTCTACCAGACAATCTATCTCTTCTTTGATCTTAGCAGCATAATTATCATTGTATGTGTATGGCTTTTGCTTGGAGGGTTTGGCATCTGAGGTCATGGGGATAGTGTGTGAGCATATGTCTGGATCAACACCCTTCAAATCCTTGTAACTCCAAGCGAATACATCTCTGTATTCTCTTAGCAAGGCTATTAACGCATGCTCTTCTTCCTCTGTTAGGTCATGGCCTATGTACGTGCATCTCTCCTCTCCTTCTTCTAGGGCTACCACTATTTTCTTGGTGGTTTCTTTGTTATCATAGGCTTCTCATGATTGTGCCTCTCGTTTAGGCATTCTTACCATGACTCTCCTGTCGTCTATCTCATACTTTTTAAAGTTTTCAGGGACCTCAAACAAAGATTCTTCCTCTTCTGATGTGACTTCTCTCTTCTTTCTTTTCTTTCCTTCATCCTTAGGGGTCACTTGTGTGGCTAACCGTACATCATTTGTTATCTCTCCATGTCTTTGGGGTTGAAATTCTACTTCATAGAAGTATTCTTCATCTAATGCAAAAGGTGGGTCCATAATGATTGACTCTAGATCGGAGTCACTGGCATCCTCAAATGCATCAGGGCTAGGTTCACACTCTTCTAAAACTGCATCTCCCATGATTGGCTTTATGGAGAAAACTGAAATGTCATAGCCATCCTCATCACAGTGTGGTGTCCATTGTTCTTCATTGATGGCTACATCCATGGTTGCTAAGATTTCTGCCCAGCCGTGGGGTTCAAATTCTTCGTCAGGAAATACTACAAGTGCATAGGTTGGGTCTTGAATGGATCTATGTGTTTCTTTTGCACCTATCTCTCTAGCTTTTTCTCTCTTCGCCTCTTCTACTGCCACTTTACACATCCATAAGTGAGTGTCTTCATGCATCCATGAGGATCCTGATCCTATGGAGTGCATTGACTCTGTATCATCTTTAGCTCTATGGATGGGATTCCATTGGATAGGAGGGACATCTCTATGAGAGTAATCTTTGAGATTGACTTTGGTCGTAACACCTAAGTGTTGCAAATACAAGGAATTGGTTCCTCAATCCTGGACCACTTGCAACTGTCGCATAAATGGTCTTCCCAAAATCATCTCATAGGCATGGTTCTTGCTAAAATCACATATGGGTGAAAGTATGCTCAAACTCAACACCGCATGTAGTGAGAGTTATTCCTTCAAGTAGTCCTAAAGGCCTCTCTATGTGACCATCATCCATTTGCAATTTCATCCTCGTGGGCATGATTGCTGGCTTGCCCCACCGCTTCCATAGGGAAGTGGTAGCAATGGCAACTCCTGCACCTGAGTCTAGAATTGCCTTAGTTGTGTACCCCTGATGGGTAATGGGAAGATAGGTGTTTCCTTCTTCACCTTCACTCATATCTCCTATCTTGTCTAGAGGAATTTCTGGCACTGTCCTATGAGAACCTACCTGGGAACGAGGTTTTGCTATCTCTGGTACTTGTTTGGCTACATGTTTCCATAACTCTAGCCTAACTTTGAGTAGCTCTTCTAAAGTGAGGTTGCACTGCACTTTAGTGTTTTTCACTACCTCCGTATTCCTAGGTATGACTGAGTCTTCGTTTCTTACCATGATTGTGGGTGCTCTCATACAAGTCGACTTGGCTTCCCATGGGCCTGTGAAGTGGGGTAATTCCTGTAAAGAATTAGACTCGAAGTCTAATCTCTCTTGACTTTGTACACTCTCCTGCTCTCCATAAATAGAGGGAATATCTTGTGGGAATTGATCACGTGCGTCATCCACAAGCTCAATGGGAGGAGGGACTTCACTTTCTTTAGCCCATTTGTCTTCTTAAATCTCTCGTAGGAATTCTGGTGTGTACCTATTCATAGAAGAGGAGGTGTCTGGTTCAGTGGAATTGGGCACAAAAGCTTCCTGTGGGGGAAGGCTTATTCTTTTGCTTGCCTCATCTCTTCCTTGATTTTTTTCTTCCTTGGCAGATCTTGCAATTATGCTCTCTAACTTCTCTAGGAGTCCATCCAAGTGCAATTGTGTCTTAGCTGAGCCAGAGTAGTTGAAGAGACGACTGGCTTCAAACATGGTATGAGCCAATGCGACCATTTTCGTGCAAAGCTTGGTTTTTTCTATCTCTAGGTCAGCTCTGGGGTAGCACTTGTCATGCTCCGTCACATTTGGCCCTTCTTGGATTCTGGCCTGATATGCCTTAAGCATCATGTCTATGTCTTCAGGAGTGGGGTCAGCTAATACTGATCCTACTCTAGGGGTTGGTGGGATGGTCTGAGGTAGGGGGACAGATGGTGGGTTAGATGGTGATGGAAATGAGGGTGGTGGTGGGATGTGAGAGTTTGTTTGAGAGGTGAGTTCAACAATTTTGGCTTTTGTTTCTCTTATGCTTTCTTCTAAGTCACTCATTTTTTTAGACCATTGTCTTTTCATTCTCTCTCGGCTATCCCTCCAGGCTCTCGACCGTTTCTTGGGTATGCTCTCGGTTTCACTAACCTCTGCACTCTTCTCTTGACCTATTCCTGGGTTCTGTTGCAAAGCATGGGCCCTAGTGACCACTTGCACTGGTGCAGTGGAAGTGACACTTCCTGTTGAGTCTACAACTAACCCAATAACGTTAATTGGAGTTATTTTTGGCATATTATTGGGATTCTTTGGGCAGTCTCGTAAGAGATGCTCCTTCCCGCAATCTTGGCAAAAGCCTTGAATTGTCACTGACTGTGGTTGTGTAGGTGGAGGTAAGGGGCAATCACGAATGAGGTGATCTCCCTGACATCTGTAGCATGGTCCTCTAGGGAATGGGGGTCTTACCTGCCTAGGTTGGGGTCTAGAGTTAGGGTTTGTGTACATTACATTTGTGTACTCTGGCTCCCAACTAGGTTCACTTGGTTCTTCACTGTAGTAGGACTCGCCATGTTCAGGAGATTGCATGTAGTAAGCCTGCGGACTATCAATATGTGTAGAATCAAAGCTATGGTCACTGGGATCACTTTCTGAAAGCAATGGTGTTACTGGCACTATAGCCCTATTCAAATTCTCTTCAGTAGCTGCATACTTTACATGAATCACATTAGCGGGGGTTGGAGGTTGTTGAGCTAACACAGGTTGTGGCCTTTGTTGGTTTTGGTAGAGTTGTTGATAGGATTGTTGCGGTCTACCATATTGTTATGGAGGGTACTGGTTCTGGTATCTTCCCTGTTGTGGATAGGGCTGAGGGTAGGTTTGTCTAACCGCTTGCTGTGTCCGGCCTAGTTAAAAATTAGGTTCTCTACCCTATTTGGAGGTTCAAACGGAGTCTAAAAAATGTGAAAACTGATAGGTAGGTACTTCTAAAGCTCCTCAAGCTCAAGGACTCCTTGGCTTGCACAAAATGGAGCTACAAAAATATGAAATGGTACTTACAATGGTTTTTAGTGATGAAAATCACTATTTTTGTAGGGATTTCTTCTAACATTTTGACATACATTTCCTGGAGCTCCCTACTTGCTCCTTCTTCTTGTGTGCCCAACTCTTTGATGCCTGAAAAATTTAAATGGCCTACTTGCCAGATCTTCTTTGACTACTGTGTTTGCTTGTGCTTTCTCTTCGCTCCGACTCCCTACGTAGGCTTCCTTGTCTTGTGACTCCTTCAGTTCCTTGACTACTGCCAACAGGCATTATTCTTTGTAAGACCAAGCAAGGTGAGCATAATCTAGACTAAGGGAAGTGCAAGAAACATATAGAGTGTGTGTGACACAGAGAGTCAATTTGCAAGGTGCAAGAAGAGTGACTTAGATTGTATCTTGAGAAGGTGAAGTTCCAAACTCCCATTGAAGGTACGCGTCGACAGAAGGTGTCCATCCCTCCCCTTATTGGAAGCTTGGTGCAAGGTGTGCACAAAGGCAAGCTTGGAGAAGGTGGAGGTCTGGTGCACAGGTCAACGACAGATTCTAAGTACTTTGTAATCTTGCTTCATGAGCATTATTTAGTCTTTGGCATATTGCATAGAGCATTTGGCTTATGTAAAAGCTTGTATTCTTCTTTTCCTAATTGATGAGAAGCTTTCGATGTCATTATTTCTCTTGTTCTCACTCTCCATTCTCCTACAAACACTCAAATCCCTTTCTACACAAGAATCCCCCAACAAAATTTAAATTTTGTTGGGGGATTCTTGTGCAGAAAGGGTTTTGAGTGTTTGTAGGAGAAGGGGGAAAGATAAGAAGAAAGATACAGACACTGGAGGCTTCTATAGATTGATTATAAGGAGAAAAGTACAATGGTGATGTACAATACAATCCAAATGCTTTCTGTGCAAAATCCCAAAGAGTGCACAATCCACAAAGTTACAAAATACCCAAGGTTCCTGTTGCTGCCGACCTTCTCTGCACCAGACATGCACACTTCTAAGTCACTCTTCTTGCAAACCTTGCACTTCACTTCTGTGCGTCGCACACTCACTGTATGTCTCTTGCACTTCTCTTTTGTCTTGACTATGCTCACCATGCTTAGTCTTATCAAGAATAATGTCGTGCCTTGATTTGAGTGCCAGTTCACGTACGCTCCTAATTGCTGGAGTATCTTGGTGCTCACTTTGATGTCCCAAGATTGTCTCCAAAAGTGGGAAGCCAACAAATCCCTATTTTGTCTCGTAGTGACTTTAGACTAAAACAAAAATTTTAATTTGGGGGGCCATACCTTCACTTCTGCATACGCTATCGCTTCACATACCTTCCCATTTTGCCTTTTAATTCCTCAAATGTGCAGCTAAGAGAGGGTTCACTTGAACCTTCCAAAACACTTTGAACCTTGGAGAAATTACAGAAAGACCCTCTGCAACTTGCAACCAACTTTCTGCAACATATAACCTTTGTGAACAATTACTGGTGCACTACGTGTGGATCTTGACACCTGAACTTTGAACGCTTTAACTTTGCCCATGTTGGCTTTGACCTTGAACATGTTGACTTTGACTATAGTTGACTTTGAACTTTTGAATGTGATTATGGTTGACTTTGACCAATATGACTTTTATGGGCTCAACAGTTGCCCACCACCTAATGGGCTCTCCGTCTCGAAGAGCTATAGCCAAAACTCGGAGTAGAGATGACACCATGATTCGTGTGCTGCAAAATTTGCAAAAGGACACTTGAGCAGCTACCAAGTCTACCAAGAGCAGGAAAGAACAAACACCATAGAAGAACCAAAAGTGAAAATTTTGCACGGAAAAGCAAAGGATGGCGAACAGAGTGTAGGAACAAGGGGGAAGGGAGGGCTGAGGGGGCTGAGATTGATAAGGCAGGGAGGGGTAAGGATGGGGTTGGGTAGAAGGGTAAAGGACGGTGAGGGAGTAGGATTCTGAGTTCTGGAGAGGGAAAAAATGATAAACCAATAAAGCTACAAAGGGTGCATATGGGAAATTGTGAAACATATGGTAAAATAAAATTTGAATAGACCAGATGTACCATGTGCACAATGAAAAATACATGATAGATGTGCTCAAAACTTCTGGGTTTTGATCAAAAGTTAGGCAAAAGTTGGAAATTTGGAAAAACTAAGTTAAAAAATGAGTCAAGAGGTGCCAAGTTTGAAAAAAATGGCCATCCGAGGCAAGATCTTAGAGCCAAAAGCATTGGACCATAAAAAATAAAAAAATATATTTTAAGTATTTATATTAGCATATATATATATATATATATATATATATATGTGTGTGTGTGTGTGTGTGTGTGTGTGCTTTATCTCTATTTTTTTGTTAATTTTTTAATCTCAGAAAATAAAATTTTATCTCTTCCAAAGCTTACCGAACACACTCCAGTTACTGCTCTCTCAGTGTACAGCGCAGGCAATATTCAGTACCATAATACAAGATTACTTTTGTCTAGCTTAAAGAACTGATCCAACACAAACTACCGTACACAACAGAGTCAATAACAGTAACTCAATCTGTACCGTGCAGGTGCGGATAATCCACCAAAACAGAAGACGTAGGATGATTCAGAATTCTCAACCACACAATACTGAACTGTCATTACTGGAGCATGGGCTTCTTCAAACAACTTACAAAACCTCAACAAAACAGAGAGACACAACAGTACGCAACATTATCAAAACAATCACAACGGAAACTACACAGAATGATTCGCTCAGACAGACAGTCTGGCGATCTTCTGGTTGTCTAGGCAAATCACAAACCGAACAGGTATCGATAAACAAACAAGACAGCGATGAGAACAGAATACTCAGAATTACTCAACCCACACCACAGCAACATTACATATCAATCACCCAGACAGACAGTCTGGTGATCCCACTGATCGTCACGGAAGCGTCTCTTTTCATTGATTTATAAAGATTACAAACATCTTTGTAACAACCTTTCGTTCGTGTAGAATATGAAAAGATTTAGTCTTTACAATTGCCAATCTGGTGGCCGACTAACACTGGCACGCACGGTGGACTCGAACCTGCAGGTATACAAAAAATCCTATGGTTCATCAACTATACCTTCTAAATACATTGATCTTGCTAATCTAAAAGTCCGGGCAATTTTCTTCTTTAATGATTCTATCATCTGCTTCAAAATGTCTGGTTCTACTAGCTGAGCATCTATGCGTACTGAACTTAAAGAAATAACCTGGGACATCAAAACTTCTGCTTGAGTCTGCAGAAAAGCTTCCTGTAAATAGAATTCATTCGAAAGAGCTGCATCCCTAGTGACCTTCATGTCGGCAATTTGTTTATCAATGTTGGATAATCTTTCTTTCTGTGTATCCAGTTGATATTCTCTTCTTTCTATCTCCTGATTCTGAAATTGGATTGTCTTGTAATAGGCGTCGCGCTCCCGGCGGGTACTTGCGATCTCTTTCTGTAATTGCGCTTCCCCAATCAATTTGTGTTTAAGAATACTGTTTACTTCAAATAAATCAGACTTGTTTCTCTGGAGTTCTTCATTAGTCTTCTTAAGCAAATCTGCCATCTGTTGTCCTTTTTGTACTGCTTCATTTAGCTGTTGTCTGGTTTCTTCTAACAGATTGCCCAGAGCTATTCGTGCATCTTCTTTATCTTGGGCTATTTGTTTCAGCTGTGTGATTTCGGCATCTGCAACACTTAACAAGTCATCTTTTTCTTCAACCTCAACTAGTGCAATATCTCGTTGATTGATTATAGTGTCCTGTTCTGCAAGTCTAGCCTGGAGCTACGTAATCTGGTAGTGCAGTTGATGATTTTCTGTTTTGACCACATCTATCTCTTCCTGTAGAGGAGTGATGTCTGCTTCCAGGACATCAACCTTATGTTGTAATTCATCTCGGATGTTATCAGTGACTTCTTTCATCTGTACTGGTAATTGCTACGATAGCTGAATCAGCAATTGACCCATGGTTGCAAGCTCAGAAATCATGGGAATCGAAGGAAGCGGAAGATGAGCACGGGGTTGAGATGAAGAGGCTGTGAGGAGCTGATGGGAATTTGGTGGAGAATAGTTTGGTGACGAGGATGATGAAGCGATAGGTTCCTCAGTGAAAATGGGTGGAACAGGGATGGTGGGCTGAATTGGAGGTTCGGGTGGATGAGTAAGAAGAATAGTAGTTGTGTCAATTACCTTTTCGGTAGTGTCATCAGGGTCAGCAGCTGTAGACTCTACTGATCTAAGCAGTTCTTCGAAAATTTCTTTAATTATAGGTTGTTCATCCTGTTGCTTTTCCTGCTCAGATTGTGGCTGAGATTGTTCCTTAGTAGAATTATCTGCAGAGTTGTTGGTATCCTCATGCTCTTGGGTCTTCTCTGAAGAAGACTGTGCTGATGAATCATGATGAATTGATGTTGCGATGTCGTGGAAAGTCTCATCTTCATTCCCTTCCTCTTCATTGTTATCTGCTTTATCATTTGCGGCTGAACCCTGTACTTCACTGTCAGATGAACTTATTCTAATTCTTTTGCGACGGAGGAGGTGGAAAATCTCTTCGTCATCCTCTTCATCATCTTCTAAGATCTGTGCAGATTCTTCATGGTGCAGAATGGGTCCTCGGGGTGGTGGTTGTGCTGCTTGGATAGTCGGAAACAGAAAGGAGATGATATGCGGTAATCTCGATCGTGGCATATCTCCCTTATTGACCTGTTTAATGATCGAAACGCAGTCTCTGTGAATGCGGCGGAAGTAATATGATGCAAAATTTACAGGTTCTCTGGCAGCTAGATCTATGGCGGAGTAAAAGGGTCGAGATATTCCATATGTGTGCTTTTGCAGGTTCAAGATGGCAACTAAAAATTGTAATGCTGATCGTTCGGGCTCGGGGCGACAAAGGATAGCGTATTCGTTGGAAGAGTGCCTAGGGAATAATTGGTTCATTGTGGCTAACGGTAGATTAGGGCCATTCTCCCAACCTTGCGGAGAGAGCCGAAATGCATCAGCAAAGGTTTGGAGGGTAATTACGGTACGAGAGGGCAGGGAAGTGATAGGCCAACTCTGCTCCGTAGCAGGTGTGGCAGCGATGGCGGCGATGATTTGTGCGTAGAAAGGGTGGCAATCCACTGAATGCCAAGGCAATTCAGCGAAATTGACTAACCCACGGATGCGCAGGAACTCACCTACATCAGCAGGGAGTCCATCACGAAACGCAACAAAGTTTGCTAATGCTTCCATGGCGCGAACACAAATAGCAGGCACAAGAACACAATCGCAGAGGATATACAGATAACACAAACACACAGACCACACAGACACAATAGTGATTAACAGCAAAATGAAAAAGATTAAGTAGATGCTTTGCAGCGGGAAGCAATGGAAATTACTAATCATCGCGCGACGTTGAGATGATAACCTCATAACTTCGGTGTGCATGCATGAGCAGAATCGATAATGTAGGGCAGCTGTTGATCATAATTATGTAGCAAAACGAGGATATTTACAGACTTATTTTATTAAGCATGCAAAAACAAAAAAAGAAAATAAATAACATGAAAAAATGTCGAACACGTCAGCAAGAGTCAGATGCTTGATGATACGGCCGCAACTTTGAACCATTGATGACTTTCAGAAGAGGAATTTCGGTCAAAGTAGTCAATTGAAAAGTAGTTGGATCTACTTGTTCAGTAATCCGGTAGGGACCAAACCATCGTAACTTGAATTTTCCAGCCGAGCGATTTGATTTTGCATTATAAAATAACACAAGCTGTCCTATCTTAAAAACTAGAGTTTTAAGATACCGGTCATGAGTACGAGCCTGCCTTAATTGCACTTCATGAATAGTCAGAAAACTTTCCCAACGATGCTCATCTAGTTCTCTGAGAGTATCCAACCGGAATGACAAAGATTCTTCAGGTAACAGTTTCTGGGTGATGGCTACACGTAAACTTGGCACAATGATCTCCATTGGTGCTATGGCTTCCACTCCATAAGTTAGTTTGAAAGGGGTTAGTCCTGTTGCTACCTTGTATGTAGTCCGGTACGCCTATAATACTGCAGGTAACAGTTGATCCCCTCTTTCCGGTGATTCCAAAATCAGTTTACGAAGCATATTCAACAAAGTCTTGTTTGTACTTTCAACTAAGCCATTTGCACGAGGATAATACGGTGAACTGAACTTATGCATAATTTGAAAAGAATGTGTGAGTACTTTCATTAAATTGTGAACAAAATGCGTGCCTTGATCTGTCACAAGCTCCCGAGGTAAGCCAAAATGCGGGAAAACATCCTTCATTAGACACTTTGCCACTGAAACAGCTATGGCGGACCGTAAAGCCCAAGCTTCTGCCCATCTGGTAGCGTAATCTGTACATGTTAGAATATAACGATTATTACTGAGTATGGCTGGAGGTGTAATAGGTCCAATAAAATCAAGACCCCACTTCTGGAAAGGTTCTAAAGGTAAGACAGGTTGTAGAGGGAAAAAATGGCGTTGTAACGGCTATCCAGACCTCTGACAATTATCACATTGTTTGACAAACTGAGATACATCCCTGTACATAGTAGGCCACCATAGTCCGCTTTGCAGAATTTTCCGGTACGTTAAATCTGTTGCAAAATGCCCACCGGAAGGTATTGAATGTGTCAAAGCTATAACTGAGTTTACTTCATGTGGAGGAATACAGTGAAGTAAAACTCCAGTGCGATCCATATAATACAACTCTCCAGCAATCAACCAAAATTTGCGACTGTAAACTGCAATTTTCTTACGCATTGTAGGAGAAATCTGAGCAGGAAGACATCCATCAGTAAGAAAAGTTAATATCTGATCATAATATGTAGCTGGCATAGGGGGTTCTGTAGATTCATCATTAGTTGGTTCAGTAACATAAATCGCGGGTGTGGTGTCATCTACACCGACCGGAGCTTCACCGAAATCTAAGCGAGAAAGGAAATCTGCTAATGCATGTGAACTGCCGGGCCGATGAATTACTTCGTAATCCAACTCTTGTAAAAGTAGAACCCAACGCGCTAATCGACCACCTAAATGCTATTGCCGTACCAGATAGACAAGTGCAGCATGATCTACATGAAAAGTAAATTTGCGGCCAAGTAAATAGTGCCTGAATTTCTTTACAGAATACACTAAACCCAGACATTCTCTTTCAGTTATAGAGTAATTCTTTTCAGTAGGAGCAAGCCTTCGACTTGCATAGTAAACAAGCCGGAACCACTTATCAGTTTGCTGCATTAAAACACTGCCAATGGCGATATCTGATGCGTCTACAAAAACATGAAATGGGCATTCCCAATCAGGAGGTTGTAGAATTGGAACCTATGTTAATAAGCTTTTGAGACGATTAAATGCTGTTTGACATTCCTGAGTCCAAACAAACTGTCGAGGAGTACTGGTTATTAATCTATTGAGAGGTATTGCCAAATGAGCGAGCCACCGTAAATGTCGACCATGCCACCTGACTTGACCCATGAATCGCATGACTTCTTTCGGTGTAGTAGGCACAGGTGCTTCTAACACAGCTGCAATTTTATCTGGATCGACTTGTATGCCTTGTGCAGAAACAATATGGCCAAGCAGCTTACCACATGAAACTGCAAACACAGACTTGTTTGGGTTCAGGCAGAGTCTGTATTCACGACACTTCTCAAAGCAACACCGTAAATGATACAGGTGTGTTACCATCTTACCAAATAAAGAGAAATCATCTAGATATACTTGCATGAAAGAAGTAAGATAGGGGGAGAAGATTTCTTGCATACATCATTGAAAAGTACTAGGAGCATTTCTTAATCCAAACCACATAACTGTACAAGCAAAAACACCCCAATTGGTAATGAAAGCTGTTTTTGGTATATCTTCCTCAGCCATTCTGACCTGATTATACCCACTATATCCATCCAGAAATGAATACATTTCGTGCCCAACCACTCTATCCAGCATTGTATCAAGAAATGGAAGAGGAAACGGATCTAGCACCGTAGCTGCATTCAGTTTCCGGTAATCCACACATATGCGTAGCTGCTTATTCTTCTTAGGGACGATAACAATGGGTGATATCCACTCAGCATGTTCTATTGGAACAATGAATCCAACTTTTAATAACCTATCAAGCTCTGCCTTTACCTGTGCTGCGTAGTTAGGATTCATCCGGTAGCTGGGTTGTTTAATTGGTTTTGCTTCCGGTTTAAGTACAACTCGATGCTGATATATGCGAGGATCCAGACCCTTAATGTCACAGTAATCCCATGCAAAAACATCAGCGAACTCACGAAGTAACTGGATCAGATCTGCTTGAAATACTTCAGACAATCCTTCCTTTATTTTGATAGGTCGTGGATTAACTTCATCCCCTAAATTATATGTGATCAACTGATCTTCTGGAACATAGAATTGACGAGGTTTTTCTGAATCATCGACTGATTGTAAAAGTTGTTGTATAGCAGTTTCATCCTTAGCAGCAGTATTTTCTGTTTCTACTTCTTTGGTCACAGGAATCACCGTACACACTGCCAGATTCCAGTGATCTACAAGAGATTGTAAATCAACAGTCCCTAAGGAAATTAAATCTATGTTATTCTTCAAAAATTCTTCTTCTTCGTCATCGGATAAACCATCTAGCATGTGAACTGGTTCTGCCACATAAGGTCTAGCATGTAGTTCACAGGGTTGAATAGCATCTAATTTTACAACATATTTTCGGTTATTGTCTTTGAAAGTGAGTTCCTATGCGGACCAATCCTATATAACCTTAGTTTGTTTCAGCCAAGGACGGTTGAAAAGAAGGTTATAATCAAGACTAGACTCCGGTAGTTCTAGAACTACGAAAGTCATCTTAAAAGTGGTTCCCTACAAAGTGATTGGCACATTCCGTACGAGTCCTACTAGATGGACTCTGGATTGGTCGGCCATTCTAACAAAAAACTGCACAGGTTCGATTTCGGTCCATCCTAACTTTTTACAAAGTGCTGCAGTAGCTATGTTTACACCGGACCCACCATCAATTAATACTTGAGTAGTTTTATGATTTTTGTACCATACCGTAATTAAAGGAACCGAGTGATCCACCGTAGAGTCAGTTTCTGGTTGTATTGTTGTCGTTGCTGGAATGCAGGCAGACTCAGGACTGAACTATTGCTGAAACTGTTGCCGAACTCCTGGTACTAATGCAAGTAACTGGCCAAGAGGGAGAGTAATGGCTGCTTTAGATAAAATTTCCCATGCTTGATCTGCTTGATTTGTACTTTTCACCAATTTTGAAGAAGATGCGTCGGTTACTGGGATTGACTCTTGCTCTTGTGCAGTTTCTTTTGACAGCGGAACTTGTGTCACCGGAGTAGGATCTGGGAACACTGGAGGTTCTGTGGTGGTCCACTGACTAGCTTTGTCGTACATTCTTTGCTGTTCTCGGATGCCTGGTTCAAATATTTCAGCTGCTGGTTGTAGTGGCTTACCAGATCTGGTCTGAACTACTGCAGCTTGTGTTTCTATGGGTGTGATATGAACCATATTTGTCATTGGATTCTCGTGCTCCTTCTTCCTTTGATCATATTCGGCCGCATCTTTACAAAAACTTTGAATGTGTCCTAATTCACCACAGAAATGACAACGAGGAGGTGGCAAAGCATTACCTTCTTGTGGTGGACCTGTCTGCCAGCGGTTTGCATTGTAGTTATTATTTCTCTATCCTCGATAATTTCGGTAGCCTTGCTGCTGGTTGTTTCTCATTTGAGGAGGTACATAGTGATTGGCAGGCTGCCCTGGTTCTTGTATAATTGCATTTACTGTTGCTGTTCCCTGCACTTTGGCATTGTATGCATAATTTTCGGTGGAATGTCCGGTCATATTGCAGATAGCGCAAAACAACTGATTAAGGGCACAAGTGGCACTGGTATGCCCTGAATTCTTGCACGTGGTGCAGTACATCTGTCTGGTCGGATCTTCGGCAATATTCTTACTCGCTTTTAACCATTCCAGGTCTTCTATAAATCCTCCTACCTTATTCTTGAGCTGCAAAGCCATTGCAATAACCGCATCTAATATCATAGCTTCCACACAGCGGATGATCATAATCTATCTGAGCTGCGGAGTTAACCCATTAATAAACCATTGAGTGATAACATCAACCGGCAAGTTTGCATGGGCCGGCGGTAGTTGCCTCAAATACGTTCGGAACAGGGTGGCATATTCCTGCACAGTCTGGTGCAGTTTTTGTTTGTTGTTCTGTAAATAGTCAAAAATTTCTACCGGATTTTTCTTTAATCGGAATCTCTGCAAAAATGCATCCCTTACTGCTTCATAAGTCACAAAATGATCAAAATCATATTCTGTAAGCCATCTGGCTGCCTCATTAACCAATGTAGACTGGAATACAATAGCTTTGTATGCCGGATTAGGGGGATGATTTAATACTGCATAACTAATTTCAAAAGTACGTACGTGGGCATCAAGATCATCACCTGGAAACCCACCGACTTTGGTGTATGTCACTCCTGTTGGAGCCGGTTGGGGTGGAAATGAATGTTGTTGTTGCTGCTGCTGTTGTTGCTGTTGTTGTTGTTGTTGCCCACTCATCGTGCTGGCAGTTGTATTGTTACTATCTACTGAGTCCCGATGCTGAATATCTGAACCGTCAGAATTTGTATCGTCAGCCTATGCACTTTCCGGCTTAATAATATCGTTCAGTATCTTTCGGATTTCAGTTTCGAATAAGCTACCTTCCTACTTGATATCAAATGTAGGGAAACTTACTCCGAATAGTGGTGACTTGAATGAAGATTCACCAGGAAATGGTAAACCGTCACCAGAAAATTGTGAACTCTCGGCAACAGGTACCAAAGTATCACCGAAATTTGTCGTATTTTCACCAGAACAAGGTAATGTTTCACCTTCACTGATTTCGTTGGCCAACACGCTTCTATTCTTAGACAAATTCGAATCTTGACCAGATGGTGTTAGGTCAACTGCATACTGCGTCCTGGTAGATTCTGGAGTGACTATATCTTTGATAGCCTGATGGAAGGATCAACTCTTCACTAGTTACTTTATCTTTTATAATTTATGATATGTTTAAATCTATTTGGGAATTATCAATATTTCTAGCTATAGATGGAGGAAAAAGATTTTCACTATTTTCAGAACTAGGTAAAACAATGGAAATTAATGGTAATACTCTAGATAATCTACGATCAAACTCTCTTGAATGCAAAGTTTCTTCTACAATTTTATCTTTAACTAATTCTTCAATTTCTGTATTTTCAGTAACATTAACTTCTACTAGACTACGAAATAGTCATTCAAACAAAGATGGAGGTAAAAAAGTACCACTAGATGAAGCTTCGTGAGACATAAAAGATTAAATGCAAATAGATTAATATTATATAAGTTGTTTATATGAATGATTTCCTATACAAAACTTAAACAATAGAATTCTAGCTAAGTATAAATTCTTTTTCCACTCTTCAGTTCTTCACTTCGTCTTCAACAGAAGTTGCATATCATATGCTTCAATCTCGTAATGTCGCAATCTTGTAAACTTGTAATCTCGTAACCTCCTTCGCAATGATTTGTCAGAAGAAGATCATTAGAACCACATAAGTATGTTTTTTAATAAATATAAAACACTCATGTATTAATCAAACATTCAATACATAACTTAAACCTATACTAACACATGTATAGACAGACTTCTAATTTCCTAACTTTCATGCATATGTAAACATCTACTTTACATGCAAACACACATTTGTTTACATGCAAACATGCATCATACAACACTTCAATATCTCTCATGCATTCATGCATATCATCATATATTCATGCATACATGTTCAACTAACTTATGCACATATACATACCTACACACACATACTCACATACATGTATATGCACATACATAACATTTATAAATATACATTTACTATTACATACATAAAATCATGCATACATATCTTAACATGCACATGCATACATACATATCACATGCATATACATGCACTCATGAACTTGCATACATCCTAATCATGCACTAAAATCTAATATGCATGCACTCATATTACATGCATACACTCATGCATATTCATCCTCTCTCTCTCTTTCTCTCTTTCTCTTAATGCCTCATAGAGCCGAATTCAACGTATGAGACGGATCATGTACAAGGATGAACGCATATACCAAATCACTATATAAATATGCAGACTTTTTCTTTTGTTTAAGGTGCAAAATCATATAAATGTCACTAAAGCGTGATCGAAGGGATAGTATATGAATTACGTGAGAGATTCGAGAAATCATACCAAAATCTATAGTAACTAATAAAGTATGTGATCCAAGTATAGGATGATTAAATACACACTATTTTGAGCATACCCATAAAATAAAAGATAGAATTCTCTTTTTATCTTCATGATTCAGGGAATATGATGCATGAACACTCAAGTAAAATAGCGTGGACCACAAAAAATCTAAAGCAACCAAACAGTGAATAGAATAATAGGAAACCACTTTTGAACTAACTAACATCATAACAAGTTGCATAACAAGTTACGTAATCTCATCTCTGTTTTATGCTTCTCATAGCATCATAACAAGTTGCATCAATTTGACAGGTTATAATTTATGAGGTGGATATCTATCAAGGAACATTCTAAACGAAAAGAACTTGTAAGTCATGGATGTGTTTATAAGCACACAAATCTCTCCCCCCCTCTCTCTTTCTCTCTCTCTCTCTTCTCGCATGATACATAGTCAACAGACACCTACATCTCTGATGCGCAATAGCAGCACACGTTTCCCTCTCTCTCTCTCTCTCTCTCTCTCTCTCTCTTTCTTCCATGCTTGCGGCTGACATTAGCAGTCTGTTAGTCCACCGAAAATACACTAAGCAAGCAGGTAGAGCTGCCAGGAGGAAGACTCTCCATCTCTCTCTACTTTTGCTCTCTGTGCATGCCTTAGACCACCGCCAGACTTGTTTCCCTCTCTACGTTGTCATCACCATAGCTCTCTGCGCTCAGTATTGCCTTTGTCATCCATCTCTCTCTCATTACTTTCTCTCTCTTTCTCTCTCTCAACGTAGCATCGAAATCTCTTTTTGATTCCACCGCCCATGCCTCTCTATCGGACGCAACCTGCCTCACCATCAGGCCGACAGTAGCGTAAGGCTTCCTCGATTCTCTCTGTCGGTGCACGTGGTAGTCGCCAATTCTCTCTCAATGCATCAACAACATCCTCTCTCTCTTGGGACACCGTCACGAGTCTCTCTCTCGCCACTACCAGCAGTCTCTGTCGACGGCGACAGTCCTTTGTAGCACAACCTCCATTTGTACCCTCTCAATGCATCAACAACATCCTCTCTCTCTTGGGACACCGTCACGAGTCTCTCTCTCGCCACTACCAGCAGTCTCTGTCGACGGCTACAGTCCTTTGTAGCACAACCTCCATTTGTACCCTGATTCTCTCTCTCTCTCTCTCTCTCTTTATCTTTCTCGAAATTGGCAACCAATATTTTCTCTCTTCTCCAGCTCTGTCGTCATGCCACAGCAGTTCTCTCTCGCTCTGACACGGTTCTCTCTCTGTCTCCCGGAGATTCTTTGCATCATTGATTGTATCACAGCCCCTTCATCTGCCCGTCATCAGTCATGTATCTCTCTTCCCCTCTCTCTCTCTCTCTTGCGCACCTACAACCGTCTTCGGATATCTATCTCTACCTGTCATACTCCACAACACGCAGAGGC
This sequence comes from Ceratopteris richardii, assembly GCA_020310875.1. Classification (NCBI taxonomy): domain Eukaryota; kingdom Viridiplantae; phylum Streptophyta; class Polypodiopsida; order Polypodiales; family Pteridaceae; genus Ceratopteris; species Ceratopteris richardii. Next base: position 51,217,045 of record CM035433.1, on the reverse strand, counting down.
CTTAGGCAACTGCCGATTATGGCTCTCACTCTCCCTCTGTACAGCCCCATCTGCGTGCCACCATAGCCTCCGTCTTTCTCATGGTTTTTGTCTCTTCAGCCGTTTATGCACGATCCTGGACATCTGCTCTCTCTACCTAGCTGCCATGGCTCTCTGTTGTGCGCAACACCTAGAGGAGTACAATAAGAGAACCTACAGAGCACAAAAAAGTGAACAATGCACAAAAGCGTATGCAAGGGATTGACATAGCTCTACATTTCTCTCTCCCTTTCTCTCTCTCTCTCTTCGGACGTACCTGTCAGAAGAAGATCATTAGAAAAACATTTCAAAAATTATATATATATAGAAATATCTAACCTTTAACGTGTGCATGCATTTCTATTTTTTAACTAACAGAATTAGGCATGCATTCTAAGAACTAACTCATGCACTCCTAGAAGTTAACACACACACACAAAGACACACTTTCACTTAAAATTTAACGTATGTTAAATAAAATATATTAACTATATAGTTAATATATTTTATTCAACGTATGTTATATAGAATATATTAACTATATATACTATAGTGTTGTTTAGATAATTAAACTTAGTATTCATTTAATAATCTATTTTAACTTGAGAATTCATATTGATTAACTATAAATAAATAAATAAATAAATAAATAAATATATATATATATATATATATATATATATATATATATATATATATAATTCGTACTAACCATATAAATATATACTAATCTATTTACACCTAGTGCAAATTTTAGATATTTAGAGTAGTACTCATACTTATATGCTCACTTATAGAAACCTAAACATATATTCACATATAATGATGATCATAATTATCCATGTTCATACACATGTCACTACATATAAGATATCTATATAAATGAATAACAAGTTTAATGTACCCATAAAAATCATAGATCCACATATATATAAACTCATGTTTAAGTAAACAAAAACACACAAACACATAAATATAAGTGCACACAAATGAATTTTTTAGGTATACATATGTAAATACATACATGTGGCAAAACCCACTTTCTCATTCATTCTTATATGAACACATACACATTAAGTGCATTTCACATATATAAATATAGGTTCACAAACCTATAAACATAAGTACATATAAATGAATATTCTTAAATTTATGAATGCATATATACATAGTCTCAAAAACATATAAAAAATATAAAATGAAGAGTAAGAGTAAGAATCAATTGTCTTTTCATTCTGCATATAGTTTCTTCTTTTTCCTGTAGGTACCCAAGAGAAACATTAGTCAATTTAAACCAATGCATTAAAAATTATGTGAGAAAGATATGAGATAATTGACTTTAAATCAAAATATTTTTATTTTTCTATATATAAATCCAGGTAAGGAAATCCTTCCGACATCTGCCCCCACAAAACTTGCACATCGTCCTCGATGGGCGAACCTGCAGCTCAATGGAATGCAATATCAAATTCTTTGGTAAAATCTATAATTTAACTCTAAATAATATTACAAAAAATGCTTCTAATTTCTAATCATGTTTTTGATAGTGAAGAGGATTTCTAAAATTACATAAATATGAATTAGAAATTATTTCAGTCAATGCATATAGTCAAAAATACAAATTTAGAAAATCCTATAAAGGCTATTTAGATAATTGAGGTACTTACCTTCCATTAACCCTGTTCTTAAGTAAAATTTAATTTATATAAGTATGCTTTCTTTTATTTTCTAGACGTCCACCATAAGATACATTTAACTAACTCTTTTGAAGCAAACCTCTGCCTCATATAGGCCGCATAGTATTTCAGAAGTGGTTTCGAGACCACAACTGAATCATATTTTTCTTTTTCATTTCTTTTGTATTCTCTTTTTTTCTTTTCTTTTTTCTTTCTTTTGTTTTTCTCATCTTGCAGTAGCCATTAATATACTGCTTGATGTTCTCATTTTTCTCTTTTCTTAATTTTTCTTCGTAACTTTTTTGTTTAAGGGGAAAGGCTTAACCCCTAATCAGAGCAGAGGATCTAGAAATTTGCTACAGCGAGAATTACGATCTCATTTGCTAGACGGGTTCAAAAAGTAAAGAATTCTACTAGTATAAAGTGAATTTCTCTTTTACTAGGGGTCGCAGTTCAAATTTTCTGCTCTCCTATCTTCACAACGCATTACAAGTTCTCTAAATCAAACTTTCAACCTGTATACATTTTCCTACTTTAATTTTACGTTTATTATTTATGTAATTTTAATAAATTTCCTCTTTATATCACAAACAAATAAAATCCTATTTATGAAATGCATGAAAAGGAAAATAATTAATACAAATAATTCGAATTAAATGACCTGGTTATTCTTCAACTTCATCTTCCTCCTCCAGGAAGTCTTTATCCAATTCGAACTTATTACTTTCTCTTCTTTTAAATAACTTGATTCTTTTCCCTACAATCAAATTTCTTAACACAGAACCATCAAATTCTCGAAATTTATAAGTACTTGTCTCAAAAACTGAAACAACAACATAAGGTCCGAAGCAATGTTTAGTTAGTTTACGGTCTGCATCGTATTGAGTATCGAACGTACTATCATATACAAGCACCCAATCACCACTCTCTATTGGTTGCGGTCTGAGTCTATGTTTCTTATCAAAATATATTTTATTTTTCAGTCGAGATGTTTTTATTTTTTTAATTGCTTCTTTTAGATTTTCATTTCCTTGCTTTGGTTGTTTAATCCTAAGCATTAATAATTCCTCTCGTGAAACATTATCTTTCCAACCTAAACTCATATCCAATTAACTATCTGAGTATGTACGGGAAATATCGGTTTCTGACAGTACATGAGTTCAGTCGGCATAAAACCAATTGTTCTCGTGTATGTCATTCTATCAGCCCAAAGAGCAAATGGGAGATATTTTGGCCATTGAACAATATCTCCATGGCAAGCTTTCGAGATAGCCTTCACTATGGAAGGATGCCCTCATTCTATTTTACCATTTGCTTCTAGATTATAGGCAGTCGTAAGAGATAATCGAATCCCATGCTGTGCAAAGAATTATCTTGCCTCTAGCATCTAACTCACCTCTATCCGCTACTACTTTTTCTATATATCCAAATCTGGATAATACTTCTTCTAGAAGGAATACGCATACATTATAAGTAGTATTGGAACGAAGCATTCTACCCTCGATGTGATTTGTCAAATCCTCTCGTGCAAGAACGATATATCTCATACCACTATTGTTTATTGGCATGGTCACAAGTTCGACTACCCACTTGTAATGAATACAAGGTGGATAGGTCGGGTGAAGGGGGTCTCTATGCTTGACAAAGGAATGTAACTGGCATGTACTACAAGTGCTCACAAATTCTTTAACATTTACGTACATCCTCGGCCACCAATAGCTTTCCCTAATATTTTCATATGTAGCAACAAAGCCTTTATGACCAGCCCAAAGGCTTTCATGCATCTCTTGCATAACTTGCACTTGAAAAACTTTTAAACCTAGTACTCTTTGAGGGTTTTGTACCTTTCCTCTAGCATGTCTCCAAATATATCCATCTTTCAAGAAGAAGTTGAAAGACTTCTTCCTGATGTTCTAGAACCGATTTGAAGACCAACTTGGGAGAGGCTGAAACAAACTCAGATAGTTTCCTATACCTCGCTACTCTCCTTCATAATCATTTTCTCTAAATCTCTCATATCTATAGGTAGATGTTTCATAATTTATTAAATTTATATGATTATCTATTGCTTCACTATCATTGTCGAATTATGCTCTTGAAAGCATATCAGCAACGGTGTTATGTTTACCAGCTATATGAACAAAAGCTGGATTAATGAATTTAATAAAGGCTATCCATCGTAACATGGCTATGTCTGGAGATGAACAATTAGCTATTAAACCTATTAACAGAAGACAATCGGTCTCTACTATTACATTAGCTCGTATAAAGTATTCCCTATCTATTTTTAAAGCTGTAACTAATCCCCATAATTCTCTCTTAATTTGCGGGTAATTCCTTTGAGTATCATGTAAGATCTTCGCTCCAAAGCGAACTACGTATCTTTGCTCCTTATCATCATCCTGCCCAATGACCTAGCCTATACCAATAGGATTGGTGTCAACAGTTAGGATTACAGGTTTATTTCCTGTATAGTCAATACGTTTCAAAATAGGAGTACTGATAAGCAATTGCTTTAGATGCCTCATCGTTCTAGAATGCTTATCAGTCCAAAAGAATTTCTTTCTTTTTCTCAATAAATCATAAAGTGGATTCGCTACATGAGCAAAGTGAGGGATCTAGATGACATAGAAAACACATTTAGAAATCTTCTTACTTCACTAACGTTGCGACATCTCTCAGAAATCCTACTAATAGCATCAACTTTTACTGGATAGGGTCTATGACCGTAATGGCCACATAAGTGTCCAACTATCAGCACTTCATTAACACCAAAAGTAGATTTCTCTAGGGAGAAAGTTAGTCCAACCTCTTCAAATCTTTCAAATATCTTTTCGCAATCAGAAATATGGCTGGAAACAAACTTTCTACAACCAAATGAATCTATACTTTGATCTTTTTCTTTTTCCGAACACCCTTTTATTGGAATGTCATAAATAAAAGGCATTGTCACTTTTGGGATAAAGTCATGTAGGACCAGATTCATAGCATTCATCATGTGTGCCACAGAATTCGTCGCTCCTTGTGGTAAAGTACACATGCGTACTAAGCCCAAAGGAGTCTTCATCGTGGTCACATCTCAACTCTCAATCGCTAACTAAAACTGATCATACCCTGAATACAGGTCTCCCATTGAATAGATGGAATGACCAGCAAATGCCTCGGCAAACTCATCTACAATGGGACACGTTCCTACATTCCTAATAGTGACTTTATTCACAGGCTGCAGATCTTGGATAAAGCGTAGCTTCCCCCTGTTTTTCGGTACTCTGAACCACCTATTGGAATATGGTGCTAAGGATGGTTCCAACATTCTCATGGAAATCTTCTCCTTTAACAGTCTCATTAGCTCAGGTAAATGAGCCTTTGGAACTGGTATTGGACGAAGATTCCAGGGAATGTGTGGTACTGTGAAAATAATCATTGGAGCTACTAACTTTGGGTCTACACATCCTATCTCGTGTGGGAATAAATAAAATGCTTTAACATGACGAACAATCATCTTGGTAAACTGATCTTTTTCAATTTGAGAAAGAAATTCATCACCAAATTTAATATATTTCTTACTCTCTTCAGTAAATATATGACCTATCTTTGATCGATCTCTAAGTATAGGGTCATCTGATACTCGTCAAAATATATCATGACTATCTTTGGGTAAGGGTTGAGCTACATGCTTTATTTTCTTTTCTATAGTTTTGTATTTGGTTTCTATGCTAACTTCATGTTCTAAGATGAATTCACAAATATCCTCATATTCTTGAATGGAATTAAGAATTATCAGATTGGATTCTAAATTTTCTTGGGAAACATTTTCTAACTCTTCTATTAAAGTAGAACTTTTTGAGAGTTTAATTATACACTCAATTTTCTCGTCACTTGAAATTAATCCTAATTTCCTAAAATATTTTTCAGTTTGTTTTCTAAATATTTTTGTAAGGTTTTCTTTAGTAATATAATGTAAGCTAGTCGTAGGAGTACAAACTAAATAATCTTCGAATTTATGCTCATTGATAGGCGAGACATCAAAACAATGTCCACTATTGTCCCGCTCAATAGTGGAGTCTAGCAAAAATTTTGATCATAATATGCCCCATATTCTCTTACAATCGATGGATCATCACATACATGACTGATCGAGTTAATGGGACTTCTTCTTTAGTTCTTTCTATTTCTAGTGTGATTTGAGCATACTGTCATAACTTGCAAAGAATCCATCCCTGACTTGGATCGAATTCTTGCATATGCTCACCCGTCGTTCATTGCTTTTGTTCCATTCTCATCTGAGCTATAAATGGCTGTCCAAGAATTACTTCATACGAACAATTGTCTTGAACGAAGAAGTGAAACTCTCCTCAAATGCCACCTATTATTATAGGCACATTGGCACATGCACCTAATAAAATGCCAGAGCCATTGTTAGTTGTTCTCATTCGCCAGCCGTTCTCTTTATCGATTGACCATCTAAATTTGTCAAAAAACTTCTTTGAAATAATGTTTATCTCTGACCCCGAGTCAATGAGAGCCAGAGCTAAATAGGAATCCTTCTCATCTCCAATTCTAATCTTCACTTCTGGTGTGCCTCGTGCCCAGAAGGTAGTGTTAAATTTACTTTCACTCTTTAATAACTCATCATCAGGCTGTATGGGTCTTAGAAAATTTCTATTTATGCTTCCCGTTGTAAATTCTTCATTATCCTCATAGTCACTTTCACTTAGTCCGACTGCATCATTCATAGCTAGAGTTTCCTCTGCCACATCTTGCATATCCTCGTCTTGTGGCAAAGGAAAATGTCTCCTTCTAATCAGTCGAATAAAACTGTCCTTGAACTCCGGTTTTGCTATGGAAAACACTTGTTCAAGTGACATCGTTACTTGACTTTTTAGAAGAATGTCATTTAAAATCTCCCTATCATCATTTTTCTTTTCGAGCTCAAAAATCATAATAGCATGTGGAACTCTTCTACCCTTCTTTTTTCCTTTCTCTTCATTTTGCTTTTGGTCCTCTTTATTTTCAGTTTTAGAGTTTTCTTTTTCCAATTTCTTTTGTTCTTCTTGTGATTGACAATTTTCATCTGTTGGCTTTTTGCCTTCCTTTATCATCTTTCTCTTCTCTTCTTGAGATAAATTTGATCCCTCAAACTGAACTTTTTTATCAATTTTCTTCTCATGTTCTCTTGTTTGTCTCTTAGTTACTCTCGTATCACCTTCTCTACATTATCCTGTAAATCTTCTCGTCTTCGTTTTTCCTCAACATTAGCAATGTGAGAAAAAACAGAGGATTGATCTACAGGAGATTTCCATGCAGTTTTATACATTATCTCATCTCTAGGTCTTACCAGTGCCTCTATCGAATACGGATTTTGGCTAGGCATAGAAAGAGGCCTATCATCGACTGGTTCTAATCTAGTAGCCGAGGTGCTGGCAGTTGCATTAGAGATTGTTAAGTTTTCATATAACTTTTTCATTCCTCCTTTGCCCCAATTGATGGATAAAGGAAGACATGACCTAAAGTCACACAATCTTCTATCAATTTCTACAACTAATTGATTTTCCTTCGTGCTTTTTAATTCATCACATGCATAAGCTGCATGCTCCTGACTATCACACCATACACATTGCTCTCCTCCAGTTCCTCTTCTTTCAGTATTTCTTTGAAAGGCTGGCTGAGTAGCAAACTGCGGAGCTAGATGGAAGACTGGTTGAGGAGGAATGTATTGAGGCATAAGTGGTTGTACAGGTGGTGCTTGCCCTACACCACTAGTGCTAGCCTTAGGATCATTAAAGCTCATGGAGTAAACCTATTTATTCAATTGGGCAACCTCTTTTGAAAGAGATGCTTGCATGTTCATGACATTCTCCATCTTCTTACATAGAATATCCAGTTGAAATTCTATCCGAGCTTTAGTGGCAGCTGAATTGTTAGCGGTAGTCCTAGTAGTAGGCATTGGCATGTCAACTTGCCTTGTAGTAGGAGTCTCACTAGGCTGAGAAGCATTAGGTATAGCATACAAAATTGTTTGCCTTTGCTTCATTTGAGCAATAGACTCTATCTATTTTTTGACCTTTTCCCAGTCGTCAGTCAGCCCATACCTTTTTCTTGGCTCCTCTATACGTCTTTCAATTTCAACCCTATCCTCAGGACTTAGTATCTTAAGGAAATATATAATTACATCTGGGTTTATTGCATTTCTATCATCTTCGAGGAGTTGAGCTAAATGTCTCATAAACTCACCGTGAAGATGAGTTAAGGACTCATTGCTCTTTACAGTGTTTAACCAACGCAAAAAACCTTCCTGAGTGTGCTTGGTAGAGTCCTCGAGGTAGAAGATCTTATGTAATTCTTTTCTAAATTATTCCCAAGTTTTATTGGTGTGCTCTTGTATACTTTCTAGAATTGAACTAGAAACAACTCGGCCAAAGTATTTGACTAAAACATCATCAGGCAAACCCTGGATTTGCACTTTCTCCTAAAATACATCCAAGTATTCTGTAATGTTTAAGCTAGTGAATTTTCCTTTTTCTTTTAAAATAGCTTGGACTGTACGAGTTCCTTGCTTCTCAATCATCATATTTTTGAACATCTCCTCCATTTTGTGTTCTTGATAACGATTTGAATGGAGTAAAAGATCCCTAATGACAGGTTCTAATTGTTCTCTAAACTGCCTAAACCTATCACTAGTTGATAAAGCTAGGGATGTTGGCTTTACCTAGTCCTAGGCTTTACTATTTTTAATCTTCTTTTCTTAAATCTTTTTGTTTTCTTAAACCTAAATTTATACTTATCTCTTTAATTTAATCTTCTTTGATTTTGGATAAAACAAGAAATAAAAGCTTAACTCTAAATCAAAAGAACTTAAATCTAAACTCTTTTTATACTATAAACTTCTTTTTGTGCAATGAAATAAACAAACAATCTTTCTGTTTCCAAAATAAAATCTTTCTATTTGGTGCTGTAAAAAAATAATCCTTTTAGAAAAATTTCCTAAGATCTAATATGAGGATATTTAAATGCTTTAAACAAAATTATCTTTACTAAATAAAAAAGAAAGGTTTCAATACTCTTTCAATGCAAGTATGAAAGTACTTAAATCCTGGTGCAAATGAAAACAACCTTTCTTTTTTTTAGTGATGTGAATGAACTAAAAATAAAGAACTTGAGAAACACCTTACTTGAAATTTGCTTGATGTAGAGTTTCTAAAGTTCACGTGATATATGTTTTTACAAACTTTTTTAGTAAATCCTAAATACAAAACTAAAGTGAATGTGAAAAAGTCTTGATCTTCTTGTATGTTGAGGGGGGGGATGAAATGATGAAGCTCCTCTGGTTAGATATCCTTCTTCCCATGGAGGCGCTTAGGTCCTAAGACCAGCCCTCAACACCTAGGGAAAAAGCAAGCAACAAAAATCTTCACATTTTGTTGCAGCTTCTTTCTTCACTTTCCTGCATACAAGAAGAAGATAAAGTTACTTATTGTAAAGAAAAACTGAAAATACAATGCAAATCCTAAACACACTATCGTCACGCTTCACGTCGGGTTCACCAAATGTCGTAGAGGGGTGTGAAGGAAGGGAGACGTTCATCTAAAATATTCACGCTAACCTAACCATGTGACTACACGCAAGGTGCTTCTAAGTATGCTTCGGGTTTTGGGAGCGATTTGTGATGACTGGTGGATCAATTCAATCGTCTCGCTAACGGCGCACACAAGGTGACTATGCAGGACAAGTATTTTTTACTTAGGACAGTAAGGTAAAGCGTTTCTATATCTATTGGCTGCGTCTATATAGGATGGAAGAATCAACTCTTCACTAGTTACTTTATCTTTTATAATTTCTGATACGTTTAAATCTATTTGGGAATTATCAGTATTTCTAGCTATAGATGGAGGAAAAAGATTTTCACTATTTTCAAAACTAGGTAAAACAATGGAAATTAATGGTAATACTCTAGATAATCTATGATCAAACTCTCTTGAATGCAGAGTTTCTTCTACAATTTTATCTTTAACTAATTCTTCAATTTCTGTATTTTCAGCAACATTAACTTCTACTAGACTAGGAAATAGTAATTCAAACAAAGATGGAGGTAAAAAAGTACTATTAGATGAAGCTTCGTGAGACATAAAAGATTAAATGCAATATATTAATATTATATAAGCTGTTTATATGAATGATCTCCTATACGAAACTTAAACAATAGAATTCTAGCTAGGTATAAATTCTTTTTCCCCTCTTCAATTCTTCACTTCGTCTTCAACAGAAGCTGCATATCATATGCTTCAATCTCGTAATGTCGCAATCTCGTAAACTTGTAATCTCGTAATCTCCTTCGCAATGATCTGTCAAAAGAAGATCATGAGAACCACATAAGTATGTTTTTTAATAAATATAAAACTCATGTATTGATCTAACATTCAATACATAACTTAAACCTATACTAACACATGTATACACAGACTTCTAATTTCCTAACTTTCATGCATATGTAAACATCTACTTTACATCCAAACACACATTTGTTTACATGCAAACATGCATCATACAACACTTCAATATCTCTCATGCATATCATCATATATTCATGCATACATGTTCAACTAACTTATGCACACATACATACCTACACATACATACTCACATACATACTCACATACATGTATATGCACATACATAACATTCATACATATACATTTACTATTACATACATAAAATCATGCATACATATCTTAACATGCACATGCATACATACATATCACATGCATATACATGCACTCATGAACTTGCATACATCCTAATCATGCACTGAAATCTAATATGCATGCACTCATATTACATGCATACACTCATGCATATGCATCCTCTCTCTCTCTCTCTCTCTCTCTTTCTCTCTTTCTCTCTTTCTCTTAATGCCTCATAGAGCCGAATTCAACGTATGAGACGGATCATGTACAAGGATGAACGTATATACCAAATCACTATATAAATATGCAGACTTTTTCTTTTGTTTAAGGTGCAAAATCATATAAATGTCACTAAAGTGTGATCAAAGGGATAGTATATGAATTACGTGAGAGATTCCAGAAATCATACAAAAAACTATAGTAACTAATAAAGTATGTGATCCAAGTATAGGATGATTAAATACACACTATTTTGAGCATACCCATAAAATAAAAGATAGAATTCTCTTTTTATCTTCATGATTCAGGGAATATGATGCATGAACACTCAAGTAAAATAGCGTGGACCACAAAAGTTCTAAAGCAACCAAACAGTGAATAGAATAATAGGATCATAAAACCACTTTTGAACTAATAGCATCATAACATCACAACAAGTTGCATAACAAGTTACGTAATCTCATCTCTGTTTTATGCTTCTCATAGCATCATAACAAGTTGCATCAATTTGACAGGTTATAATTCATGAAGTGGATATCTATCAAGGAACATTCTAAACGAAAAGAACTTGTAAGTCATGAACGTGTTTATAAGCACACAAATCTCTCCCTTTCTCTCTCTCTTTCTCTCTTTCTCTCTCTCTCTCTCTCTCTTCCCCCATGATACAGAGTCAAAAGACACCTACATCTTTGATGTGCAATAGTAGCACATGTTTCCCTCTCTCTCTCTCTCTCTCTCTTTCTTTCATGCTCGCGGCTGACATTAGGAGTCTGTTAGTCCACCGAAAATACACTACACAAGTAGGCAGAGCCGCCAGGAGGAAGATTCTTCATCTCTCTCTACTTTTGCTCTCTCCACATGCCCCAGACCACCACCAGACTTGTTTCCCTCTCTACGTTGTCATCACCATAGCTCTCTCCGCTTAGTATTGCCTTTGTCATCCATCTCTCTCTCTCATTACTTTCTCTCTCTTAGTGCAGCATCGAAATCTCTTTCCGAGTCCACCACCCGTGCCTCTCTATCGGACGCAACCTGCCTCACCATCAGGTCGACAGTAGCATAAGGCTTCCTCGATTCTCTCTGTCGGTGCACGAGGCAGTCCCCAATTCTCTCTCAATGCGTCAGCAACATCCTCTTTCTCTTGGGACACTGTCAGGAGTCTCTCTCTCGCCACTACCAGCAGTCTCTGTCGGCGGCTACAGTCGTCAGTAGCACAACCTCCATCTGTATGCGGATTCTCTCTCTCTCTCTCTCTCTCTCTCTCTCTCTCTCTCTTTCTTGGAATTGGCAGCCAATATTTTCTCTCTTCTTCCACTCTATCGTCATGCCACATCGGTTCTCTCTTGCTCTGACACGGTTCTCTCTCTCTCTCTCCTAGAGATTCTTTGCATCATCGATTGTGCCACAGCCCCTTCATCTGCCCGTCATCAGTCATGTATCTCTCTTCCCCTCTCTCTCTCTCTTGCGCACCTACAACCGTCTTCGGATATCTATCTCTACCTGTCATACTCCACAACACGCAGAGGCCTTAGGCAACTGCCGATTATGGCTCTCACTCTCCCTCTGTACAGCCCCATCTGCGTGCCACCATAGCCTCCGTCTTTCTCATGGTTTTTGTCTCTTCAGCCGTTTATGCACGATCCTGGACATCTGCTCTCTCTACCTAGCTGCCATGGCTCTCTGTTGTGCGCAACACCTAGAGGAGTACAATAAGAGAACCTACAGAGCACAAAAAAGTGAACAATGCACAAAAGCGTATGCAAGGGATTGACATAGCTCTACATTTCTCTCTCCCTTTCTCTCTCTCTCTCTCTCTTTCGACGTACCTGTCAGAAGAGGATCATTAAAAAAACATTTCACAAATTATATATATATATATATATAGATATATCTAACCTTTAACGTGTGCATGCATTCCTATTTTTTAACTAACACAATCACGCATGCATTCTAATAACTAACTCATGCACTCGTAGAATTTAACACACACAAGAAGACACACTTTCACTTAACTATTTTAACGTATGTTAAATAAAATATATTAACTATATATATTATAGTGTTGTTTAGATAATTAAACTTAGTATTCATTTAGTAATCTATTTTAACTTGAGAATTCATATTGATTAATTATAAATAGATAAATATATATATAATTCATACTAACCATATAAAAATATACTAATCTATTTACACCTAGTGCAAATTTTAGATATTTAGAGTAGTACTCATACTTATATGCTCACTTATAGAAACCTAAACATATATTCACATATAATGATGATCATAATTATTCATGTTCATACACATGTCACTACATATAAGATATCTATATAAATGAATAACAAGTTTAATGTACCCATAAAAATCATAGATCCACATATATATAAACTCATGTTTAAGAAAACAAAAACACACAAACACATAAATATAAGTGCACACAAATGAATTTTTTAGGTATACATATGTAAGTACATACATATGGCGAAATCCACTTTCTCGTTCATTCTTATATGAACACATACACATTAAGTGCATTTCACATATATAAATATAGGTTCACAACCCTATAAACATAAGTACATATAAATGAATATTCTTAAATTTATGAATGCACATATACATAATCTCAAAAACATATAAAAAATATAAAATGAAGAGTAAGAGTAAGAATCAGTTATCCTTTCATTCTGCATATAATTTCTTCTTTTTTTTGCAGGTACCCAAGAGAAACACTAGTCAATTTAAACCAGTGCATTAAAAATTATGTGAGAGAGATATGAACTAATTGACTTTAAATCAAAATATTTTTATTTTTCTATAAATAAATCTAGGTAAGGAAATCCTTCCGACATCGCTACATATGCACTGGCATCTACATGTACATGAAAAGGTTTTGGCCAATCTGGTGTGATAAGAATTGGTGCAGCCACCAATTTGGACCTTAATGTCTGATGAGCATCCTCTTTTCCATTTAAAGGGTACTTCTTTACTTGTAAGTCTAGCCAAAGGCCTAACTATTTCTGCATACATTTTGATAAATCCTATGTGGTACCTTGTATGCACCAAGAAGCTTTGAATCTCTTTAGGAGATTTGGGTTTAGGTAACTTTAGTATAGAAATAATTTTATCAGGATCGGGAACCATACCTTTAACAGATACCACATGTCCCAAGAGGGTTCCTTTTGTCACAAGGAAATGATATTTATTTGGGTTGAGGTTTAATTTAGTCTCCCTGCATCTTTTAAAAACATTATGCAGCTGTCTCAAGTGATGGTCCAAGCAATCCAAAGGGGTCTCTTTGTGAGATCTTGAAAATGAAGAAAAGTCATGCATGAAAATTCTAAATGTTTCTAGCAATAAGGGTCCAAAAATGAGGTTGACGATCCTGTTAAAGGTGGTTGGAGCATTTCTGAGTCCAAACGGCATTTTTACATACACATATGTGCCCCAGGATGTGATAAAAGCAGTTGTTTCACGATCTTCTAGGTGGATGGATATTTGGTTATAGCCACTAAAGCCATCCTTAAAGCTATATAATGCGTGTCCAGCCACTTCTTCAATGACCTACTCTGTAGAAGGCATGGGGAATCCATCTGGAATGGTTACCTTATTGAGTGCTCTAAAGTCAACACAAATCCTGGGTTTCGTTGGTATTCTTCTTTGGTACTATAACAATTAGTGAAAGCCATTCTGAGTGTTCCATAGGAATGATGATTCTTGCATCCTCCATCTTTTGTATTTCCAAATAAACAGCTTCAACATATTTTGGGTTAAGTCTATAACTCTTTCCTCTTATTGGTTTGGCTCCATCAACAAGAGGGATTATATGCTCTCCATAATTGGCAAGCACTCTTGCTAAGTCTTTATAATGCCACACAAAAGCATCTGCATAGTGTGTCAAGAAAGATTTTACCTTTTCAAGCAGCTCTGGGTGGCTCCACAACCAAGTGGCCACCAAAATTGGACGATTATTTTCTTGAGTGCCTAATTGTACTTCTCTATCTACCATGGTATCTACATGCTCATCTCCACCCTTTTTTTCTTCCAATAGCTTTTCCTGCATTGTTGCATAAGCAGGAGTGTTCTGGATCTCAATGTATTCCTCTTTGTCCTGCATCCATCTTGCATGGATTTCTTGAATTGGCAAATCTTGAAGCTCCTGATTCCGTACGGTCAATTTTGATGTTGGATTTATCAAGTTCCTTGTGGGCCCGACTATATGCATTCCCAATGAGATCGTTAGTTTTTGAAAAATCTTCTTTTTGTGCTACCTCTTCACATTTTTTTGAACTTCCTTTCTCTTTTTTTGCATCTTCATATATATCTGATTTGCTCTGATATACCCTCTGATCTTTGTCACTTCCAAAAGTAATTGATCCTTGGTTTGGTTCTTCTAGAATTTTCTCTTTGCTTCTTGTCTGCATGACCATGGAGTCGATTTCTTCTAATTGTACCACTCTAGTGGATGTTGATTGTACAACATTGGCTCCTTTTGCTGCTCCATGATTATTTACTGAGATCATTTGGAGATGGGGCTCAGATGTAGATGCTTTGTTTTGTGGGCAACAATTTGTATAATGATCCCTTGCATCTGGGAAATTCCTGCAAGGGGGAGCATTTTCTGGCAGGGTGCATTTACTTTGATAATGTCCACACTCTCCACACCTGAAATAGCTAATTGGTCTTCTAGGCCTATTTCCATAATTACCTCCAGGTCTTTGATTATAGTTGTTACCTTGGATGGGGGTTGTCACCATTACATTGGTTGAGAATTGAGCACCTCCTTGTGCCCAATAAGGTTGTGCAGGCATCCCTCTTGGCTCACATTCATGGGCCTCATGACCAACTTTCATGCATAGCTGTAAAGTTACACTTAACAATGGACATTCACTTACCACTAGGCGTGCCAAATTTTGTTGGGGGATTCTTGTGCAGAAAGGGATTTGAGTGTTTGTAAGAGAATGGAGAGTGAGAACAAGAGAATTAATGACATTGAAAGCTTTTGATCAATTAGGAAGAGAAGAATACAAGCTTGTACATAAGCCAAATGCTCTGCACAATATGCCAAAGACTAAATAATGCTCATGAAACAAGATTACAAAGTACTTATAATCTACGGCCAACCTCTGCACTAGACCTCCACCTTCTCCAAGCTTGCCCTTGTGCACACCTTGCACCAAGCTTCCAATAAGGGGAGGGATGATGCGCACCTTCAATGGGAGTTTGGAACTCTTGATATTCCTTGCTTCACCTTCTCTACATACAATCTAAGTCACTCTTCTTGCACCTTGCAAAATGACTCTCTGTGTCACGTGCACTCTGTATGTTTCTTGCACTTCCCCTATGATGATTATGCTCAAATGTTTAAGAAACCATTATGATGGGCTGGGAGAGCCCTATGATCATATCGCAGAATTTAAACAAGTTCTAAGAGCGGAGCAAGTAGAGGACTTCTTTGTGCAGTATGAGTCTTTTGGGCTCACCCTCACAGGGACTGCCCTAACTTGGTTCCAACCTTTAGATCCCAATCAATTTGGAAACATGGAACAATTCTTTCAAGAATTCATTGGAGAATTCACAAAGAGAGGGATTAAACACAATTCTGCATCTTTAATCCATAGCTTTAAACAAAACCCTAATGAAACTGTGAAGACTGCTGCCCGAAGATTCAATCAGTATGTGGATAGATGCCCAGTGGCTGAGAGACCCACTCAACAAAAGATGATCTCTCTATTTCTAGATGGACTCACCAACGGAACCCTAAGAACACTGGTGTATGTGAAGAGATTATAAACACTGAGTGAGTGTCTTCAAGAGTGCATTGATTTGGAAGACAACCTCGCCGAGGATCTCAAAGGTACAACCGACCACACTAAAACAGAAGATTTAAAGAGCACTATCACGTCCAACTCCAGTAACATGGAAGAATTAGCAGAATTATTAGCAAAGAAACTAGGAGTCCAGGGACAGAGAGCTTATCAAAACCCAGCACAAAGATTGCCTGTGCTACGAAGATGTAATTTATGTGGAGGAGAACACCCCACACACTTGTGCGTCCGAGGAGGGGCCGGCGCACAACCTACGTATCCATACTACAGAAAGCAACAACAAGGGACTTCTTCATACTGCCACATCGAGCAAAAATACACCAATCACACCACGGAAAACTGTCCCTTCAATAGGCAAGCACGGTGCGGTCGCGATCCGAAATTGAAGCACGAGAATCAAATATGACGCATCTGTTTAAAGTCATCTGGAGATCCATGCTCGTATTGGTTGTGTGAATGATCTTGTCTTTGTCATGAGGCTCCACTATATTCAGCATGTCCTCATAATAAAGAGAATGTTAAGTTTATATCTGGAATGGACATAGAAGGAATCGTACGTGGTTTTTTTTAGAAAAAGGTAGCGCATGCATGGGAGGAAAGAAAAGAAAACGGCGGCCAGAGAGAGAAGGGATGAGCTGGGATTCCCAGTTGTTTACAAGCAGAAGATAATTGAATCCGGGAAGGATTCTGCCGATGAGGCATCAAAATTTAAGGAGAAGATAGATGACGAATACAGGATCCAGATGATTCTTGACAATCTACCTGTCGCACTCAAGAGAGGGAGAATCTTCAATATTTGCGGGATGACAGATTTTTCTTCGGAGGGAAAGATTAATGAGAAGATGGATGTGACGAAGGAGTGGCTGGACATTTTTGATCGGTAGAACGATGGCTGTGTGACCTGACGGAAAGAGGAGGCCACTAAGATTAGCAGCGCGTCTGCGTTCTCCCCATGAGCGCTCATTGTTTGCCTCGTGGACGTCGACAACGGAATCTGAGGTAGCAGTAGCTGCATCGGTTTCGCAGGCCGAAGGCGAGGTGCTGAAGAAGGAGCACATCTTTGCACAGGAAGAACTATCCGCTTATTCAATTCTTTCAGGAGATTCCAATCCCATTCATACCGTCCCTTCTGCTGCGGCCGCTCATGGTTTCTCTGCGTGTGTTGTCCATGGCATGCTTTGTGCCACACTCTTCTCATCCCTTATTTCTTCTCGATTTGATCCGTTACCGAGTCCAAAAATTTGAGGTTCAAGGAGCCTGCTCTTGTTGGAGACCGTCTTGAAGCAATAGCCAAAGTGCTCAGAACGCGGGTCGCGAAAGATAGCCTCAGTGTTGACTTGAAGTTAGAGTGTTACAAGAAAGAAACCGGAGGCTTGGTGCTTGAAAGCAGCAATCACCAGAGGTCAGAGACTCATACATGCAGAAGAGCGATCGTATACACATATCTTCTGCTGGCCAAAGAAGATTGACTCATGATGGCTGAAGTGAAGTCGGATTCTAGATAATTTCGCAATTTTTTTTTGTACTGAAGACCCGATGACTGTTAACAGGTAATTCTGGCATAAATCAATATAATTCATTTGTAAACAATAGTTATGGTTGTTTTATCTTGAAATCAGCGCTAATGGCTACAATGGAGTCTTGGTAGTTGTAAACGATAAAATTACGTGCATCACTCACCACAGTCACATTTAGTTGCAGTCCTCGGCATGCTTGATGGGTTAAAACTTATGTTCTGTATTCATCTCCATGATAATGTGAGACGGAGTTTGCGTGCAAAATGCAGTCTTATGTTCTTATAATTTTATCGACTATCTTCGACGTCTGCTATGCGAATGGGAGTCTAATAGTACTCTGAGGTCCAGTTCTATTAAGGCCTTGTTACACGACTTTCCTTAGTCATTTGAAGGGAGTACCTCCTACAGTTATCTCGTGCTGCTCTCACAATTTATACACAGGGGAAGTGATGGTCTTCTGTAGAAAAATACGATGAGCACAATTCTGTCCGTGCATATACCCAAGGACCCACGGGCTAATATATCATACAGTGGAATCTGTAGCTCGAAATTGTTGTAAGAATTGTAGGAGTGCATGCAGAAACCATATGTGATTCTTGATTCTCGAAAGGGGGAATCGGCTTTGCTACAGTCCTATGAAAGCGTACACAGGCAAGTGTGACTGGAGACCCTAGTAGCTTGATCGACCTGCTGAGGATTGTTTACAAATCACCGAATTGCACATTGCGCTCCTATTTGTGTGCTTGACATGGCATCTGGAAAACGCAAGCGAAAAAGTCATCCTGCGGCTCCTTTGTTTCCTGCTGATGCTGGAGTAGATGTGGATCTGTTTGATGATGATTTTTTTTCAGAGAAAAGAAGGAAATGGCTGTGATTGTAACACCCACGCATCAATGTAATCAAGCCCTGTAAGTGTTTGGTTCAGTTATGTGAAAAATGTGTCATCGCAACTAAGTGGAATTTCATCTAAAATATGGAAGCAAGTTTTTTTCCTCTGTTAGGAGTTTGAGTTTTTGAGGCTCTTCTTTGGTAAACACTCGGTCGCGTTGCACCCTTCCTTTCAACAAACACCTCGACATAGCTGGTGAACCCGACGTGAAAGGAGGAGAGTGTAGAGATCCTGTTCCTAGTTTAAAGAGTGGTACGGTTGAGTGAGCTCATTGTGCTTGACCATTTATGGGCGACGCAACGATGGATGTTATAACCCAACTTCTGCGCTTTCAGCAAGACGAGAAAAGACGAAGTGCCATTCAGGCATTTCATGAGCGAGTAGTCAGAAGAAGTGGATATTTCAGTGGTAAAAATGTTACTCGTTTTTGCAAGGAATATGAATTGGAGGCACGATACCTTGGTACGGGTCTAACACCATTAAGTGATCAAGAATTAATTGACAATTTTGTATACGTTTCAGAATTACATTTGCGTGACCGACTAGTTGTGGATGCACCTCGACTAGTTATAGAAGGGCAAATAAGATGGTCACAATACAAGATGATACTCATAAGGATGTTTGCACTGGATGATGAAGATAAAGTGACTAGATCCACATTTCTAAAGTGGATACATAAACCAAAAGATCAATCTGTTCTAGATATAAAAAGGGAGTTTGATCAGCAGTTTGCAGATTTATCTGATTATGATAAGAGGGCTATGGATCAAGAAAAGGTATCCTTGTTTCTCCGGGCTATAGATTCGAAAGCCCGAGAAGAAATTTTCCCACAATTACAACAGATAGGAACTGAGTCTGGTCTTACCGAAGACTGGGGTAATGTAGATGAAGCTGTTAGGGGATATGTAGAAAAGCAAAGAACTTTGTCTAAGTTCATGCAAAGTTGGCATGATGATTTGCAAGAAGAACAAGCTCAGGCTGTTCAGCAACCTGTACAGAACCCTCAGGTAAACCCACCAATACCAAAGGATGTTGTGCCCACTAATACAATGGAAGATATGTTCAAAAAGTTTAGTGACCTTACGATTCAAAGTATGAAGCAGATGATTGAAACTCAATCTTTACAAGCACCGGCACCTAAAAATCCAAAAGCTCCAGAAATTAAAAGATGTATTTGGTGTGACTCTTTGGAGCATAACAGATACTCATGTGAGAGCTTCAAAGAAGCATTAGCAAAGAACTTGGTATTCGTTAAGGAAAAGATGATATATGACTCTAAGACTGGAGAAAAAGTAAACATTAATTTTGGTCGGGGAGGAATGAGAATATTCTTCCCTGGCACTTGTGAAAACGTTGCTTCAACATCGCATACGTATGCATGTCAGGTAGTTGACGAAAATAATGATTTAGAACCGTGGTCTAAAGTAATAAAGTCCTTAGACCGCGGGAAGATGCATCATGAAATTTTAAAGACAGCTAGTAATGAAATCCGAGGGGTAAGTGGATGGGATGATCCAGTAGACACTCTCTCGGTTGCTACTTATTCATGCTCTTTAGTGGAACATGACGCAGTAGTGGAAGAAAAACAGATGGGAACTAATGAAGGTGAAGAAGAAAAAAGAAGAACTTGGCATCAAGTAGAAGCTTTACAAGATCAAAATCAACCAATACAAATAAATCAACCCACTCAAGAAATTCCACTATTCCAAATACCAATAATCCAACCAAATCAAATTCTGACCCAAGTTCAAAACCCTACTTCTACTGAGGTGCTAATTTCTGCTGAAGTTAATAATCCTTCCCAGGATCAAGAGATGGAACCCGCAAGGAGAAAACAAGAAAATATTGAACTAAATGGCTACATTGATGAAGCTCGATTCAAATATTTTTCGACAAATGGAGATTTAATTGATTCAAATGAATGTGTCCAGATATTTACACATGAAGTATTTAAGCAAGAATCGATGACCGAGGAGATGTATGAAGAATGTGATCTAAGTGTATCGTCTGAAGAGAATGAGAAAGAAGCGATGGAGATGGATTCGGAATCCTATGATAGCATTTTAAATAAAGAAATTGAAGATTATGATTTTCTTGATTATGAAGATATGGATTCCCTTCATGTTGAAGGAGAGATGGTTTTGAACCACAGCGATGATGAAAAATTCTTGGAAAGATTAGAAAGAGAAGCAGATTCAATAATTGCTGACGTTGAAATAGAAAGAAATCATGATAGACTGCATGACAAAAATATATTGTTGTGCGAGGATGATGAAGACTTCTACCTAATTAAGAGAATCTAATGAATCAATTCAAAATTGTGATTCTAATGAAGACATGGGTCTAATGCAAGATGATGCAAATAAAGAGATTTTCCCAAATGACTTCAAGCATGAAATGAATAAAAATCTATACTTGAAAGATTTTTTTAATAATGATCTAAACACTTCAGACTTTAAAAATTTGTACACATGTGCTCTTCATTTATCATGTGTCTTTTCATATGATGCATATGAGAGGATCATGAACAAAGGTGACTATGCTCAAATTATTGAATCATGGATTTTCAAGTTTTCCAAAAGCTATGACTACTATTTAAACCATCAAGGAGTAGACAAGCAAATGAAGTGGCTTGTATACATATTTACTGTATTTATGAAAGCAACACTGAATGGTGCAATTCAAAGATGGCTTGTTTTTAAACATACCTTCTTTGGAGAGCATTTATCTGTGAAAAAGTATTGAAAGGGAATTTCTTGAATTCACATGAAATTTAAAAGTGACTTTTGTAAATATAATTATGAAAATACTTAATAATTATGTTCTGATTTCTTGAGATGGATAAAAGTAAATATAAAAATAAATAAATAAACAAATAATTGCATAAATAAATAGAGCAAGAAAATGCATCTAGCTCTCAAGAAAATGAAAATTTTTCAAAATAATCTTTTTGAATATGATGCTACTAATGTGTTTTCTGAGTTTATGTAAACAGGTGTTGATATGGAGCTAATTGGAGATCTAGGAGTTTGATGGATTATGCAGGAGGCAACCACTTTCAAATTACATCTTTATGGTTTATTGCAAATGGTTTTTGAAGTTCTTTCATGGGTTGCATGTACATATTGTGTCATGTGATTTGATGTCTCTCATGATTTGTTTAGTTTCTATGAGTGCAGGAATGATCAAGCGAAGCCAACGGAGATGATGACTCAAGAACAAAGCCGTGAAAATCTTTTTCATTAGCTATCGTGCTTTAACCCTGATCTTTTCTTTGCACCATTTTTGAGATGCATTGCATACCAAATATGCATGTAAAAATATATAGAAAACACATCTTTGAAATTCCGTAGAAGCACGTCCATCTGCACAATTAGATAGGTAAATATCATTGAAAAATAATAAAGCAAGTTTTGAGTGATAAGAGAGAATAGTTCTCAGTAAGGGAGAGTGATTGCATCTGTAAGAGAGTGGAGTTGTGAGCGATGTGAGCGTTGCTTAGATACCATAAAACCTTGATATTTTTGCACCATTTTGTTTCTCTTCATGCACCTAAAACATGCATAAATGAAATGTAAAGAGCACGAGTGATATTTTCGTTAAAACCCATAGTTGCACGAGTGATTGCACTTGTATTGAATTGTATATCCATGATGAAAATGTGAGTTCAATTTGAGTGTACATCCTCAACACCGAATTCCTAATACCTCCCTTATTTGCACCATGCTGTTTTTTCTTATGCACTTAGAGTATGCATATGTAGGGCTCATTACATGGCCGTGCATAGACACATTTGTTTTAACCCATGCACTTGATTTCACTCACATTTGGGTTCTTGAAGACTTGCAGATACCGAGATCGATGGTGGTACATCCGGAGGATGTACAGGTTCAGAGGGGGTGGATGTGGTCGCGATCCGAAATTGAAGCACGAGAATCAAATATGACGCATCTGTTTAAAGTCATCTGGAGATCCATGCTCGTATTGGTTGTGTGAATGATCTTGTCTTTGTCATGAGGCTCCACTATATTCAGCATGTCCTCATAATAAAGAGAATGTTAAGTTTATATCTGGAATGGACATAGAAGGAATCGTACGTGGTTTTTTTTAGAAAAAGGTAGCACATGCATGGGAGGAAAGAAAAGAAAACGGCGGCCAGAGAGAGAAGGGATGAGCTGGGATTCCCAGTTGTTTACAAGCAGAAGATAATTGAATCCGGGAAGGATTCTGCCGATGAGGCATCAAAATTTAAGGAGAAGATAGATGACGAATACAGGATCCAGATGATTCTTGACAATCTACCTGTCGCACTCAAGAGAGGGAGAATCTTCAATATTTGCGGGATGACAGATTTTTCTTCGGAGGGAAAGATTAATGAGAAGATGGATGTGACGAAGGAGTGGCTGGACATTTTTGATCGGTAGAACGATGGCTGTGTGACCTGACGGAAAGAGGAGGCCACTAAGATTAGCAGCGCGTCTGCGTTCTCCCCATGAGCGCTCATTGTTTGCCTCGTGGACGTCGACAACGGAATCTGAGGTAGCAGTAGCTGCATCGGTTTCGCAGGCCGAAGGCGAGGTGCTGAAGAAGGAGCACATCTTTGCACAGGAAGAACTATCCGCTTATTCAATTCTTTCAGGAGATTCCAATCCCATTCATACCGTCCCTTCTGCTGCGGCCGCTCATGGTTTCTCTGCGTGTGTTGTCCATGGCATGCTTTGTGCCACACTCTTCTCATCCCTTATTTCTTCTCGATTTGATCCGTTACCGAGTCCAAAAATTTGAGGTTCAAGGAGCCTGCTCTTGTTGGAGACCGTCTTGAAGCAATAGCCAAAGTGCTCAGAACGCGGGTCGCGAAAGATAGCCTCAGTGTTGACTTGAAGTTAGAGTGTTACAAGAAAGAAACCGGAGGCTTGGTGCTTGAAAGCAGCAATCACCAGAGGTCAGAGACTCATACATGCAGAAGAGCGATCGTATACACATATCTTCTGCTGGCCAAAGAAGATTGACTCATGATGGCTGAAGTGAAGTCGGATTCTAGATAATTTCGCAATTTTTTTTTGTACTGAAGACCCGATGACTGTTAACAGGTAATTCTGGCATAAATCAATATAATTCATTTGTAAACAATAGTTATGGTTGTTTTATCTTGAAATCAGCGCTAATGGCTACAATGGAGTCTTGGTAGTTGTAAACGATAAAATTACGTGCATCACTCACCACAGTCACATTTAGTTGCAGTCCTCGGCATGCTTGATGGGTTAAAACTTATGTTCTGTATTCATCTCCATGATAATGTGAGACGGAGTTTGCGTGCAAAATGCAGTCTTATGTTCTTATAATTTTATCGACTATCTTCGACGTCTGCTATGCGAATGGGAGTCTAATAGTACTCTGAGGTCCAGTTCTATTAAGGCCTTGTTACACGACTTTCCTTAGTCATTTGAAGGGAGTACCTCCTACAGTTATCTCGTGCTGCTCTCACAATTTATACACAGGGGAAGTGATGGTCTTCTGTAGAAAAATACGATGAGCACAATTCTGTCCGTGCATATACCCAAGGACCCACGGGCTAATATATCATACAGTGGAATCTGTAGCTCGAAATTGTTGTAAGAATTGTAGGAGTGCATGCAGAAACCATATGTGATTCTTGATTCTCGAAAGGGGGAATCGGCTTTGCTACAGTCCTATGAAAGCGTACACAGGCAAGTGTGACTGGAGACCCTAGTAGCTTGATCGACCTGCTGAGGATTGTTTACAAATCACCGAATTGCACATTGCGCTCCTATTTGTGTGCTTGACATGGCATCTGGAAAACGCAAGCGAAAAAGTCATCCTGCGGCTCCTTTGTTTCCTGCTGATGCTGGAGTAGATGTGGATTTGTTTGATGATGATTTTTTTTCAGAGAAAAGAAGGAAATGGCTGTGATTGTAACACCCACGCATCAATGTAATCAAGCCCTGTAAGTGTTTGGTTCAGTTATGTGAAAAATGTGTCATCGCAACTAAGTGGAATTTCATCTAAAATATGGAAGCAAGTTTTTTTCCTCTGTTAGGAGTTTGAGTTTTTGAGGCTCTTCTTTGGTAAACACTCGGTCGCGTTGCACCCTTCCTTTCAACAAACACCTCGACAACGGCCTATCCAACCACCTCAATACTGACCATATGGATATCAACCGAGAGAGCCTGGTAGGGAGATGCCTAGATACAATCCTTATCCAACACAAGCAGGGGCACCAAGACAATATGAGCAAGCACCATACCCACCGCCACAACCAGTACTGGGACCCCAGCTATCACAACCTCAACAAGTAGTACCAGTGAAGTATGCTCAACCAGAAGAAAACTTAGAGAGAGCCATAGTACCAGCATCAATAATGACCAATGTGGAATCAACCAACCCAGGGTATGAACCTCCACTAGGGGAGTACTATCCATATGAAGCCAACATGATGGAATATGAACCAACATATGACACGGCTTATTATGGTTATGAGGGCTATGATCAGACATATGGTGCAGAAACCACCACCTTAATGTATACGGCTCCTAAAGCACCACAACCCATAAGACCTCCTGTTAGACCACCGGTGCAGAGAGGACCATGCTATAGATGCGGAGGGGATCACTTCATTAGGGAATGCCCTCGACCTTATAATCCACCACCACCCAGAGTTTGGGAAGGGTATTGCAGTGATTGTGGAAGGGAACACCTTTTTAGAGATTGCCCTAAGAATCCAGCCAAATCCCAAGACACTGCACCTATCAATGTGATTGAGGTCATTGAAGGATCCGGAAGTGATAAGGAGTACACTGTGCCACTAAAGGCCATTACAAGAGCCCAAACGAAACAACAAAAAGAACAGTATCTGGAAGAGGAACAAAAAAGCAACAAAAAAATAAGCCCATCAATTCAGATAGTGGAAGATTCTGAGGACCCATGTGAAAACTCGCGGAACCCGAAAGCTCAGAAATGGAAGGAAAGACGAGAGAAACTCAAGGACAAATGGGCAAAAAACAAGACTATAAACAGTAAAAAGCAAACCAAAAAACTGAATAAGCACAAGGAACAAGGGAATCCTAAGGAGACCCCTGAGTTACCCGAACCTAGCTCCGATAGGGAGAAGCCCGGATCAATTCTAGCAGACCCAAAGCCAGACGACTTAGACATGTGGTTGAAAGCCTACCAAGCTAGAATCAAGATGGGCCCAAGCGTTGAGCAACATGAAAAAATCTACCCTAAAGGGGAATTAGAAAAAGAAAGACTGACCATATGCAGGAAACTCATAGAAGTAGCACAAGCAACCCTAGAAAAGCCTATCCCAATTCTACCAGAGACCAGGATTGCACATAGTCTGTATGAAGAATGCTTAAAGTCCAATAACAAAGAACCTAGGAAAGAAGATGACCAAAGCGGCCAGATAATAACCCAAGAGGAATCGATGTCAATAATCCCAGATCTAGAGGCAGATTGGCCAAAGGACTTATGGAACAGAATACGAGAGGAGCAATGGAAGAAGAATGGAGATAATACACCTCCTTTTGAAGAAATAGATGGGGAAGATTGTCAACTTCACCCCAACTTGGAGGAGGTGTACGAAGAAGTGTCAAGACTTGACAGAGGAAGAGAGGAAACCATAAGCATTTCAACGTTGCCTAATTACATGGGAGAATACGAAAGGGAGTCAGTAATAATACGAGCACCCACAGTACATGGAAAGGGAAAGGAAAGGGTAGAAGAGAGTTCACACAATCTAACAGAATTAAAGAAAACAAAAGTACGATGCCAATTGACGGTGGAAGAATTGCTTCGACTTAAACCACAATTATGGAAGCAAATGGCAAACCAATTAGAATCACAGCCAGAGATTGGAGTACCGACAGAAAAGGAGAAGGAAAATAACTCCACAATACAAGTTCCTGTGGACAAAGTGGGAGAGTTTAGTGAAGGGGACGAGGGTAATACTTGTCTACCAGTCACACACAATGGGTACATGACCAAGGCTATTCTAGATACGGGAGCCGGGGTAGGAATTGCCACTAAGGAAATCTGGGAAAAATGGGGAAAACCTGCCTTACGACCCACACGCATGAAACTCCAATTAGCAGATGGTCATGTAGAAAAACCCTTAGGAATATTGGAAAGGATCAAATTAACCACTTGCGGTGTAGAATTCGAACACACTCTAGCCATCTGTAAATTCGAGAAAGCAAACAACTACGAGATGATATTAGGACGACCCTTCATGAGACAAATGCGGGTAGTACAGGATTGGGGCAGAGATTCGTTATACCTGCAACATCAAGGAAACACCACCAAAATAAATTTGCACACATTTGCTTATCAAGATGTCCCTCCCCTACAATGGAATCCAGTACACCGAGAAGAAGATGACTTATCCATTCACAGTGCTGGATCAAGTGATCAATCTTGGATGCATGAAGATGCTCAGTTATGGATGTGTAAGGAATCCAAGAGAGAAGAGAGCAAAAGGCAACCATGGCCGATAGGGCATCCTAACCATAGATCCGTAGAGGATCCCACTTACACACCCCAAATTTTCTCTGACGAGATCTTTGAGCCACATGGATGGATGGAAATCTTGGCAACTCTAGATGTGTGTGTAAACGAGGAAGTTTTAACGATGAATGAATGCATAGATGAGGAGGGCTATGATGTAAACCTCTATATTGTTGTCCTTCAAGAAGTAGAAGAAGGGGAAACCCTGGAAAAAGAATGGAAAGAGGAATATGAAAGCATAGAAATGGAACCAGAACTTGATTACGAAGAAAGCTGCTTAAATACTATTCAGAACCAGAAGGAACAGGAACCAACAAAGATCTTAGCAATTGAAACTGCTACTGCAATACACAGGAAGGAGGAGAACAAGAGTAAAGTCGGGCCGGACCCAGATCTTTATGAAGTTCCGGAACACTTTAAAAAATACGAAGTGGAGGAAAGAAAAGTGGCTATTCAAATGCCTCGACGAGAGGCACGAGACGGAGAAGCATATGACAACAAGGAACAAACGAAAAAAATTGTGGTAACAGTTGAGGAAGGAGAAGAAAGATGCACCTATATTGGTAAAGATGTGTCCGAAGACGAGGAAGAGGAACTCATATACCTTATTCGGGAGTATCGAGATGTATTCGCATGGACCTATAAGGATCTCAAGGGGGTAGAACCCACTATTTGTTCCCATCGAATACCAATGACAGCAGATGCAAAACCCTCCAAACAACGTCCTTATACATACAATGAAGTCTACGCAGCAAAGATTAAGGAAGAAATAGACAAACTACTAGCGGCAGGATTCATATACGAGATAGAACATACCGAGTGGGTATCGCCACTAGTAGTAGTGCCTAAGAAAAATGGAAAATTGAGAGTGTGCATAAATTTGAAGAAGGTGAATGCAGCCACTATACGTGACAACTACCCACTACCCATCACGGACCATTTATTAGAGAGAGTAGCAGGTAAGGAGGTCTATAGCTTCCTAGATGGATTCTCTGGGTACAACCAGGTAGCTATTGCGACTGAGGATCAACATAAGACAGCATTCGCCACTGAATGGGGAGTGTATGCATTCAGAGTGATGCCCTTTGGACTAGCTAATGCTCCAGCCACCTTCCAGAGATTGATGTGTCATGTTTTCAAGGAATTTCTGAAAAAAAGCATGGAAGTATATGTAGATGACCTTTGCACATACTCCAATCAAAGACCCGATCACATTCCCGAGTTGAGGAAGATATTCAACAAATGTAGACAGTACAGAGTCTGCTTAAACCCCGAGAAATGTGTCTTCATGGTAAGGCAAGGGAAAATTCTAGGACACATAGTTTCGAGAAACGGAATATCAACGGATGAGGACAAGATTAAAGTCATCTTAGATTTAGCAAGACCCAAGAATGCAAAGGAAGTGCAAGCTTTTATGGGACATTGTGGATGTTACCGTTAGTGTCCATGAGAAAGGCCAAATGGCCACCGGACACTTCTTTGTATATGTTCTTTAATAAAACATATAGTGGCCTGGTCAGTCACAGACTGTAAGTTCGACCGCATTTGTAAGACCTAAGAAGTCTGTCTTCGTGCTCCCTGTGTATTGCGTTTTCTACGTATTCTACAACCTCTGTGCGAAGTACTGTGTGTGGCGTCAGGAGCTCGTTTTTCTAGTCCGAGCATATCCTCGTGGAGCTCTGGAGAAGGTGTGTGCAGTGTGGTGCATCGCCATCGAAATACTTCACTGGTATCAGAGCAGTTCGAGGCAAAAAGCTTTGTTCCTTTTGTGCCAAAGGGATTGAAACTTAAGATCCTTCCTAAAACTCGACCAATCCACACAACATCTCCTATTTAGCATGACATGAAGGTCCATATTCTGTTACCCTTAGTGTCCATGTGAAAGGCCAAATGGCCACCGGACACTTCTTTGTATATGTTCTTTAATAAAACATATAGTGGCCTGGTCAGTCACAGTCTGTAAGTTCGACCGCATTTGCAAGACCTAAGAAGTCTGTCTTCGTGCTCCATGTGTACTGTGTTTTCTACGTATTCAGCAGCCTCTATGCGGAGTTTTGCGTGCGGCCTTTTACGAGCTCGGTTGTCTACTCCGAGCATATCGTCATGAAGCTCTCGAGAAGGAAAGCGCATTGTGGTGCATCGCCATCGAGGCTTACAACTAAGGCGGCGACCAAGGCATAGACCTTGGCATACCTTGTCATCCGAGTCACCGAAGTCACCGTTGGCGCCGTTGGCTGCGCGCGAGGGAGGACCTCAACGATCAAGGAATATAGAGGTTCCCGGTACTTCCCGGGAGGTCACCCATCCCAGTACTGTTCCCCCCAGAGCTCGCTTAACCGTGGCAATCTCTTGCCACTAAGCTACACTCTTGTGGTGTTTGAAGAAGGGGAAAGACTAAGGTTGACATTACCTTGAACAAGTTTTGGTCCCTCAAAGCTTCATTTTTGCTTTTAAAGCCTATTTCTGAAGCAATTTTGGGGTGTTTTTGGAGCCATTTCGGAGTACTTTCGCACGTAGTTCTCTTCACACAGGTCCAAGAACATCAAGAAGAGTGTTCCTTGTACTTCTCAGACAATAAATATCAACCTTTGGGGCTGTATTTTCAGCCACACTCGTAAAACTACAGGTTTCTCGAGGGGTTTTCAGTTTTGGTGGGAGCAGTCGCTGCAAATTTATGCAGGTTTTTAAAGCCTAAAACATCAGAGGTGACAGACACTTGCAGGTGTTATTGGCTAGTTTTTGGGCTGTGTATTCAGCCTTTCAGTGTCATTTTTACTGCATATATTGAGCACATTCACACCATGTACGCTTCTGTGGATACTGCTTATGTACGTCCATGTGGGCATTGATATGGCGGTTACGTTCTTTGCATAAAGCCTTTTACGTTTGATAAAGAGGGTCGTGGTGAGGTTTTCTTAACTGGGAGACACCCAGATGTCGGGGTCTCTTCGGTGATGCAGGTGGAAGACTTACCCAGCCTCGCCATAGGAGATGTATGATAGTTGTTCATAGGTGCTCGATAAGCCTAGTTGGCTTCTATTGGGTAACTGATTATATGCAGTGGAGTCAGTGATTCACTATGCAGGTAGACATGTCAGTACTTGCAGTTTTATGATACTTTGACACTGGTCATATGCTAATATTGCAAAGGATACTCTGGCAAAATTTTTCCAGATTTCTGGTTTAGTCAACTATATAGTGGTCGATTTACTCCTTGATACAGTTATTTGTTGGTGTTTGGACTCTTCTAGCTCCATTATCATTCTATTCAGTTCTCTACGATCATGGCATCAGAGGTCTCAGGCACATCCGGTGGATCAGGGTCTAGTGCTAGCGTTCCGAGGAGGAGCTATAACTTGCAGGGCAAAGACCATTTTGAGATCCGAAAATTTGATGGCACAAACTTTGCTCTATGGAAGAATCAGATTAAAGATGTGCTGATTCAAAGAAGGCAATGGAAGCCAGTAAATGGGATTTCAAAGAAGCCTGCTGACATGGATGAAGATGATTGAGATGAGTTAGATGAAATGGCCAGGTCTACCATTCGCTTGCACCTAGCAGATAATGTTTACTTTACAGTATTAGACTGTGAAAGTGCAGAGGAGCTTTGGAAGAAGTTATGCAATACATATGAAAAAGAGACGGCATCAAATAAAGTATATCTGATGAGAAAATTATACGACCTTCGTATGAAGGACACAGATAGTGTTGCTGCTCATCTAAATGAGTTTGATGCCATATTCTCCCAGTTACAGGCTCTAGAAAATGGATATGGACAATGAAATGAAAGCAGTATTGCTGTTATGCACCCTGCCATCATCATGGGATACATTTTGCACAGCTATTAGCAATAGTGCACCAGGTGGTAAACTCGTCTATGATGACATATGTGGAGCACTCTTGAGTGAGGAGATTCGTAGAAAATCTATGGTTGGCACTCAGAGTGGAGATGCATATAATGTTCGTGATTCTTACCAAGGAAAGAATCAACAACGTGGCAGGAGCAAGAACAAGGAAAAGAATGGTCAACAGAATAAGAGCAGAAGTAAATCAAGGAAGAGGGATATTGAATGCCATTATTGTCATAAGAAAGGACACATGAAGAAAGACTGTTATGCATTAAAGAATGCTAAAGGTAAAGGACAGAATGTTGATGGGCATGTTAAACAGTTACCTGCACCATCTACTTCGACTGTGAAGAAATTAATGCTATTTCAGATGATGCTGATGTGTTGACACTTGATAGTACTGTGCCATCTGAGGCACTTATGGCTGATTCTCTTTCCCACACCTGGCTGCTAGATTCTGCTGCTTCTTTCCATGTGACACCACATAGAGAATGGTTCTCTAATTATGCAGCAAAGTCTCTTGGTACCGTGAGACTTGGTGACTCTTACCAGTGTGATGTTGTGGGGATTGGAGATGTGGTTGTGCAATTCATTGACGGTTCAAAATTTACTATGCATAATGTACGCCATGTACCTCAGTTATCACGCAGTTTGATGTCACTTGGTCAACTTGATGACCTTGGTTACAAGGTGGTCTTCTATGCTCAGTCCTTTCGTATATCAACGGGCAATATGGTTATTGCAAAAGGAAGGAAAGTTGGCTCACTTTACCCTTTATTTGTATCACAGAAAGAACACTTGTTAGCTGTTACTGAACAGCCTATGGCTTGTATTTGGCATGGTCGTTTGGGCCATATATCTCGTAGTGGAATGGAAAATCTTTCTCGTTCTGGCTACTTACCTGTGTTATCTTTCTCTGATTTTTCATTTTGTGAGCATTGTCAATATGGAAAGCAAACCAGAAATGTGCATAAAATGCACATTGACTCTTCAATTCAGCCTTTAGATCTTGTCCATACAGATGTGTGTGGTCCTATGCCCACTAGGTCCTTAGGTGGTTCTCTTTACTTTGTCACTTTCATAGATGATGCTACTAGAAAAGTCTGGGTATATCCTATCAAATCGAAGGATGATGTATTCCCTACTTTCAGAAAATGGCTTGCTTCAGTTGAGACTGAAAAAGGAACTAAGCTTAAGGCTTTATGTTCAGATAATGGGGGTGAGTATACCTCACATGAATTCAGCCTTTTCTGTCAGTGTAGAGGGATTCGTAGAGAGTTTACAGCTCCTTATACCCCAGTACAGAATGGTGTAGCTGAGAGGATGAATAGAACTATTCAAGATAGAGTAGTCTCTATGTTGCATCATGCAAACCTCTCACAAGGTTTTTGGGCAGAAGCAGTATTGACTGCAGTTCATGTGATTAACCTTTCACCTAGTACTGCCAAAGGTCTGAAAGTGGCACAAGAGTTATGGACAGGGAAACCACCATATTATGATCATCTTCGAGTTTTTGGGTGTGAAGCATATGTTCATATACCCAAGAATCTTAGACAGAAGTTGGACCATAAGTCAAAGAAATGCATTTTTCTTGGATATGGTCGAGAAGGACAATTTGGATATCGCTTATGGGATCCTGAAACACGGTCAGTGATCAGAAGTAGTGATGTCATTTTTAATGAGTCTAAGATGCATAAACAGCCGATTAAGGAGGTTGAAGTGAGAAGAGTGGTGTTTGAGGATACTAGTCCTCCGGTTAGCATGCATAAAAATGCTGCACATAGGGATGTTCAAGAGAATGTCCATTCAGATCAGTCTGCACATGTTCCTGTTCAGCAACCATTGAGACGTTTTGCACGCGTCTCATATCCACCTGATAGATATATTCCAGGTTTAGATTTTGTTATGCTAACAGATGCCGGTGATCCCTCTTGCTACAAAGAGGCTATGCAGACAGAGGATCATGTCAAGTGGGAGCGTGCCATGAAGAGTGAGTTGGATTCTATTCACAAGAATGGTACTTGGGACTTAGTACCTTTGCCAAAGGGTAGGAAAGCTTTACCATGTAAATGGGTATATAAGCTGAAATTCACATCAGATAGTGCTTCTCCAAAATATAAAGCACGACTTGTTGCAAAGGGTTTTAAGCAACAACATGGTTTTGATTTTGAGGAAATCTTCTCTCCAGTGGTCAAGATGACTACTTTGCACATGTTGCTTGGATTCGTTGCAATGGAGGACTTAGAGCTAGTCCAAATGGATGTGAAAACAGCTTTCTTGCATGGAGATCTTACAGATGAGATCTATATGGAACAACCAGAGGGTTATGTAGTTCCTGGCAAGGAAAGTCTAGTTTGTAAGCTCAAGAAGAGCTTGTATGGACTTAAACAGTCTCCTAGACAATGGTACCAAAAGTTTGATGCTTTTATGAAGTCCCAAGGCTATTCTCGGAGCAATGAGGATCATTGTCTCTACACAAAGAGATGTTCTGATGGCAGCTTGATATGCTTGATACTTTACGTCGATGATATGTTGATTGCTGGGAAGTCCTCTTATGATTTGTCAATTCTCAAAAAGAAGTTGAGTCAGACATTTGATATGAAGGATTTGGGGGATGCCAAACATATTCTTGGCATGCGCATTACTCGTGATAGAAGTAAAAGATGCATATACTTGTCTCAAAGTGAGTACATATCCAAAGTACTTCATCGATTCAATATGCAGGGTGGAAAGGCATTGAGTACACCTTTACCCACATATGTGAAATTGAGCAAGGATGACTGCCCCAAATCAGATGAGGAAAAGGAATTCATGACCAAAATTCCCTATCAGTCTGCTGTTGGTAGTCTCATGTATGCTATGGTAGCTACGAGACCAGACATTGCATTTGCAGTGGGAGTTGTGAGCAGATATATGTCTAATCCTGGCAAGAAACATTGGGAAGCGGTCAAAATGATTTTGAGATATCTGAGTGGCACTAAGGACAAGTGTCTATGCTTAGGTAGAGGGAAAGCATCCATTATTGGTTACACAGATTTTGACTATGCTGGTTGTGTAGACAATCGTAAGTCTACATCAGGGTACATTTTTCATTTTGCTGGAGGTGCTATCTCTTGGAGATCTCGTCTTCAAGAATGTACAGCTGTTTCCACCACAGAAGCAGAGTATGTTGCAGCAAGTGAGGCATGTAAGGAAGCATTGTGGCTTTCTCGTCTTGCTTGCGATATGGGTTTGCCTCAGCATGTACCTCACTTGCTCAGTGATAGTTAGAGTGCCATTGCTTTGGCTAAGAATCCGGTCTATCATGCAAAGACCAAGCACATTGAGGTGAGGTATCACTTCATTAGAGATTGCTTAGCCACTGAGAGCATTATTCTTGAGAAGGTTCACACTCGAGATAATGCTGCAGATGCTTTGACTAAAGCTCTACCACAGGATAGCTTTCGACACTGTTGTCACTTGATGGGGGTTACTTGATTCTTGATCTTACGTAGTCACTTGTATACTGTGTAACATGCCCATCAGGTGGGAGGTATAGTTTGTATACTTACACTCAGGTATTCTTTATCATTCTTTCTTTTTTCTCCCATAGTTACTCTGGCCATATTGGCCTTTAGTGGGAGATTGTTACCGTTAGTGTCCATGAGAAAGGCCAAATGGCCACTGGACACTTCTTTGTATATGTTCTTTAATAAAACATATAGTGGCCTGGTCAGTCACAGACTGTAAGTTCGACCGCATTTGTAAGACCTAAGAAGTCTGTCTTCGTGCTCCTTGTGTATTGCGTTTTTTGCGTATTCTACAACCTCTGTGCGAAGTACTGTGTGTGGCGTCAGGAGCTCGTTTTTCTAGTCCGAGCATATCGTCGTGGAGCTCTGGAGAAGGTGTGTGCAGTGTGGTGCATCGCCATCGAAATACTTCAGTGGATACTACCGTAGGTTCATTCACATGTATGCCATAATAGCAAAACCCTTGTATGGTCTCTTGACCCAATTTACTTGGACAGAAGAGTGCGAAAAGGCATTCACTGAGTTGAAAAAGAGACTTAGCACTACCCCAATTTTGAAATCACCCAATTGGAGCAAGCCTTTTCATATTCATGTTGACGCTTCTAACTATGCCATTGGATGCATCTTAGCCCAGCCGGCTGATGAAGGCAAGCTTGATCATCCAATTGCTTATGCGAGTAGACAACTGAATCAAGCAGAAAGAAATTATACCACTACGGAGCGAGAAGGCTTAGGAATGGTATACGCAGTGAAGAAATTTAGACATTATCTTTTAGCCAACAAGTTCAAATTCTTCATAGACCATCAATCTTTGTTGTATTTAGTCAATAAGCCTTGTAACACGGGAAGGTTGGTACGATGGTTTCTACTACTAATGGAGTTTGACTTCGAAGTAATAGTGAAAAAGGGGAACACACATGTGAGAGCAGACCACCTTTCGAGGCTAACACACGGAGAGCCACCAAGTGGAGTACCTGACGATCTACCAGATGCTTATTTGTTCAATCTAGAAGTTTGCCCAAAGTGGGCAGAGAAATTGATCCCTATACTCACTCATGGCCCTCAACACTCAATCAATAGGAATAGCAAGAAAGAAATTCTTCAATCGAGGAACTTACACATTGTGTCAGGTAGTGTATACTACAAGGAACCCAACGGAGTGTTACTCAGATGTGTTGATGAGGATGAACAAATGCAACTAATTGAGCAAGCACATGTGAACAAATGGAGAACACACCAAGGGACTCATGGAACCATCCGAGAACTGAAAAGATTAGGAGTGTATTGGCCTGACATGCCCAAGAATGTTCACGACCACGTAAGTAATTGTGTAGAATGCCGAGAGACGGTTCCCGAAGATCATATGTCTCTATCTTTTTCGACCATAGCATCCAATTGGAGTACAAATTTAGTGAAATTCTTAAAAACTCAAGAACACGAGTTAGGAACCAGCCTAGCAAGAAAGCGATCCTTAGAGGAAATGAGCAAGGACTACATTCTCATAGGAAAACAATTGTTCAAACGAGGGAAGGATAACCAACTAAGATTATGTGTGCATGAGGGAGAATACCTACCCATATTAGAAATGGCACATGCAGGTGCTGCAGGAGGTCATTTTTCGGCTGAAAGAACTATTAAAATGATTCTCTTTGCGGGCTTGTGGTGGCCAACTCTACATATCGATGCTGAAACGTACGTACGAAGTTGTGAGACTTGTCAGAGAACTAAATACCCAATTCGGAGAGATGACATGCCATTAAGACCCATGATATGCGCAAGAGCCTTCACAAAATGGGGTATAGACTTCATTGGACCTATCAATCCACCTGCCAAAGGATCGCATGCGGAGTACATCATAGTAGCCACTGACTACTTGACTAAATGGGTAGAAGCGAAAGCCACTAGAAAGAATGATGCGGAGTACATCATAGTAGCCACTGGAAGATCTGATTGGGACAAACAATTGCATCATGCAATTTGGGCATTCCGAGTTGCATATAAAACGGTCATTGGAACTACAAACCCTTTCAATTTAGTGTATGGGCAAAATGCAATTTTGTCAATTGACTACTTAGTACCTACATTGAAAGTGGCCCAGCAATATGAATGGAACGGTCATGAATTATCCCAACAACTAGAGCAAATTGAGAAGTTACATGAGACTAGATTGCAAGCAGTAGCAGGCATTTATGCTGCTAAGCGGAGACAAAAGGCATATTATGATGCACATATAAAAGACAAAGGACTTAAAGAAGGAGAGTTAGTCCTAGTATACACCCTGAAACAACATGCCAAGAAGTTACAAAAACGCGGATACGGACCTTTGATCATAAATCGAATCTCTACTAGTGGGGCAGTCAATCTCGCCACGCTAGACGGAGACATTCTTCCCAACTACATCAGTGGATGTAGAGTGAGACGATTCATGGAGCCCTTGACTGATCAAATACTAGCACGATTGGTAGGTGCTCAAAATAGGAAAAAGGAAGAAGAGAGAATTAGAGAGGAAGCTCGACAAGAAGCACTAGAACGCATTAGGAAGTGGAAGGAGTGGATCAGGCAAAGAGATGAACGCTATCTCCAAGGAGAAGAGCCCATCCCTATGGCAAATTACCAAGTCGAAAATCATGGTAAAACAGGTATGTGTAAAACGCAACCTTACCTAAACCTAGGGATTGGCAAGACAGAGTACAAATTGATAGATGCATTGATAGACTCAGGAGCAGGACTTAGCTGCATGCGAAAGAGAATAGCAAAAGAGTTACAATTAGAATTGAATCCCACAAAAGCCCGATTAATAGGAATTGGAGGTCACACCATAGAATGTATTGGAACCACGAATGTATCCCTCCACCTAGGAAATTCCTCAATGGAACAAAGAGTTCTAGTGTGCGAGGATGAAGATTTGATGGAAGACTTCATCCTAGGACACGACTGGATCATTGAAACAGAGGCGTGTATCCTTCTAGCTCAAGGCTATATTTCGGCTAAGATAGGGCATAAGGAGATTTTCAGCTTACTTGAAGAGAAACCATGTATTCAAACAAAGTCAATGCCAAGTTCAGAGGAAGTTCAGAGGACGACATTAGAAGGTATCAACAATGCTCACAATTCAGAAACCAAACGCATAGAAGCTGAAACTTCAATCCTAGCGACGCCAGCAATAGAGTCGAAGTCATCCAATGCAATTGTGGAAAAGCCAACCATTAAGGAGACTTGCTCTCCTACACCTGCTCAAAACATCAAAAGATCACACTATAAGAAACCAATAAGCAGGCATTCAGATCAAGGTCCACCCAAATATAAGTGGGTACGCAGGGATAAAATACAGAGTTGAGAAGCGTCCGCACCCACTCTTAAGAAAGAAACAGGAATCACCAAACCAGCTTCACAGAAGTACATACCAGAAGAAATAGTGCAAGTATGGATCCCTAAGACTTTGCTCGAAGTTCAAAGATCGCGACTTTAGATATGGATCCCCAAAAAGCTCAAACAAGCAGCTAAACAGGAGTTAAAGACAAAAGAAGAGGTACTACATCAGACAAGGCGAAAGACAACAACACGTAGGAGTCATTCAAGAAATTGGATAAGCAATGCCAATTTCACTCTAACAATGGAGGAAGCAAACAGAACAAAAGGAACTGTAAGCATCAAGGAAACGAAACGACCTCCCTTAGTGTTCACGAAAGGGATCTGGAAACCAAAGCAACCGCGAGGAGCGGAGGATCGAAGAGATAAAGCTTCCCATTGCACTCATGAAGTTTCTAATGCACCTCAAGTAAGCATGATAGGGCCACATCACAAGGCCAAGCATTCGGCACATCCTTCTTCTATTTCAGGATAGTCAAGCACATTTTCCTCATTGGGAAATAGGAGAGCACTTGTACATACATTAAGGAAAATTACTCCAAAAAAATAATAATAATCGCTTCGGCTATAAACTAACTTTTCTGTTTTCCTTTTCAGATGAAAATATAAAAATACCTAAAAATGTGAAAAATCCAGGTATTACCTTTCTCACACACACGGGAAAGGGACGACACAATTCACTCGGAGCAATATCGAGCTTATCACAAACAAAGAAAGGAGGATTTCTGATAATATATGGCAACTAATTCATGCTCTATATTGAGTGCAGATGGCGTCTACTAGCTCCGAAGCTACACAAGAGGAAGAGGTCCAGCTTTTCCCACTCGAGTCCATTACAAAAGCAAGAGGTCACTGGTTTCGGGATGACCAACCAGTCTCGGAACTCATTTTCATGGCAACTATCAAGATTATGGATACAGATCATTGTTTTTCTATCATGTCACAGGACTTCAAAACCATCATACAGGGGTTACCTCATATTGAAGATGTATGGACACAAGCAGGCATAGAGGCATTTCTCAAATTGCCAATGTATGTTCCAGACTTTCAAAGATGTGCACAAGTCATGAATACCATGCAACCGGCTGCAACAAAAATATCAGTCCCAGAAGCACGAGTATTGGATAAAGTAGGGACATGGAAAACCATCCAATTCACTCACGAAATAATCAATAAAGCTTTTGGATGGAATCAAGCAGGAATTACTAGTGTCAAAGAGGAGTGTCATGATCCCAAGAAGAGATCATTTTTGGACATAAACAGAATTGACATAGAAGATGATGTTCGATTGGTGCATCAACACTTTTGTTTCCCAAGTATGCACAGGTATACCGCTCCACAGAAGATAGTAGTACAATTACTATCGCATGCCATGCGACAAATAGGAAACAAAATTAATTTAACAGGGTATGTCCAAGAACGGCTATTTGAAGCCCAAAAGAAATGGGGCCAGAAGAAGTTTTTGAATGGTAGTTCTGCATTAACATTATTGATATATGAAGCTCTCGAGATGAAAAATTGCTTAAGGGAGATGTCGACCTCAGAAGGGCTAGCCAAGTATGCAAAATCCGCTACGGTCCCTAAGAAAAAGAAAGCAGTTGTTGTGGTTGAGGAAGCTGGAACAAGCAAACAAAAACCCATGAGGGGTACAAAGCGTCTGCGGGAGGAGGAAGCCCAAGCTACACCACAATCAAAGAGAACTCATCTCTTACCAAAAATCACGATGGCTCAAGTGCCTATTACAAGGAGAGATCTTTCCGCTGCCCTCGAAGAAACACATCAGTACATGCAAGGGCAGGTGAACTTAAACATTCAAGGTCATCATTATAGACAGGCAAGTCAAGAGAAACAACAACGGAGTCCAGAGAAGACACCAAAACAGGCTGGAAGATACAAAGAACTAGGGATAGATGATTCCAGTACCAATACGGATTCCAGCCCTGAAAAAGATACCTTGGATACTGATATACGGACAGAAACTCAAGAAGACGAATGGAATGAGATCGATCAAGTGGAAGTGACGCCAGGAAATCGTAAAGAAAAGGAAAAGAGAGTAGAAGAATCTATGGAACATGAGCATGTCATTCAATTGAATGACACTACAAAGATCAGCATCAAGGAAGATACAACCAATGTTACACATGTAAAACAACCTATTAAAGAGGAAGAACAAACTCCAGTGAGTGAGGAAACGGAGGGGCTATGAAACCAAGAACAGATTGTGATCGAGGTGCCAGATGATACACCTCAAGAAAATCAAGCAAACATGGGGGCTGAGCCAAGGATCCAGCTTCAGATTAGGCAGCCCCATGACACTACATTACATGTGGCACAGGGTAAAGATATCAATACCGGAGAAGAACCAAGTATACCAAAAACATGGCTTAATGTGGATGTTACTCAGCTGAAGCCTGTAGTCAAGCAGATGATTCAAACAGCCATGGACACACAACAACAATTGATGGACATAGATGCAGACCATGATAGAGCAATGCGAGAAAAGCATCAATTCCAGATAATGAGCGAACAACTATCATCACAGCTCATCGAGACACAAAAGGCGCTCACAATCAAAAGCAATGAGTGGCTCGACACAAAAACGCAATATGAATTATTAATCACTCAGCATCACCAACTCCAAGCACAGCTCGCAAATTTACAGAGATCATATGATGCAAGCGAGGCGGACAAAGAGAGAATGAGAGCTAGAAGTACGTTGCTCGAGACACAGCTAAAAGTATATATGGAAGAAAATGACACATTGAGAAATAGGAATAAGGAATTAATGAAATCATTATTATATGATCAACCAATCGAGCAATAGGAATCCACAAAAACCAAAGCAAAAGAATTAAGAGATCAAATCTCAAAATATAAAGAGCTGCTAAAGCAAGAACAAGCAAAGATAGAGGAATGGAAGAGCAGATACGCCAATGAAACCAATGAATTGAAGAGTCAATTACAAAAGGTGAACGCCAAATTGATACAAAGCTACAACGAAAATATGGATCATGTAGCTGACATTGGTAAAGAATAGCTGGCCACTAAAGAAACACTCAGGGAAGCCATGCAAGAGATAAAAGAGAAAGATGAATGCATAGCACGATTAAAGACTCAAATGAAAGAGAAAACACCGATCGGGACACCAGTAGTGCCGGCTACGGAAAATCCTACTGACGAGGTAGAGGTAAGTCCTCTATCTCACCCGATCTATAATTCTCCACTACATGAGCAGTTGGCCGACATACATGACGAACATTCGATGCCCTATACTGTAGAAATAAGTCAGAAGGAACGGGCACTAGTGGTGTCCCGATTAACGGAAAATTTTGAAAATGAAGTGGTCAAAGTGATGAAAGAGGCCAAGATCAAAGGTAAAGACCTGGACAAGATTATGAAGCCGTTCAATATTCCATACGGACTCTTGAAAGAGAAAACAAGACGTTATATAATGAAGATTACACAGAAGAGTCCAGATGAGCAGCTGAATTTCAAACACGACACATTCGCATACATGCAAGTAGAGTTTGAAGCTGCACAACCAGTGTGGCGACGGAAATTTTTGGAGAAACATCCCACACTACGGGTGCATTGGCAAGCAGCGCCATATGCATTCCAGGTAAACCCTTCATTTTGTCCAATACCACGCAGAAGGGATACCAGGGAATTTTTGGATTTGCAAAGAAGCGGCACTATAAATAAGCAGTGGCTCAATTATCCTATGCTTCCGAGCCCGCCACATAACTACTTGCCAACGGAAGACTATATGGTCAAAACCATAGAATTTTGGCTACAAAATTATGCGACAGTACCCGATTTAACTGTAAAAATGACCAACAAAATACTTAGCATGATCCTTACAGTCTTGAAGGTATTCAAGCATGCGGCCTACACCTTTTTGAACTTCATAGGTATTAATCAAGGCACGGAAATCCTCATTTTTGATCTATCAGTTATGCCTAGCAGACCAACAATAATGGCGTATTATTCCAGAATAATGTTCTTGCCAAGTGTATATATGCAAACTTTCGAAGAAGCTTTCTTTACCGGATTTTTTGAGATGGATTCAGAAATTTTTTTGAAGATGTCATCCAATTTAAATGCCAGATTAGTGGCATATGAACTTAGCTTCTTCGCAGATCACAGACAGCCACCCAATGACGGTGTGAAGGCAGAACAATGGAAACAACTCATGATACGTGAAGCAAATCTGCTAAATGATACAGAGCAAAGAGTATATCAAACATATGCTCGTCGCTTATCAAAGCCTGTCGGGGACGACAGAGTCCAGGAGGGGGGCAGTGTTGAGGGAGAGTCAAGTAAGAAGAAGAAAAGAAGAAGACAACGAAAGAAGCAGCTTCACTAAAAAGAAATATCTGAAGACATATCTCTGCAAGAAGCCCCGCAGGGGCACAACACCC
The DNA here is from genome assembly GCA_020310875.1 of Ceratopteris richardii. Classification (NCBI taxonomy): domain Eukaryota; kingdom Viridiplantae; phylum Streptophyta; class Polypodiopsida; order Polypodiales; family Pteridaceae; genus Ceratopteris; species Ceratopteris richardii. The sequence goes on along the minus strand of CM035433.1, from coordinate 51,174,541 downwards.
ATCTCTGCACAGAGCCCCGCAAGGGCACACACACCAAGGAAAGGACGTAACCCACATGGGTGCTTCAACCTCTTGATCTTTGGCAGGTCCAGATCGAAGACTGAAGCACCACATCTTCATGCCTTCCACTGGTGGCGTGCGTGGCAACCCAGAATTAATGAACCTATAGGTGAATTAGACTGCAAAATATCAGGTAGTCAGTCTAACTCCAAGGGTTGCGGGCAAGCAAGTCGAATGCATCAGGCCCAGAGAATGTAAAACAAGAATTAAGAAGAGGCCGTCAAAACTGAACACCTGTTTTATAAACAGGTAACAATGAGCAAAGGTTGCGTGCAGAGAAAAGAAGTGAATAACACAACAAGGTCCGATGTGTGCAACCAGGACAAATCAGAGCGCCTCTAAAACGTAATGCAAGATCAAGAATCAGGCAATATTGACCACTGGATGCGTGCGGACAACAAACTGAGGACAAGAAGCAAAGCCTGTCAAGGGACGACAGAGACGAAGAGGGGGAGAGTGTTGCAGAGCTAAAGAAAGTACAAAGCAGAGAAAAAGACGGGCCCCAAAATTTTTTCGATTTGGACATCATATTTTTGTATCATAATCATTCTTGTAATATATTTCCCGTTGTGAATGCACTAGAGGAGTCCTCTAGATGCATCCCCACAGAAGATTAGAGATTTACCCATGTAAAATAGTAGGAAGTTAGTCTTTTAGTGAATAAAGTGCCGGTCTCTTGTGTGAAAGGACCATTTTTAGGGCACTAGTATATAAGTCAAATGTGACTCTTTGTAAAGGACTTTTTGCCATTGTGAGAATAGAGAGCACAGAAATTCGAATTTGTGTCTTCTTCACTCTGTATCTTCTTCTTTGTGAGCTTGTATGCATGTGTATTGCTTGGAAAGAGTGCTTGGGTGTGTGGTCTATCCATGAAAGTGTTTATTTGCTGTGGGTAAGGTGTGTGCAAAGTGTAGGAAGTGCTGTAGTGTAGGAAAGTAGTCCCGTGACTCATTATTTTGCTCATAACTTGACGTAGGAGCGTCAAAATTGAGTGAAACCATTGTCATTGGATGCGTCTTCTCGAGAGCTTCGAAACGCATATGCTATTCGCTATATTTGGAGTTCGGAGCTGGGAGAAAAGTCCAAAATATTGACGGCTGCTGCACCAAGTATCGTTTCGCCATGACCAACAGTTGAAGCTTGTTTGGATAAGTCTTTACCTTATTTACACTCTTTGAGTAGATCATTTGCATTGATCATTACATGATTGCATGTCCTCATACACTCGACTAGGTTTGTATACTCTTTGGATTGATAATTAAAAGCGTGTATCCCCACTATATGCACTTGAGGGGGGATTGAGGTATAGTCTCTTTCTCCGCAAGTCCCTAAGTTGATGCTTAGGTCAACACACTAATCTTTTCAATTGAGCGCCTTGCGTCATCTCATTTTTGAACCTCATGTATGTTCCTTGGATCTTCCAAGTCATATAATAATGCCACATTTCTTGCTACATGATTTGAAAAACGAGAGTCTTTATAGAACACATGCCCATTTGCTTTACCATGCTTCATGGTCATGTTCATCAACAAAAGTGAGTCCTCTTGTGTCTACTCTTCAGTTTAATTGTTGTAATCTCTTCTTCCTCTATATCCTCCTTGGTTATTGGTGTTATTGTAGTTGTTGTAGCCTCTGAAATTATTTGATCTTCCTCTTCCATAGCTTCCTCTATTGAAGCCTCTTCCTCTCTGATTCCTAGGATTCCTAAAACAATTATCAGTTGTATGGTTAGTCAATCCACATATGGCACATGAAGAGGGGCTTTAGAATCTCCCCCTACCTTGTCTACCTCCTCTGCCTCTTCCTCTTGTACCTCTACCTCTTCCTCCAAAATTAGCTTGGGAGGTACTAGCTTCATCATGTGATATTTTGCCTTTGGCTTTGCTATCTGTAATCTTATTCTTGTCAATGTATAGGGAAGAGGATTGATTACCTTTTGAGTTGTCATTGTTCTTCACAAGCTTGGCTTCATGAGTGAATAGTTGCCCCATTAGAGTATTGAAATCAGGTACCTGCATATCCATGTATAGATCCATTGCTATGGTGAATGCTTCCCATTTATCGTTTGCGTGGATTCCATTGATCACTTGTCTTACAATCTGCTTCTCTTCAATAACTTCTCCAATGCTACCAAATGATCAACTAGGTTCTTTATTTTGGTGACATAATCAATCACACTTTGCTTGGGCATCTTTTTTAGTGTTGTGAACTCCATCCATAGTTGGTTCTTCCTTGCTCTAGTGCTTGAAGAAAAGAATGCTTCAAGTGCATTCGAAGTCTCTTGTGATGTCTTACAATTCCTAATGTGTGGAAGTAAGAAATAAAAAACTGAGTTGAGAATATAATACCTAGTTAAAGCATCCTTTGAACACCATTTTGTTAACCTTTCTTGTTCTTCTTGAGAAGGTTGAACTTTGCTTCTAAGTACTGGTATCAACTCATCTCTAGATATGTAACCATAGAGATTTCTCCCTTGAAGATATGCCTCCATTCTAATAAATCAAGAAGAGTAATTACCTTGATCCAATTTGTCAATTCATGATGGGAATCTATCTCCCATGTTGAGTTGATGATAGCTCTGATACCACTATGAGGAGATGGTTGGATACACTCCAAAGATGAGGTGGTGCTGCACAAAGTGTGCTCCACACTTGCCAATGTAGCTTTAGAGTACCTTGATAGAAACCTGTTGCATCCCAAATATGCATTTGGATCCATAATGTACCTTGGAGCATCACCTTCAAATAGTTATATCAAAACTAATAACTTTCAAGGTTGAAGGATTCCAAAATCTTGCTATATATGGACTTGGTTCTTCTCAGAGATTTACTCAATGCTCACTCATTGATTTCAATTGACCCAAGAGCTTATAGACATAGCTAATTGAATTCTTAAGTTTGCTATAGGAAGTTACTTCACTAATTTAGGATGAGTACATGATGAGAAAGCATATTAAGAAGTTGGGGGTGTAATCCCGGCTTTTTAGGAGGATGATAGTGAACATACATATGTCACTTAAAGAGAATTTTTCTCAAAATCTATAGAGCTAAATGATATAAGAATTAATATCTGACAAGTAGAAAGAAACATATACCAAGTTGAATCTCATCAATTGGATGAGTATACGCAGAGAACTAGTCAAAACAAATTCACTGAAATGAAGTCTTAGCAGCAAATAATAGTACACATGAAGTAATTTGCACTAACTAAATCAAATGTGTATAATTATGAATGTATGATACAAAGGAGATGATGTAAGTTTACTCATACATGTATGGGATAAGTGCAGCTGCAACAACCTAAGAAACCACCACGTGCTTGAGAGATGACTCTCCTCCCAAACTTATGCCTGTATATATAGCTGCTTGAATCAACAAGGACCACAAATGTAACTAGAGTCCACAAGTGCATGTGCAATCTCCTCCACTCCTTTGATATCTAGCACTAGAGTCTACTAGTGGCTGGAGTGATCTCGACCACTGCTTTACTACCTTCCACTAGAGTCCACTAGTGGTTGGTGTACTCATCTCTCGAGTTAAGTCCACTAGTCTCAAGTTAACTCACGTTAACTTGAGTTAGAAGGCTCTAGCGCTCTTTGGGCAAAACTCTCTCCCCATGCTCCCCATAGGGATTGAACCCAAGACCTCCTCCTTCATAACCATGAGAATTAACCACTAGGCTAAGTGGATCACTTGAATATGAGAGCACATAAACTTATGATTGAGTCTATTCTTGAGATCTTTGGTCCTACAGACAAGTGACCAAACGGTATCCGATTTCAGATCTATCTGAAGTAGTCGGATCCCTAGACCATAGACTTACTTTATTACATTCTTTCCCCCTTTGGAAAATATTTTTGTCCTCAAAAATAGAGCTATATACATACTATAGGCATACCCTGAGCCTCATGTTCTAAAATTGGAAGAACATGGTCATGTTCTAGAACTGGAAGAACATGTCTCATCTCTCTGGTGGCGTCCCTGCCCAAATGATTCAAAACATTGTCTGGTCTTGCACCTTGATGCATTAGTCAAAGTACAAAGTAGTGAATGAAGAATAAGGGTGGATCTAAATATAGCCCTGGCCAATTCACAGTTTCTAGATGTGCGATCGAGGCACAAACATGTGAACTAGGTGGATACAAATTACTAGTCCATTTCTAGGCATAACTGATGCATAGAATTAGTAATGAAGGTGGGATTCCTATCGCTCGCAAGACTTTCAGAACTCTTGATTCACTTTAATTTGATTTGGAACACTTAAAGGCAAGACTTTGAGAGCTCTTGATTCACTTTAATTTGATTTGGAACACTTAAAGGTTGGTTGTCGCAAACATCTCACTTGGATGTTTGTACAATGGTTAACTTTGATACCAATGCAACAACCTAAGAATTACGACCACCATGTGCTTGAGAGATGACTCTCCTCCCAACCTTATGCCTGTATATATAGCTGCTTGAATCAACGAGGACCACAAATGTAACTAGAGTCCACAAGTGCATGTGCAATCTCCTCTATACCTTTGATATCTACCACTAGAGTCTAATAGTGGCTGGAGTGATCTCGACCACTGCTTTACTACCTTCCACTAGAGTCCACTAGTGGTTGGTGTACTCATCTCTCGAGTTAAGTCCACTGGTCTCAAGTTAACTCATGTTAACTTGATTTAGAAGGCTCTAGAGCTCTTTGGGAATACATGTGAAATGAAAAGAAACATATGTCATAAATTGTGTCACAATGTCAATCAAGGCATACATGTAAAATGAATAAAAATTATCAACCACATCATAGATCATATGTAGCACAACCTAAACTCAAGTGTGATCAAAGGGATAAGAAACTTGAGGTTGGAGCATTCTCAACCCCCTTAGTCAATTCCTATCTTAGGCTAAGTATGATTAGTAGTATTGATTAATTAGGGCTATGTTAGGCACGATACAAGTACAAGAAACCTATTTACTCAAGTGCAAGCATAGATAGTATAGTTTGGCAATAGACTCTAAAGTAAAAGGACATAAATTGAGCGATCAAACTTTAGGAGTGATAAAGCTCAAGTAATCCTAATAACTCAGCTCAAGTGTTGCACACCTAGACAAGCTGGAAGGGCCATCTAAGACTCAATATTGGAGTATACTAGGACCAACCGGTTAGGTTCTTGCATCTATGAGGATGGTCTACGAAGGTCAGTTGTTCAATTTAGGAATCCTAAATAGCTAGTGGACTTGAAGACCCGATGATCAAGTTTGAAGAAGGCTCATATATTGATAAAGAGGGAATCATGTACGTGGTTACGGGCTTACTTGATAGAATGGATGAATTTGGAATTATGATTCCAGAAATAGAGCTTGAGAACCTAGAACAAGGAACCCTAGGAAGAGAGCCTAGAACCCCTCGAGGCAAATGAGTCTTGACTAGAGTGATCATCTGAGAGTGGATCCCCCAAGATAGTACTCTTAAACAGAGAAACAGATGAGGTGTTCTAGAGGTATAAACCCGACCAACCTAAAGCAATTGGGGCAATAAACATATATGAACTTAAAGATCCTAATACACCAAGAAAGGTGGTCTACTTAGACAACACCTCAGAGCCATTGTTTGGGGTATCAGAGCATGGTAGGCATGCCTACACTTGGATGGGTGAATTTTTCTTTCCCCAACCAAGATCAAATGTCTCTTTTGGCCAACAAAGAGTTGAAACATCCCAAGCTCATCGAACTCAAGGAGATAAGGGTAGAGACAAACTTGAAGCCACTTTTGCACTTGGAAGAGAAAGAATCAGATAAAAAATGGGTAGAGTGGATAATGAGAGGCAAAGAGGCCCAAGACTTCAAAGAGGCATGGATGAGTTTCGTCTACCAAGGTCCAAAGAACATCCTAGGATCGTGAGGCCTACACAACTGTTTAAGTCTATGAAGAATTGCCTTGATGGCATAGGAGACCCATAGGATCACGTAGAAAAGTTTAGGCAAGTTTTGAGAGTTGAACAAGTTGAAGACTTGTTCGTTCAATACAATGCTTTTAGCCTAACACTCAAGAACATTGCCTTCACTTGGTTTCAACCACTTCACGAGAGGCAATTTGGAAACCTTGACCAACTAGTGGAAGCCTTCATCACTAAATTCTCTAAAAGTGGCATCAGGCACGTAGATTCTATTGGAAGAGTGACTTCCATTACCCTAGTGCAAGTGGTCACTAGAACTCATGGTTGGGTAGAAATCCTAGCCACAATGGATGTAGCTATCAATGAAGAACAATGGATGCCCAAATGTGATGAAGATGGCTATGAAATTTCATTTCTCACTTTAGAACCAATCATGTGTGATTCCCTTATTGAAGAATGAGAGCCTAGTGTGGAAGAACTTGAACATGCAAGTGACTCAGACTTAGAGTCAATTATTATGGATCCTTTTTGTGCATTAGAAGAAGACTACATGTATGTAGTAAAGGCTCACACTCAAGGACAAGAAAAGCTTATGAAGGATGTGAGATTAACCACACAAGTAACCACCAAGAGTGAAGGCAAGAAAAGAAAGAAGAGAGAACTCCGGGCAACAAAAGATGAAGAATCCTTATTTGAGGTTCTTGAAGATTTTTAGAAGTATGAGATAGAAGATAAGAAAGTCATGATCAAAATGCCTAAACAAGAAGCACTCACAAGAGTGGCTTATGATAACAAAGAGACAAATAAAAAAGTTATTGTGACCATAGAAGAAGGTGAAGAATGATGCACCTACATAGGGCACGACTTGATTGAAGAAGAGGAAAAAGAGTTGATTGAATTATTAAGAAAATATAGAGATGCGTTTGCATGGAGTTATGAGGATCTAAAAGGTGTAGACCCTAACATATGTTCGCATACAATTCCCATGACATCATAAGCCAAACCCTCCAAGCAAAAGCCATACACATATAATCATAATTGTGCTACAAAGATCAAGGAAGAGATAGATCGATTTGTAGAAGCTAGATTTATCTATGAAATTGAGCACACTTAATGGGTTTCCCCATTGTAGTGCTACCCAAAAAGAACAGAAAATTATGTGAACACATTAACTTGAAGAAGTTTAATGCAACCACTATTAGATATAGTTATCTGCTTCCTATCACTAAACACATATTGGAAAGAGTGGCAGGCAAGGAAGTATACAACATCCTGGATGGGTTCTCTTGCTACAATCAAGTGGTCATTTCCCTAGAAGACCAACATAAGATGGCTTTTGCTATAGAATGGGCTATATTCGCTTCTCAAGTAATGCCATTTGGTCCAGCAAATGCGCGTGTGACCTTCCAAAGATTGATGTGTCATGTATTTAAAGAATTGTTGCATGAAAACTTTGAAGCCTATGTTGATGATCTATGTGCTCATTCCAACATTAGACAAACACATATACCTAAGCTCAGAAAAATCATTTACAAATGTAGAGAATTTTTAGTTTACCTGAACCCAAAAAAGTGTGTTTTTCTGGTCAGGCAAGGCAAGATTCTAGGACACAGAATGACAACGAACAGAATATCCATGGATGAGGATAAGGTTAGATCAATTGCAAAGCTAGCTAGGCCAAACAATGTCAAGGAAGTACAAGCTTTCATGGGGCATTGTGGCTATTATCGACATTCCATTCACATGTATGCAATCAATGCAATGCCTCTCTACAACCTTTTAACTAACTTTGAGTGGATAGAAGAATGTGAAAACTCCTTTAATGAGCTTAAGTGATGATTGTGTTCAACACCAATCTTGACTACACTAGATTGGAACAAGCCCTTCCATGTTCATGTGGATGCATCCAATTATGCTATTGGGTGTATACTAGCACAACCTACTGGTGAAGGTAATATGACATGTGCTTCTTGGAGCTCCCTACATGCTCCTTCTTCTTGTGTGTCCACTTCATTGATGCACTTCCATGCTTGTGCATGACCTTGTTTGCCAACACTCACCCCCTCTAGAGTCTATCCTCCCTAACAAACCCTTGTTGTAGTGGTTGTTCCATGGTGCTTGGAGTGATAGTGTCCATCATGTATCCACAAGAGCGGTCCATCTTCCAATTGTAGCTTGGGCAGTTGTCTAGTTCTTCATTTTGTCACTGCTACCTTTGTATGTACTTCTTCTGTGTATTCCAGCTTGATGGTGTCTTTGTGAGCTTTCCAAAGATTGTGAGCTACTCAAAAGAGGTTGGCAATGTTCGTTATGAGCAACTCTCGTGGTGGATTGCTTCAGTGCTCTTGTTGTTGTCACCGTGATGTCCTCTGGTTCTTCCAAAGATGGTTGTCCTCGCTTTCATGCCAAGTACTTGTAACCCACAATGAATGATGGGTAAGTGCATTAGTGCATGGGTTTAACAAGATATGTGCCTTGTGCATGGCCTTGTAATGTGGCCATATGCATGCATACATGGGGAATGCATTGGAAGAAGTATGGTGCAAGAATTTGGGTTTTGAGTGAAGTGCTCAAGGGTATGTTGACAAAGAGGTTTCCTAAACTATCATGGTTGTAATGTTTCCGAAGTAGGCAATCCTTACCATGGTGAAAGTTCGGTCGATGGTTATCTCTTCATGTTGTATTCCCATCACCATGACTGATCGTTAGCTTTCCTTTCTTGTTGATGGATGTCCTTGATGATGGTTCCTTGATGAGAATATTTGCACACTTGGTCCTGTTTCATCTGCCTCTTTTTTTGTTTCTCTCTTTGTGCTCTCTCTTCTTTTTGAACAATGGAATAAAACAAGAAAAAAGCTGTTAATATCAATAAAATATTTTACATATGTTAGATGTGTCACATGTGCTTGGGATTCTCAATTGTGGATAATACTGGTGCTTTCGGCTTCCAAACCTATATGCTTGTTACTTGTCTTCGTACTATTGTCAAAGAGTTGAGTGTATCTTCGTTTGGTCTTTCTGCTCGGTTCTTACACTTTTCTCTCCTTGGCTTTTCTTTTGAGACCTTTGGCATGGTGGGGAGTTGAGGCCTTTGTGCATATAAGGGTTCCTTGGGTACCCACATGTGTAATTGTCCTTGGAGAGCTGCAACTGATTTCTTAGGCACCCAAATTTGTACGTTATTATGGTCAGCCTTCATCGATTGCTTGGGTACCCAAATTTGTAAGAGACCTTGGGATTGAGCTTGTCCTCGTTTCTTGGTGTTTCTTTTAGCATGGCTAGTTTGCTTTGATGGGAATGGTTGTGGCAAAGTTGGCGGTTGCTCTCCTTTTCTTACCCAAATCTACTTCTTGCCCTGAGCTACTTTCTTCTTGCACTTGGTTTGTCTATTTGATGTAGCCACATGCATGTACTGTTTTACTTGCCTCTTTGGTTGAATTGTTGCACCTACAGTAGTCTTTAAAAAAGGAGAGGGGTCCTCTCTCCTTTGAGACCATTCTTTCATGATTGAGTCTATCTAGATCACATCTTTCTTGATACATACAACATCTTCTTTGCTCAGATTGGGCCTAGAGGAACTAAGATAATGCATACTACTTGGCTTTGTGCTCATGCAATTCTCTAATTCTAATGTAATGCATTGTTCATGTACCCAAACTTGAAGAAGTTGTCTTTTAAGGTTTAAGTTGATGTCGTTGTCTCCCCGGCAACGGTGCCAAATTTGGTGTCACTCTAGCACAATGGCAACTACCAATGTGAGGAGATTCACCTCATAAATGTCAATCCGTGGAGACATGAGGACTGGTATGAAGACCAAGAGCAAGTGAAGTGCACAAGTGCATGAGTGAAAGCACACAAGCATGCACACACATACATACACATGCACAAGGCAATAGAAAAGAGTGGAACAATGAAAGATCTTCGATTACAAAAGAACTCTCTTACAAAGCTCAAATCTACAACAAGCTAACCTCAAAAATGAGGTCTCTAGCCCTTTTTATAGTTTTTTGAGTAGTTTTGGCCCTATCCAGACCTAGTGTCCAACCTAGTTAAAAATTAGGTTCTAGGGATTATTTGGGGGCTCAAACGAAGTCTAAAAATTATGAAAGCTGGTAGGATGATACTTCTAATACTCCTCAAGCTCAAGGACTCCTTGGATTGAAAAAACTGGACTTGTAAAAATAGAAAATAGTATTTACAATGGTTTTTAGTGATAAAAATCACTATTTTTAGAGGGATTTCTTCTAAAAATTTGAAATGTGCTCTTGGAGCTCCCTACATGCTCCTTCTTCTTGTGTGTCCACTTCATTGATGCACTTCCATGCTTGTGTGTGACCTTGACTATCAACACTCCCCCCTCTAGAGTCTGTCATCCTTGACAAACCCTTGTTGTAGTGGTTGCTCCATGGTGCTTGGAGAGATAGTGTCCATCATGTATCCACAAGAGCGGTCCATCTTCCAATTGTAGCTTGGGTAGTTGTTTGGTTCTTCATTTTGTCACTGCTACCTTTGTATGTACTTCTTCCGCGTATTCCAGCTTGATGGTGTCTTTGTGAGCTTTCCAAAGATTGTGAGCTACTTAAAAGAGGTTGTCGATGTTGGTTATGAGCAACTCTCGTGGTGGATTGCTTATGTGCTCTTGTTGTTGTCACAGTGATGTCCTCTGGTTCTTCCAAAGATGGTTGTCCTTGTTTTCATGCCAAGTACTTGTAACCCATAATGGATGATGGGTAAGTGCATTAGTGCATGGGTTTAACAAGATATGTGCCTTGTGCATGGCCTTGTAATGTGGCCCTATGCATGCATATGTGGAGAATGCATTGGAAGAAGTATGGTGCAAGAATTTGGGTCTTGAGCGAAGTGCTCAAGGGTATGTTGATGAAGAGGTTTCCTAAACTATCATGGTTGTAATGTTGCCGAAGTAGGAAATCCTTAGCATGGTGAAAGGTCAGTCGATGGTTATCTCTTCATGTTGTACTTCCACCAACATGACTGCTCGTTAGCTTGTCTTTCTTGTTGACGGATGTCCTTGATGATGGTTCCCTGATGAGAATATTTGCACACTTGTTCTTGTTTCGTCTGCCTCCTTTTTTGTTTCTCTCTTTGTGCTCTCTCTCTTTTCTTTTTTTAAACAATGGAATAAAACAAGAAAAAAGGTGTTAGTATCAATAAAATATTTTACATATGTCAGATGTGTCGCATGTGCCTGGGATCCTCAATTGTGTCTATGCACGGCCTTGTAAGGTGGCCCTATATTAATGCATAATTTGGAAATGCATAACCTGAATGGTGCAAAAGACAAGGTTATGCCAAAGGCACAGGGTTGTTTCTCGTCGAGACTTCAAGGTTGCTGGTGGACGTTGATGTAGTCTTTGTTGGAGGTCGCTAGTGGATCCTGAAATGATGTGCGCAATTGATGGTGAAATGACAATTGACCATTTCTCCCTTTAGGGATCCACTTGAGAACAGTGTTCAGCCACATAGAGATCAACTTTGGCTTCTTCATCTATGGATGGTTGCTTGTATTTTTTATCCCTCCCGATTGGCGCTTCTGGTGCTTTTGGCTTCCAAACCCATATCCTTGTTACTTGTCTTTGTACTATTGTCAAAGAATTGAGTGTATCTTCGTTTGGTCTTTCTGCTCGGTTCTTACCCTTTTCTCTCCTTGGCTTCATTTTTGAGACCTTTGGCATGGTGGGGAGCCGAGGCCTTTGTGCATGTAAGAGTTCCTTGGGTACCCACATGTGTAATTGTCCTTGGTGAGCTGCAACTAACTTCTTAGGCACCCAAACTTGTACATTATTATGGTCAACATTCATTGATTGCTTGGGTACCCAAATTTCTCGGAGACCTTGGGATTGAGCTTGTCCTCGTTTCTTGGTGTTTCTTTTAGCATGGTTAGTTTTCTTTGATGGGAATGGTTGTGGAAAAGTTGGTGGTTGCTCTCCTTTTCGTACCCAAATCTACTTCCTACCCTGAGCTTCTTTCTTCTTGCACTTGGTTTGTCTATTTGATGTAGCCACGCACATGTCCTGTTTTACTTGCCTCTTTGGTTAAATTGTTGCAGTTGCAGGAGTCTTTAAAAAAGAAGAGGGGTGCTCTCTCCTTTGAGACCGTTCTTTCATGATTGAGTCCATATGGATCACATCTTTCTTGATACATACAACATCTTCTTTGCTCAGACTGGGCCTAGAGGAACTAAGAGAATGTGTGCTACTTGGCTTTGTGCTCATGCAATTCTCTAATTCTAATGTGATGCATTGTTCATGTACCCAAACTTGAAGAAGTTGTCTTTTAAGGTTTAAGTTGACGGCATGGTCATAGATCCAGTCTTGATCCAAGACAAGTGGTTCTGTAAGGTCCTCATCTTCACACACTAGCATTTTGACTCTCATTGGAACATCTTGAAGATAGATGGAAAGCTCTACCTCACCCAAACAAGGGGTTTCCACACCTCCCAATCCTATGAGATAGGCTTCAATGGAATTGATGTTCAATTGTAGATCTTGGTAGTATGAAAGTCTAACTGCACTAGTTGCTGCACCTGAGTCGATCAATGCTCTCACACTCCTTGCATTCTTCCCTTGTCCTACCGTGATGTTCACAAAGGGACATCGATCAATTATTTGAGAAGCAATTGCACTTGATGTTTGACACATGGCCATGTGGTATCTTGGGGCATCAAGATTGACATCTAGGCCTAGGCATCTTAACTTATTTCTTCTAATGTGTTCTCTAGCCTCTCCCTGTGCTTCTTCTCTAACCCTTAACTCTTCTTCTTTTCGCTTCTTAGCAGTGTTGAGTCTCATTAGCATATTCTATGTAAGAGGTTCTTGATATAGCTTGACTCGACAACCACTAATATAGTTTGGCAGGATATCACCTTCTAGTGTGGCCAATTGAGCTGCATCGCTAGTGAAAATTATATTAATGACCATGGGTCCGTATCCTCTTTTTTCCAATTTACGGGCATGTTGCTTTAATGTATAAACCAACACTAGATCTACCTCCTTTAATCCTTTATCTTTGATATGTGCATCGAAGTATGCCTTTTGCCTTTTCTTTGCAACATAGATTCCTGCCGCCACTCGTAGCCTTGTCTCACGTAAGCGTTCTAGATCAAAGATCCTAGAGGATAACTCGTGTCCATTCCACACATGCTCTTGTGCTACTTTTAAGGTTGGGATTAGGAAGTCCAAAGGTAGCACAACATTTTTTTCAAAGATCATCTAAAATGGGGTGGCATTGAGTACCATTTTGTAGGCAACTTTGTAAGCCCAAACAACGTGATGAAGCTGTTTATCCCAATCAGAGCGTTTATTATTGACAAGTTTTGTCAATATGTTACATAGGATCTTATTCGTGCTCTCGGCTTGTCCATTAGCTTGTGGATGATAAGGGGTAGACTTCTTATGTATCCCCAAGAATTCTTGGAGAAGATTTTCAATGACTTCATTCAAGAAGTGTGTGCCTCTATCGCTCACTAACTCTATTGGTAGCCCATATCTGATGAACACGTTCTCAAATAAAAACTTCGCTCTAGTTTGAGCATCGTTCTTTGTAGTGGATTTTACTTCTACCCACTTCGTAAGGTAATCTGTGGCTACAATAATGTACTCTGCATGGGAGTTTCTAGCTCGGGGGTTGATAGGACCTACAAAGTCTATACCCATTTCGAAAATGCACGTCCTCCTATCATTGGCCTCAAAGGCATCTCATCTTTTCTAATTGGGTACTAGGTGCGTTGGCATGTGTCACCTTTCTTCACATAGGTATGTGCATCCATATGAAGAGTGGTCCACCAAAGTCATGAGAATAGAATAGTCTTAATTACTCGATCAGGACCAAAATGTCCGCCTGCAACACTGCTATGGGCAGTCTCTAAGATTTTCAAATAATCTAATTCGTGAACGCACAATCTTAAGTAGCCATCTTTGCCTCTTCGATATAGGTTATCTCTGATGAGGGTGTAGTCTTGAGCTTCTTGCTCCATGCTTCGGTTCCTTTAAGACTAGCCTCATTGGGTAATGTTCCTGATCTCATGAATTCTACCAATTGAGCACTCCAATGAGGAATTAATGATACATGATAAAGAGTCGCATGCTCCACTCGGGTCTCTTCTGGCACACTAGACAATTCTTGATCCAGTCATGAATTTCTTTGTCCATATTAGGCCAATACACTCCTAAACGTTTTAGACTTTTCAATCTTCGTTGTTTAGAATAGTGATTCCCTAGAAATCCCTCATGGGCTTGTTGCAACCAACTACTACGTTCATCGTCCTTGACACAACAAGCTAGAACACCTTCCGTATCTTGTTTATACATGCTTCCTGCCAATATTTGATAGTTTTGTGATCGTACAATTTCATCCTTGTTCATCTTCACATTCTTATTTGCAGGTCCAAAGGTTAGGACTCGTACCAACTTATTTGCCCATTTAGGAACAACTTCTAGATTGAACAAATAAGCGTCGGGCAATTCATCGAATACTCCCTGCGGTGGCTCTCTTGAAGTGATGCAAGAAAGGTGATCCGCTCTGAGGTGGGTCTTACCTTTCTTTACAACCACTTCAAAGTCATATTCTATTAGTAAGAGGAACCATCTTACTAAGCATCCGGTATTGCAAGGTTTATTGAACAAATATAATAATGCTTGATGATCAGTGAAAAACTTAAACTTGTTGACCAATAGATAGTGTCTAAAATTTTTTACAGCATAGACCATGCCTAAGCCTTCTCTCTTGGTTGTTGTAAAGTTTTGTTTAGCTACGTTTAGTTGTCTACTAGCATATGCTATAGGCAAATCTAGATTTCCTTGTCCTGTGGGTTGTGCTAGCACACACCCTATTGCATGATTGGATGCATCTACATGGACATGGAATGGTTTAGTCCAATCAAAAGTGGTCTCTTTAGCGTCTCTTTAGCTCATTGAAGGACTTCTCGCATTCGTCGTTCCACTCAAAATTTGTCAACAAGGCATAAAGAGGCTTAGCTATAATTGCATACACGTGAATAGACCTATGGTAATATCCACAATGGCCCATAAAGGCTTGTACCTCTTTAACATTCCTTGGCCTCGACAACTCTGCTATGGCTTATACTTTGTCCTCATCTGTTGATATTCCGTTTTGAGAAACAATATGACCTAAGATCTTACCTTGACATACCATGAACACACAATTCTCTGGGTTCAACTCTTTGAAGACTATACATGCAAATTTCCATTCTTCTTGGGCATCACTACAATGGGGGACACCCAATCAGTATGCTCAATCTCATAGATAAGTCCGGCTTCAATCAATTTGTCGATTTCTTCTTTTATTTTAGCTGCATAGGTGTCATTATATGTGTAGGGCTTTTGTTTGGTGGCTTGGCATCTGCTATCATGGGGATCATATGAGAAAAAATCTTCGGATCTACTCCCTTCAAGTGTCTATATTGCCACGAAAACACGTCCCTGTATTCCCTTAATAAGGCTACCAACTCTACTTCTTCTTCTTTACTTAGGTCATCTTCTATGTACGTACATCTCTCTTGATTCTCTTCAATGGTGATTATGATTTTTTTGGTCTTTTCTTTATTATCATAAGATTCTCCTGTGGTGGCCTCTCTCTTAGGCATTCGTACCAAAATTTTTTGGTCCTCAATTTCATATTTCTTGAAATTTTCTGGTACTTCGAACAATGATTCCTCCTCTTCTTGTTTCACTACTTTTCTTTTGATTACCTTCACTTCCATCCTTTGAGTTCACAACTTTGATGCTTGTGAGAGGTTCTCCTTCTTTTTGTGTAAATACTCCTATGTCTTCTAGATAGTGCTCCTCTGAAATAAAGCAACTATCCATCACAATGGACTCTGGATCTTCATCATTCTCTTCTTCTTCTATGAAGTCACTAAGGTCACATTCTTCTAGCAAGGGCTGACACGTGAACACTGAAATATCATAACCCTCCTCATCATAATGAGGTGTCCACTGTTCTTCATTGACCGCAATGTCCATGGTGGCTAAGATTTATGCCCAACCATGAGGCTCAAATTCCTCATTCGGAAAGATCATCGATGTATAGGCTGGGCCTCTAACTGGTCTATCTCCTTGAGAAGTTCCTTCTTCTCTTGCTTTTAAGCATTTTTCCTCTTCCTTTGCGACCTTACACATCCACAAATGAGTATCTTCATGCATCCAAGATGTATCAGATGAACTTTTAGAATGCACAGAGATTGAATCTTCTTGCTCCTTGTGGATAGGATTCCACTGTAGGGGTGGTGCATCTCTAAAGGTGTAATCCTTCAAATTGACCTTGGTTGTGACCCATAAGCGCTACAGGTATAAGGAGTTGGTTCCCCAATCCTGTACAACTTGTAGTTGTCATAGGAAGGGTCTTCCTAGGATCATTTCGTAGGTATTAGTTTTAACAAAGTCACATATAGCAAATGTGTGCTAAAACTCTACACAAGTGGCTAGAGTTATCCCTTCTAGAAATCCTAGAGGTCTTTCCACATGGCCATCAGCCATCTGAAGCTTCATTCTAGTTGGTCTTAATGCAGGTTTACCCCATTTCTTCCACAAGGAGGTGGTTGCAATAGCAACACAAGCACCTGAATCTATGATCGCTTTGGTTGTGTAGCCTTGGTAGGTGATCAGAAGATAAGTATTACCTTCGTCACCTTCGCTCATGTCCCGTATTTTGTCTAGAGGTATCTCTAGTACTTTCTCTTTAGAGCCTATTTTTGGTATTTTGGAGTTAAGTTCTAGAACCTGATTTGCCACATGTTTCCATAACTCAGGTTTTACTTTGAGCAGCTCTTCTAAAGTGACATGACACTAAACCTTATTGTTCTTCACGACTTCAGTGTTTCTTGGAACCACCGAGTCTTCGTTTCTGATCAATATTGTGGGAGCTCTGACCTGGAGAGATTCAGATTCCCATGGGCATGTGAACTGTGGCAACTCTTGTAAAGAATTGGATTCAACTTCTAACCTTTCTTCTCCATGTTGCTCTACTTGGTCTTCATAAATAGATGGAATGTCTTGTGGAAATTGATCGTGAAGGTCATCAATCTCAAGAATAGGAGGGGGAACATCCTTCTCCTTGGCCCATTTCTCCTCTTGTATTTCTCGCAAGAACTTTCGAGCATGTTGTTGAATTGAAAGAGGTTCTCCATCATCTATGGAGTCGGGAACATAGACTTTCTTTGGTGATGAGCTTTCTCTTTCAACAGTTGGTTGAGCCTGTGGAGCTAAAGAAACTTGTGGTTTATTTACCAATTGCTCCAATCTATCTAGTAAGCCCTGGAAGTGCAAACCCGGTGTAATAGCATTTCTCTGATTGAACGATTAATTGGCTTCGAACATAGCTTGAGCTAGTTCCACCATTTTTATGCACATTTTTGCACCTTCAATCTCTAAATCTGCTCTAGGGTAGCTCTTGTCTAGGTTTGCAGGTGTTGGCCCTTCTTGAATTCGAGCCTAGTATGCCTTGAACATCATGTCCAAGGTGTTCGATCTGCAAGAATAGACCCTGGTTGTGGTCTACTTACAATGGTTGGTGGGTGGGGATGAGGTTGGGGATGAGGTGGTGTGGATGGAGTTTCAGCATGCGAGAGGTTTTGATAGGAAATATCTTCTATTTTTGTTTTTGCATCTTTTAGGATTTCCTCTAGTTCGGATAAATTTTTTGTCCACTTACGATTGGCCTTCTCTCTAGTATCCTTCCATGTTCTTGTTTTTCTCTTACTAGGCTTGTTGTAAGGCTTGTGCCCTAGTAACTGCATGTATAGGAGCCACATTATCTCTACTAGAACTTGAATCCCCTAATAAGCCTACTACGTTAATGGGTGTGACCTTTGGTGCACTAGAGGGATGTCTGAGACAATCTCTCAAGAGCTATTCTTTGCCACACTCAAGGCAAATGACTTGTATTGTGATGTTCTGCGCTTCTGTTGGAGCTAGTGGGTGGGGTGATTGTTGTCCTGGTATAGGTTGAGGTTGGCTATATCCTCCATGTTCATACGGTCTAGTTGCTGCTCGTGGACCTGGACATGGGTTATACCTAGGAACTCCTCTGCCTTGTTCTCTAGGCGAGTACCTGTATGGTCTACATTGGGGTGGTACAAACGGTCGTGGTTGTCTATTCATTGGATAGTTTTCAGTGTTGTAGTTGATGTACTTCTGCTCACTATAAGAGTATATGTTAGGCTCTTGAGTTGGTTGTCTATCGTAAGGGTAAGGTTGTGATAACCCTAATCCTTCTCTAGTATAGACATGAGATGGATGATCTCTAGCACAAAGTGTGCAAATTCCTAACATTGGCACTCTCAATGAGGAGTTCTAGTAGTTCCTTTGTCCTTGTACTCCTAATTTCTTGGCCACTAAAGCTACCACTTCCTCCACATAACTCGAACTAGAAGTCTCATCGCTCCTTGTATCCTCTGTTTTGATAAGATCTTGTGTGATTTTGAGATCCTCAGCTAAGTTGTCTTCCAAATCTATGCACCCTTGAAGACACTCACTCAAAGTTTGCAATCCTTTTACATATACTAAGATTATTAATGTTCCATTCGTTAGACATTCTAAAAATAAGGATATCATTTTCTGTTGAGAAGGTTTCTCTGTCACAGGGCATCGGTCTACATATTGATTAAATCTTCGTGCTGCATTTTTTATTGTCTCATTAGGAGCTTGTTTGAAACTATGTAGTAAGGATGATGAATTGTGCTTGATCCCTCGCTTAGTGAATTCCAAAATAACTTCTTGGAAGAAATGTTTGATATGGCCAAAGCAACTTGGATCCAAGGATTGAAACCAAGTTAAGGCTATTCCCGTGAGGGTTAGCCCAAAGGATTCATATTGCACAAAAAATTCATCCACTTGCTCCGCTCGCAACACCTTCTTGAATTCTGCATGTGGTCATAGGGCTCTCCTGTGCCATCGTAATGATTTCGCATACATTTAGCCAATTGGATTGGTCTTAGTATTCTCCTGGGCTCTGGGGATCAAATTATGATGGGAAAAGCAGGTTTTATTGGGTGTATTTGAGCTCCTATCCCTTGCGGTGATTCTATCCTAAATGTGGTTCTATTCTTATTTCCCATTCCCTGGCTAGTTTTGTTGTGGGGGTTAATTCCTAGCATGGTGGATTGCACCTGAGGTTTGTTCGGCCTACTACGTTGGCTCATTTTTCCTGACATCACATTTTTCGTTCCTTATCTCGAGGAGGGAATATAGGCAAATCCATGTACTTTAATCTAGACCCCTCCACTTAGGTATGTAACTCTAGATGGATTCACCTCATCCCTTAACCCCTAGTTGTTGGGCTAATGCTTTCTCCTTGTGTCGGTGAATCAATTCTGAGAAGTAGGTCTGACCCATGGATCAGGTATATGTCCAACAGGTAATCATCTTGAGGTATCAAATCCCCTCTCAAGGCTTGAGTCACCAAAGACTTACCCCTTGGGGTAGTCACCAGTTCTTCTTGGTTAGATCTTCCGGAAGTTCCTTGTCCCTCTAATTCTCCTCTATCCTTAATTTGATCAAGGTTTTCAGTTACTACATAGATCTGGCCCATCTTGTCCATGTAAACTCCACCTTCATACTTAATAGCTTGTCTTGGAATATTTTAGATTCTGTAGTGTTTATCATTCTTGCTACTGACCTGTGTAGACCATCGAGGTAGATGGGTATTCCTTGCAAGTTAGTGGATATGTATTGAAGAGACATCCCATATTCCCCTTCCACTATAGACATAAAACCTTCCCTAGGTACTGGACTATGCATGCCTTCAGAAGCCAAGAGTCTCTCCAAGTTAAATGACATTTCAAACTCACTCGTCTATGAACTCAGCATGTAGTGCTAACCACTGAGTTTTGAGTCCCTGACTTGGTTGTGTGGTTGACACTAGCCTCATATGATTTGGTAATTTATCTATCTCTTCCTAAGTGTCTAGTTGATCTTAGGTTCATAAGCCTTGTCTACAAGTCCAAAATTGTCATTTGAATTGCTCAAAATCTTCAGGAACCCCTTGCTTCCTAGTCCAACCTGAGGGTCAACTTCAAAATACTATATCTAATAATCCACGTACTAGCCTTACCATAACCAATCAATATTTTTGTAGTACTCCCCACGAGCTTTCCAATGAACCCAAAATCACTCCAAACGGATTTTGTATGAGAAAGTTATGCTAGTTCAAGTTTCTCGGGGTTAAAAAAGGGAAACAGGACCTTCCTAGAAGTACTTCGGAATAGGTGATACAAGATACTCAGTATGACAATATGATAGTGGATGGTCACGATATGATACTTGTCTTTGGATGATACCACCTCAGACGATATGATACCACCCGCTAGACGATACCTCACTTCTCATGATACAATACCAAAACAATCGACGATACGATACTTGGTCTACTGACGATACGATACTAGAAATCACACAATACGATACTAGAATAGGCACGATATGATACCAACCTGGCATGCGATACGATACCAACCTGGCACATGATACGATATCACTCAGTTGATGATACGATACCGTGAATGACATGATACCATACCACAGGGGCAACCACAATCATGATACCACCACTTGACAATACGATACCAAAATGGTATCGCGATACCTCAAGTGGTTGTGCATGATATGATACCTCGACAAGTATCGTGATACATGCGATTTCTGACATCACGATACCAAAACTCAACCGGGCATGATACTTGGAGTTTTTGACACCAGAATTCAATTTTTTTTGCAAATATCTATACCTTAGGTTCTCCTTGTCATTCCTATGTGTCTATAGATGCAAAAAATCTCACCTATCCCACGATATTGCACTCGCAATACCAGACGCAAGTAGTCTTAGTCCGTGCAATACCTCACTCAGTTTTTCATGTTTTAAGTGGATTTCAAGACTATTTCTTTAGCGTGTCAGCTCTGAACACCCTCTATGCTTCTTGCTCGCAAGCAAAGGTGAAAAAGGAGATGAATATGTAGTCGAAAGTGAAGAAAATCTGAGAAGATAAAGGTGGGGAAAATGGTGGTGATTATGAAGATGGAGATGAAGAAAAACTCAGAAATTCAACTGAAAATGGTGATTTTTTTACCTTCCAACATCGCTACTCTACGTCTTACTGTCACACGCTCGTCCTCCAAGCTCTCTCCCCGGCAACGGCACCAAATTTGGTGTCACTTTAGCACAATGAAAAGTACCAACGTGAGGAGATTCACCTCATAAATATCAATCCGCGTAGACGTGAGGACTGGTATGAAGACCAAGAGCAATTGAAGTGCACAAGTGCATGAGTGAAAGCATAGAAGCATGCACACACATACACACACACACGCACAAGGCAGGAGCAAAGAGTGGAACAATGGAAGATCTTCGATTACAAAAGAACTCTCTTAAAAAGCTCAAATCTACAACAAGCTAACCTAAAAAATGAGCTCTCCAACCCTTTTTATAGTTTTTTGAGTAGTTTTGGCCCTATCCAGACCTAGTGTCCGGCCTAGTTAAAAATTAAGTTCTAGGGCTTATTTGGGGGCGCAAACGGAGTCTAAAAATTATGAAAACTAGTAGGATGATACTTCTAATACTCCTCAAGCTCAAGGGCTCCTTAGATTGAACAAAATGGAGTTGTAAAAATAGAAAATGGTATTGACAATGGTTTTTAGTGATAAAAATCAATATTTTTATAGGAAATTCTTCTGAAAATTTGACATGTGCTTCTTGGAGCTCCCTACATGCTCCTTCTTATTGTGTGTCCACTTCATTGATGCGTTTTCATGCTTGTACATGACCTTGATTGTCAACACATGCCTACGGCATTCCTAACCATCACTCAAATCACATAAGCACCTGTCGATGTTGTCTCATGAAACCCATCTGTGTGATCCCATCTAATTGGTTTCCTTAGTAGTGTAGCAAAATTCTTCACTACTTGCTCAAGTGATGTGCATGAGTAAAACTAGTCACTCTTTGGGTATTCTTGATAATACCCCATAGTCTCCTAATCATCCTGTGAGACTATTGTGAAGATAACTAAATCTTCACTACCTTGGAGATTATCATAAATATATCTCCCATGCCTGTATGCAACTTCCTATCACCTATAGGATTGCTTGTGCACATTCCTAATGGCGAAGGTACATGTCCTTCCCATTAGCAATCCTATGGTCTAAATCCATAAGGATTATGTGTAGGGATTCTATTTCTACTGAATTTGCCTTATCTATAATACTTTGAAGGTGCTGACTCCATCAAGTACATGCATATGAGCATGCTAACACCTTATTGATTTTTGGAGAGAAGGCATGTTAACATGCCTTAACACTAGTTCTCTACTAGGACTCTTGAGTGTCTTGGGACACTTAAGTGTCCTAATTTTACACCAAATTGATTGAATTTTCTTGATGACACCCTTCAGGCTTTGATGGCATAGTCACTTGGATTGATAGCCAACAACATGTACTGTTAGAGAAAAATATAATCTTTAACATTTTACAACTTCACATGGGTTATTAAATGAAGAAGAAAATGGGAATTTTAAAAAACTCAACTTTTGGCAGAAGTGAAAAAATAACACAATTCAAACATTTTGACAAATTGCATATGTTTTAGGAAATGGAAAGTTGTTCATGGACTTTGGTAGTGTAAAGCAAGTGTCTAGGGATCTCTGGATAAGGTTGAACACTTCTATAAGTGTTAAACATGGACTCAAAACTTGTCTTCTCTAGAGCACTGCCATTTATCATACCTTTTAAAGAATGGCTTACTATAATTTGTGTGTAAGTGAGATTGCAGAGAATTGGCAAGTTATCAATGGACAACCTTCATACTAATTGAATGCATATTTTTATTCAAAGTTAAAAAGGCCTCCGCTTTTAACGAGTAGCCAATGCATTTGGTGCTGAGTTTCATGTTGAATTGGCAAAGCATATATTTCTATGTTCATGAAAAGCACATAGCTTCAAAGGTGGAATAAAAAATTATGATGAAAAATAATAATTATTTCAATGGTATTCTAAGTATGAAACCTTCCAAAATATTCTTTTATGCCATGTTTCATTCTTAATCTCGTCAAATAATATGTTTGCTAGTTTGCTATGCCTGTAGAAATCTAAAATGGTGTCCTCTTTGCCCAAGCTTGAGGCACCTGGAAAACATGTATGTGAAGGCTGTATTTTGGGCAAAATGCAGCATTCCTCTCGAAAAGATGGTTCAGTTCGGGCTACACAGAAATTGCAGTTGTACATAGTGATGTATGTGATCCTATGCAGACACCTTCTTTTGGAAACTATCTTTACTTCATGACTTTCATTGATGATTTTTCCAGGCATGCATGGGTATATCCATTGAAGGCAAAGTCCGAAGTGTTTTTGTGCTTTTTTGGTTTTGGCTGAAAATATGTCAGGATGTAAAATGGGCACCCTCCATTCTGATCGAGGGGGGGAATATATGTCTTCTGATTTTAATGCATTTCTAGCTGAACATGGGATAAAACACCAGTGTACAGTACCTTATACACCTCAACAGAATGGAGTTGCTGAAAGAAAGAACAGGCCACTCATGGAGATGGCGAGGTGCATGGTCAAAAGTCAGGCTTTACCACATAGTTTCTAGCTTGAGGCTATCATGTGTGCAACATATGTACTGAACAGGTGTCCCACTAAAGCGCTGCAGTCTATCACTCCATATGAGGCTTGGCATGACCGCAAGCCATCTGTTGCTCATCTGCGTGTTTTTGGTTGTTTGGCATATGCACTAGTGCCTGAACAACATCGCAGAAAATTGGATGATAAGGCAGTAAAATGTATTTTTGTTGGGTATAGTTCTGAAAGTAAAGGCTATCGACTGTATCATCCATAGACTAAACGCATTCTGGTTAGCCGTGATGTTGTCTGTGTGGAAGATGCTATTTTAGCCATTGCTTTCATGTACTAAGGAGACATCTGTTAGATCCAAAGACATGTATGATACTTTTATGCCTCTTTTTACAGGTGGACACTCTAGTGCTGGTCCTAATGAGGCAACTTCTCAGCCTTTGCAGGTTTCATATGATGATGCAGATCATTCCATTTTTGATGCAGATTTACATTATGCACTTGTTGATGAGAGAGCTAATATTGAGCAGGCAAAAACTATGCCAAAATGGTTGGTGCAGACTTTTTGTGATAGCAAATTAGATGCACCTTTGTCATATCGTACTCGTTCAGGCTCTCATAGTGCCTCCTTTGCATCAGATTGCTATGCTATGGCTGCATCTAGTCTCTGTGATGAGAATGAGCCTGTTTCTTTTGATGAAGCACAGAATTCAAAAAACAGGATGGTTGCAATGCAATCTGAATATGATGCTATAATGAAGAATGGTACATGGTCTTTATGTGACTTGCCTCTTGGCAAGAAGGCCATTGGCACTAAGTGGGTATACAAGTTGAAGCGTAAACCTGATGGTACAGTTGACACGTATAAGACTAGGCTTGTTGCAAAGGGTTATGCACAAGAAAGAGGCATTGATTTTGATAAGACCTTTGCACCTACATGCCATATGACTACTGTTTGGAGTATTTGTGCACTTGCAGCCCATCATGGTTGGAATGTACATCAGTTGGACATTAAAACAACATTTCTGAATGGTGACTTGCATGAAGAAGTGTATGTTTTTCAGCCCCGTGGCTTTGTGCAGAAAGGGCATAAAAACTAGGTGTGCAGGTTAAATAAGGCATTATATGGTTTAAAGCAAGCACCACGTGCTTGGTATGAGAAGATACATGCCTATCTGGTTGCACATGGTTTTGAGAACAGTCAAACTGAAAGCACCTTATATGTTAAGCGTGCTAATGATGTGCTTCTGATCATTGTTGTCTATGTTGACGACATGCTGCTCACTGGTCCTATTGAAAAGCATATTGCTGATTTCAAGGCTGATTTGCATGCCTCATTTGAGATGTCTAATTTGGGGCATTTGCATCACTATTTGGGCATTCAGTTTATACAAGTTGATGGTGGAATGGCTTTGTGTCAAACGAAATATATTGACACATTATTGCAGTGTTTTGGCCTTGAAGATTGTAAGCCTATTGCCACTCCTATGGAGACAGGTTTACGATTGAGTCTTCATGATGCTGGAGATGCATTTGATGCTATTCTCTATCAGCAGGCTGTTGGATGCTTGATTTACTTATGCATTACTCGGCCAGATATTCAGTTTGTTGTCTCACAGATGAGCAGGTTTATGCATTGCCTAGGAGTCACACATTGGAAGGCGGTTAAGCTCATCTTTTGCTACTTGAGTGGTACTTAGCTACTTGGGTTGTTTTATCCCAAGGGGGGATCACTACCGCCAGATTTTCATGCTTTTTTTGACTCAGATGGGGTTGGTTGCTATGACACTCATGTGTCCACCAGTGGTTTCTACTTCATGCTTGGTAGCTCATGTATATCTTGGTTGAGCAAGAAGCAACCTACTGTGGCCACTTCCAGTTGTGAGGCTGAGTATAGGGCAGCTTTCACAACGACTGTTGAGTGTATGTGGCTCAGATGCCTTATGGCTGATTTGGGTGTTGGCTAGTCTTCTGCCACCACCATCTTCACTGACAATCAGAGCGCATTGGCAGTTGCGAGGAACCCTGTGTTCCATGCTCGCACTAAGCACATTGAGGTGCATTATAACTATGTCAGGGAGAGGTTCTCTGCTGAGGAGATCAGCTTGGCATTTGTGCCCACGCAGGAGAACATTGCAGACCTTTTCACGAAGGCTCTGCCTAGGGAGAAGTTTGAAGCTTTTCGCCAAGCTTTGGGCTTACTTCCTTTTGTGGAGTGATTTCCACATAGATTGGCACTTCCTTATACATGAGTGCCAGCTCCTTGTTCACCGCATCACTCCTAGGGGGGATTTGTTGATATATTTAGGTAGTGATGTGTGTGAACACACTAGGACCGCCGGGGCACTTTTTTCCCTCTTTACGAGGTTTTTGTCCCCTGGCTTGTATATACACCTATTGCCCTAATGGGCTACTTATCTTTGTACATTCTCTAGTAATACATTCAGTATTGTGTGTTTGTGCTCCAAGCTTCTTCTTCTTCCTTGTGCTGTTCGCGTGCTTCCGCAGACGTCTAACTCCAACAATCAATCAGAGTTTCCTAGCTTGAGTTATGGGCAAAATACTGAACATTTGTTGAAAGGTGTCGACCTACACTTTCACCTCTTATAACTTAAGCTTCCATTGAAGCTTCTTGCACACAGGCCTTCAACAAGCTCTGAAACCAATGAAAGGCTTTGGTGTGTAGCACAAGAGGAGCAAGGAGAAAGGAGGGAGAGAGAAGAGAGGAGAGAACGTGCACAGATGCATGGGAGTCTCGAACCCACATAATGATCTCTCTTGAGGCAATGCTCTATATATGATGTATATATATATGAATATAGGGATAAGGTCACATGATCCTTACATCCCCAATAGTAACTTGAATGTGTACATCTTAGATGATGTCCATAAATTCTTTTGAGTCATATATGTAGGCTTTAGTTTTGTATTTTTGGTGACTAGAGTCATCGCAGTTGATTTTATATGTGTATTACCTTGGTTGTTGTCTATACCTTGTTTGATTGTTGGCGTATTTGTACACCTCTGTGGATTCCCATAAGTTTGTTTGAACCATGTTTGGAACTAGTTGTTATTTTTGGTGTACAAAGTCAAAATAATTGATTTTATTTGAATTGAAATATTTTTCTGAGTGAGTTTGAGGTTCATACTATGTGATCTA
The DNA here is from genome assembly GCA_020310875.1 of Ceratopteris richardii. Taxonomy (NCBI): domain Eukaryota; kingdom Viridiplantae; phylum Streptophyta; class Polypodiopsida; order Polypodiales; family Pteridaceae; genus Ceratopteris; species Ceratopteris richardii. Next base: position 51,147,843 of record CM035433.1, on the reverse strand, counting down.
TGTTTCAAGGAATGTGTATATTTTTTTCTTTCATATGATGAATTTTTTTCTTTTGATAAAAATACATTTGATTAGGAATTTTCATCCTGTTCACTACAATAGCATCTTGAGAGGCTATTTAAATGAACACAAAATATGATTTATTGTGTTTCATAATTTTGAATTAACCTTTGAATTACATTTAATATGTGTGTTAAAGGATTTTTTCAAATTCTCTTTGTAGAAGTGGAAAATTGTCAAAAAAGGACACTTAAGTGTCCGTTTTGGTACCAAACTAGTGTTAACATTCTTACCTAAAGGTAACTGCATATATAACGCCATGGGGTGGGAAAAATTTTGATAGCATTTCTCCAAGGAAATGGAGTCCCAAAAAGTTTTAACCATAAACTCAATGGCACATAAGCCATCCAACAACATAGGGCTTGACAAGCCCATGGCATGCATGCCATAAACTCATACATGGACTCCATAAGCTGCAAAAACATAAAAACAAATGCTAGCAACAATCTCTTTGTTGCATAACCATGAAGTTTTTGCAACGGTCTTTCCTACAAACAATTAAAAAAGTGTACTCCTAGCACATTGATCCATACCTTTAAGATTAAAACAATGATCAACTTTGACGTATGAATTCCAATCGATGCATGTACATACAAAACATGTCATAACATAAAGTAAAATGCCTGAAAATATAAAGCATACATCCCTGGATGATTTGTATTGGAATTGCATGCATCCAATCCTTTTCAACGAGCTTCGATACCTCTACACCTTCTTCCTCAGGTCCTAATATAAACTTTGAAGTTTCTGAAAACATTGGATCACTTACTAAAACATAAAGCATGGTTAAATGATTACCAAAACAATACAAATTTATCCCAAAAATGCATATGTAATCCTTCTTTAGATGTACAAAGACTTTTCGAGGACCTGCAAATAATCATAAAATGAAGTACATATCATGTGCAAGTGGCTTGAATTGAAATTACTTCAATCGCCTTCCCGGTTTGTAAGATATGGCTCTCGAAACGTAGTTGCTAAAAATTGTTCAAACTTTGCAGACCTGTACAGTCCTGCAAAAATACATAATTTCCAAGCTTTCTTTTTGCAAACTGAAAGTAGGCATTATGCTCTTTGAAATACTAAACTAGTGGGACAGTTGGAGGGGCTAGAAAACGTGTGAAAATGTGATTTTTGGAGTACCAAAAAGCATTCTTCCATCAAGCAAATCCTAAATTTCTCTCCATAAACTAAGAGATTAATATATGAAGATGCTTGAACCTATTTTCACCTTTCCAATTCCTCCCTTCATGCATGTTAATTTGCTCCCCAAAAGAGGCCTACATCAAGATTTTTAGTTTCACACCAAAACTTAACTGGGAGATTTTAGCAAGCTTCTAATCCATCCTAATGTGGATTTTTCTTGGATTTTCTTATTCTCCATGGTAATACATATGCCATACATTGTGTATGTCTAGGAAACCTCTTAAATGGTCTCATTTCTTACTCCCAAATGCGGGATTCGACAAAAATGAAAAAAAAAGTGCGGAAGGGGGTATTTGAGGAAGTAAAATTCCTCCTTAGCTTATCTTTTTAATGTATCTAATGATACCATTGTGAAGTCCATATGATATCATCTCAGCATATATACTTTTTCCCATCCATCCATAGTCAATGCACCTCTTTTTCCCTCTTGCAAAATGGGAATTTCTTAAATTTAGGTGCTGAAATTTTTCCTCAAACAATGATGGAAGGGGGGTTTTGTAGAGCTTCAAACTCCCATCATACTAAGGTATATTTTGGATTTTTTAATCTTATATGATATTCAATACAATACACTATAAGTATACATGATTTTTCCTACCAAACTAAGAAAAATCCTACTTCATTTCCCTTTCCCAAATAGGTTGCTTATAAAACATAGCACGTGCAACTTATGTAAAAAAACACAAACACGACTACTTCAGGGATACCTAAAGCTTACTCTTTCTTGAAATTTGAGGGAATCCTTGATTCAAGATGAGATTATATATCTCATTCTCTCCATATGCATGATTTCCCTCCTTCTTTTCCATTCTCAGAGAGTCGCCCTTGTCTCTTAGATCCTCAAAATAAAAAAATGCTCATACCTGTGATTAAGATAAAACTCCATCTTCTTCCATTTGGAACCATGATATCGAAAAGTTCATTGAAGGGATGCTCTTTGTTCACTGACTCTTCATATGCAACATGTGCATCCCATCTCCATCTCTCTTATCAAGAAAACATGCTTGTCGAGCATCCACTTGTACTTATGCAAGTCCGAGTCCTTTGCCTCAACTTGGTTTCCATTTGCTTACATGTTCGTGGGCCTTGAGGTATCTACTCCTCACATTTGGCTGCTTGCATGAGCCCGTATGAATGTAACTTCAATTGCAAATGTCCTTCAATTGATAATAAGTTAAATTAAAGCGGCATGGATTTAGAGTCATCACAAAGGCGTGGCTCCTTGGCTACAAGGAACACCTCCCATCCTTGAGACCAGAGTTCAATCTCCGTCCTCTACACGTGCAAAAATGTTAAAAATCCACTGCTCTAATACCAGTTTTGACATCCCAAGCCAATCTTTTGCTTGCGCTTGCTCTTGCGAATAGACGACCACCCACCAATACACACAGAGGAATTCGATTTTGGTTCTCCACCCTGTCGCCAGTCCAACCCTAGAAAGACTCTCCCTCTCTACTGCTCTTAATGTGAGTATATTAATACTCTAAGGGGAGAGACTCCTCTCTCCTCCCTTCTACCAAATGGGCATAATGCCCTCAGTGATGCCATGTGGCATCTATGCCATCTCACCCAAGAGGGTATGCATCCATGATGTGACAAGAGACCTATGATATTACCAACTTCCACCTATTGGTCCACCAGCTGGCAAATCCCTTCCGTGGCAATGGAAAAGAGAAGGGGAGCTAGGCGGAACCCTTGTCTAATCAATCGTTTTAATTTGATCACCTTCAAAAGTTGGCCATTAACATTAATTTGAGTTGGCGCATTTCCCAATAGAGTTGAGATCTTATTCTTGTAAAGGGAACAAGGTATTATCTTGTTTCCTACAGAATTCTAATATGATCTTATTCTTTTATTAGATAAGCGATCATCAACCACTACCAGTAGTATCATGGCTGATGTAGCAAGAACAAGTTCTCAGGGAGGCATCAGTCAGCATGTTGTCGATATGGAAAGCTTATCCATCATGATCGAGCCAAACAAACGACTAGAGGACTTACAAACCATAAAAATCATCCGCATACAAGATCCCCCGAGTGGCCACACCTACCATTTTAGCATGGTAGGGGACCATTAGGAGAATGATCTTACCTTTGGGAGGCAGAAATAGAGTTCAATGGAAAATCAGAGAAGTACCATTTTTTCACTTGCAAGTTTGAGAAATTATAATATGCAGAACAGATATGCCCACTCTGGCAAAAAGCGGGATTAGAAATGTATTTCAGGGCTAAGCTTCCCAAAGCTGATTTTATGCAATGTTACTATCTCATCAACACCCTAACAACCAACGAGAATCCCAAAGCTTCAAGCACATGTGTGCTTCCATCTGTAACTTGGGAAAACAAATTGAAGTGGTTCAGGCTAACCAACAACTTAGTGTGTGACATTCTCGGGAGGAAAGGTATGAACATCCCCACTAAGAAGGAAATCCTAGTGCTAGAAAGTATGAAGTGTCATGAGGTAGGAGATAAGGAAGAGAGCTCACACACACACACCCTCACAATCAAACAAAAGCACACACTCAAATTGAGGCAAGAAAAAATGATCTTCTTCTTCTTCTTCTATTACATAAAAAGGAATGTACAAGAATGACCTAAACAAGACTACCACAAGTGCAATATATAAAGACTAGCACATAAGGAAAAACCTAATGTCCACGAATGAGTGAGCTAGCAAGAAACAAATGTGCCATCACTCTCGATAGATAAATCTAATAAAGCTCAATGAAGTATCCCTGACATATATGGGCGTGACCACTATACATGTCAGAGAAATGAAAAACGGATACGTGTCATCCTCGATCAACACATGTTGAGCTTGATATATCAACAACCCCCCTCAAGTTCAATGTCATATCCTGTAATCCAAGCATCTCCCGAAACTTCTTCAACTTCTCAGCCCCAAGTTCTTTGGTGAAAATATCAGCAACCTGCTCATCTATTCTCACATAAACAAGATCAATATCACTTGCTAATACCTTCTCTCTGATGAAGTGATAATGTACCTTGATATGCTTTGTTCTGGAATGAAAAACAGGGTTCCGTGCTAACTATATGCTGCTAAGATTATCACAATAAATAGTGATAGGCTTTTGCACTTCCACACCTAAATCTACAAGTAGCATGTCCAGCCATGATGCCTCACATGCTGCCATTGTAGCACCTCTATACTTAGCCTCTGTACTCGACAAAGCAATAGTGGGTTGCTTCTTGCTGCTCCATGTAATATCTGCACCTCCAAGTGAGAATAGAAAGCCACTAGTAGATCTTCTATCTGGACTAGTTCCAGCCCAATCTGCATCGGTGTATCCATGAACTTGAAATTCTACACCAGCTTTATAAAACAATGCATAATCCAAAGTAGCACTCACATAACGTAGAGTGGGCCTCAGAGCATCCAAATGTGGCTTCCTGGGAACCTGCATAAACTGACTTTCAAGTCCAACAATATAGCTTAATTCAAGCCTTGTAATTGTGAGATATATAAGGCTTCCCACAATTTTCTTCTACATGGTAGCATTTTCCAATGCTTCACTTGATGTAGTATCTGTGAAGAGAGATGGTGGATGCAATCCAAAGATGAGTTGGTGCTGCTACAACCAGCTTCACACCATCCAACTGAGACTTCAGAGTTGATTAGTAGACCCTTTAAGCTTCCTAAATACACCAAAATATCAGCCAAGTACTTTGGAACATGTATCCCAAAAGTTTAAGTCAAGACAGACTAGTTGCGAAATGACTAGCTCCCAAAACTTGCTATTTTTGGACATACACTTGCTGGAAAAAATGAACAGTGCTCTTAACCTGGTGGGAATTAGAAAACTTCCTTTTGGGAATAGCAAATAGACTTAACAAGCTTGCTATTCCAAGTTAAAACACTTCAAATGATGGACTGAGCTCTGAGAACAAGTTTCATCAATTTCTGGAACATGTCCACCATTCTCGGGGCTCTGCAGAGATAGACCAGTGAGCAGTAAAATGCAGATATCTCCAAAACTATAAATCCAATGACCTTGAAAATTGATATGCAGAAACTAAACAGTAAGAGATATCCAACGCACATTAAATCACTGAAATAGGATCAGTAGAACTCGAGATATGACCTTCTGAAGGTACTGCTCTGAGTGAGTATAGCAGAGAACAAAACAGAGAAGTGAATGATGATAAATGTATAGATTCATATATGATTACAATCACATTGGCAATGAATCTTTGCACAATGGGAGTAGAATGATAGAGCTATGGAGTAAGCTCTTCAATATCTACAAAATGACATGAAGTGGTCACGTACAAGGCTTGCTAATCGCCTCTTCCTTCTTGCTCTTTTTATAGCTGTTCTTGGAGGGAGTGTTGAATTCGAATTCGAATGGATCCACCTAAAAGTGATCCCCAAAGTTAGGAGATATTCCCTCAGCTCAAAAAGTCGTGGGTTTTGGTAGTTAGAGCCACGAAATCGCTTTTACATCATGCATGAGGTAAGCCATCCTTTTCTTTTTTCTTTTTTCAATTACAAGAGATAAAAATGAACTCTTTTACAAGAGGTGTTCACATGACTACTCATGTGACTTACAAATGAGGATGATATCAAATATATCAAGCATGTAGGCTTGGGTAAAATGCACCAACAGCTCCCCCTCAAGCCTAACATGCTTGGCCTTCAAATAAGTCTTCAATTGTCCTTGATTTCCTGCAAGCCAATCATCAACTTGAATCTACTTAATTTTGTACCATCAAGAGCTTTAGTCAACATGTCTGCACATTGCATATCTGTAGAGACATAGGATAGTTGAATATCCTTGCTCATTAGCTTCTCCCTTACATAATGGTAGTGGACTTCAATATGCTTGGTTCTAGCATGGTATATCCGATTAGCTGCTAGATGTAGTGAGCTTGTGTTGTCACCAAAAATCTGAGGTGTTGAAGAATGAAGTCCAAGATCTGTGTACAAAGACTTTAACCACATGATTTCTTGAGTTGCATCAGCCAAACCTCTATATTCGGCTTCAGTAGAAGATAATGCCACGGTTGGTTGCTTCTTCGATGACCAAGAAATGATTTTTGAACCTGCAAATGATATATACCCTGATGTGCTTCTTCTATCATCTTTAGATCCGACCCAGTCTGCATCTGAGTAGACCTTTAGCTCAATATCTGAAGTATATGAATAGAACAAACCTTCGTTCACGGTCCCCTTTAGGTACTTGAGGACTCTCTTGGCCGCTTCCATATGTGGTCTTCTTGGCTTATGCATAAACTGACTCAATATGCTAACACTATAGCATATATCCACCCTTGTGAGAGTTGCATAGTTCAAACTTCCAACCAAGCTTTGATAGCTTGTGATGTCTTCAATTGGCTCTCCTTCATAAGCACTAAGCTTATGATTTTGCTCCATAGGTGTACCTGCACACTTGGTATTTTCCATCTTGAACTTGACGAGCATGTCATGGACATACTTCCTTTGTGTGATGTATATACCTGAATCTCTGTAGATCAACTCCAATCCAAGAAAATAAGTGAGTGGTCCGAGGTCACTTATTTTGAACTCCTCCTTCATCTGACTCTTTACCTGTTTGATTCCTTCAAGATCATTGCCTGTAATAATAATATCATCAACATACACACATAAATAGATCACTTCATATCCATTCCTCTTTATGAACAAAGAGGTATCCGCCTTGCTAGCTTTGAATCCTTGGTCCTGCAAATAAGTCACCAATCTGAAATTCCAAGCTCTTGGAGCTTGCTTGAATCCATACAAAGCTTTCTTTAGTTTGCATACATAGTTAGGATGATGTGCATCCTCATATCCAGGAGGTTGTGCCATATACACTTCCTCAGAAATCCATCCATTCAAGAAAGCATTCTTTACATCAAGTTGATAAAGATTCCAATTTCTAGATGCAGCAAGACTAATGAGAACCCTAATTGTAGGCATTTTTGCAACAGGAGAGAAAGTCTCCTCATAATCAATACCATGGGTTTGAGCAAACCCTTTAGCAACTAACCTTGCTTTGTGTCTATTTATACTTCCATCTAGATTCCTCTTGATTTTGTATATCCATCGAGATCCAATTACCTTCATAGATGGCTTGTTAGGTACAAGCTCCCAAGTGTCATTCTCCTTCAAGGCCTCCATTTCTTCATCCATTGCATCTCTCCAAGCTTTCTTGCTTTGTGCTTCTTCAAATGTGGTAGGTTCTTCATTGGTTGAATCCTTTGCAATGTAGAATGAGTGCTTGGTGACCAAAGAAGTATCATAACCAAACCTCTCTAGTTTCTTCTATTCCCTTGAAGACCTTCTAAGTGGTTGATGTGAGCTCTCCGGTCCATATGTAGCATCCTGCATCTTTGCTTTACCTTTGTTCTTCCATAGCTTTAGTCTTTCCAAGTCTTCTAGGTCAATCTCCGAATCACTTTCTTCAATCTGCTTTGGCTCCTTTGGTTGAAGTGATGGAAAGTCTTCATCCAAGTCATACGGTAGCTTCACTTTCCTGTCATCATCAAACCATGATTTGTTTTCATCAAAAATTACATCTCTACTCATAGAAAATCCTTTATTGGTTGGATTGTACAATCTATATCCTTTTTGGTTTTGATCATAACCAATGAATACACACTTCTCTGCCTTGGGATCCAATTTCCCTCTTACTTGAGAAGGAATGTGAGCATAGGCTAAGCATCCAAAGATTTTACAATGCTCTAGACTAGGTCTTCTTCCATTCCATACTTCATATGGAGTGGTTCCATCTAGTGACTTAGATGGAAGTCTATTTATGAGATATGTGGCTGTAGACACAGCCTCTGCCCATAGGTAGTTTGGCAATCCCTTTTCGTTGAGCATGGACCTTGCAGCTTTGACAATAGCTTTGTTCCTCCTCTCTGCTACACCATTGAGTTCGGGTGTATACCTTGTAGTGACTTCCCTTTTAATGCCTCTTTCATGCAAGAAGGCATCAAATTCAGAAGAGAACTATTCTCCTCCACCATCTGATCTGAGTCGTTTCAAAGTCCTACCTGTTTGGTTTTCAACAAGAGCAATATACTTCTTAAAGCAATTAAACACTTCATCCTTGTGCTTCATGAAAAACAGAATGGTCCACCTGCTACAATCATCTATGAAAGACACATAATATCTTGAGCCTGATATAGATGGCTCCTTACTTGGACCCCACACATCCGTGTGCACTAGATCCAAAGGATTTTGATACATATATCCTTTCTTATTGAAAGGTTGTCTATGAGCCTTGCCGAGTTGACAAGCTTCACACTTATAAATCATGTGTTGCCTTGTGATATTAGGCAAACCAAGTACACTTTGGTCCCTGCAAATCTGTTTGAGTGTCCTCTCACCAATGTGAGCAAGCCTTTTGTGCCATATCTCCAAATCTGTTAGAGTTTGAGATCCATAGCTAAACAAAGCTATGTTCTTTGTATCTTCCACTTCAAAAGTGAAAAGCCTTCCTGTCTTTTCTCCTTTGGTAATCCTTCGAAAGCCTTGCCTTGGGTCTTCAACATATGCTCCAAATCGATTGAATCTAACCTGCAATCCTTTTTCAACAATCTGTCCAACACTTATTAAATTTTTGGTAATTATAGGGACATACAAGACTTTGCTTAAGAGGTTCATATTCCCATCTGATGTCTTCACATTACCTATCTTCTCCACTGAGTGCTTTGTGTCATCTCCTGTCTGCACTTCATGCTTGTTATGAGGATCTTCCAAATCAGAAAGTAAAGCCACATTTCCTGCTACATGGTTCGAGCATCCCGAATCAATGTAAAATATGTGATCATCATCCTTACCCTTCTTCACTGATAGATTCATAATCAATAATGAATCTTCTTGACTTTGGTCCTCTGCATAGTTATTGTAATCTCTTCTTCCTCTATGGCCACTTTGATAGTTGTTGTTGTTGTAATTGTTGTTGTAGTAGTTGTTGTTGTAGCCTCCATTGTATCTACCTCTATTTGACCCATAGCCACCTCTATTGAATCCTCTTCCTCTTGAGTTCCTTGGATTCCTAAAACATTCTTCAGTAGTATGGTTAGTTAAGCCACATATGTTGCAAGGTTGAGATGATTGGAATCTCCCCTTGCCTTGCTTTCCACCTCTGCCTCTATCCTTAGAGACCATGCTGGGTAGTTGTTTCGATCCAATTTGTCAATTGTTGATGGAAATCCATCTCCCATGTTGCTTGACTATGCTCTAATACCACTGTGAAGAGAGATGGTGGATGCAATCCAAAGATGAGTTGGTGCTGCTACAACCAGCTTCACACCAGCCAACTGAGACTTCACAGTTGATTAGTAGACCCTTTAAGCTTCCTAAATCCCCCAAAATATCAGCCAAGTACTTTGGAACATGTATCCCAAAAGTTTAAGTCAAGACATACTAGTTGCGAAATGACTAGCTCCCAAAACTTGCTATTTTTGGACATACGCTGCTGGAAAAAATGAACAGTGCTCTCAACTTGGTGGGAATTAGAAAACTCCCTTTTGGGCATAGAAAATAGACTTAACAAGCTTGCTACTCCAAGTTAAAACACTTCAAATGATGGACTGAGCTCTGAGAACAAGTTTCATCAATTTCTGGAACATGCCCACCATTCTCGGGGCTCTGCAGAGATAGACCAGTGAGCAGTAAAATGCAGATATCTCCAAAACTATAAATCCAATGACCTTGAAAATTGATATGCAAAAACTAGACAGTAAGAGATATCCAACGCACGTTAAATCACTGAAATAAGATCAGTAGAACTCGAGATATGACCTTCTGAAGGTACTGCTCTGAGTGAGTATAGCAGAGAACAAAACAGAGAAGTGAATGATGATAAATGTATAGATTCATATATGATTACAATCACATTGAAAATGAATCTTTGCACAATGGGAGTAGAATGATAGATCTATGGAGTAAGCTCTTCAATCTGTACAAAATGACATGAAGTGGTCACGTACAAGGCTTGCTAATCGCCTCTTCCTTCTTGCTCTTCTTATAGCTATTCTTAGAGGGAGTTTTGAATTCGAATTCAAATGGATCCACCTAAAAGTGATCCCCAAAGTTAGGAGATATTCCCTCAGCTCAAAAAGTCATGGGTTTTGGTAGTTAGAGCCACGAAATTGCTTTTACATCATGCATGAGGTAAGCCATCCTTTTCCTTTTTCTGTTTTCAATTACAAGAGGTAAAAATGAACTCTTTTACAAGAGGTGTTCACATGACTACTCATGTGACTTACAAATGAGGATGATATCAAATATATCAAGCATGTAGGCTTGGGTAAAATGCACCAACAGTATCCAACTTCAAATTCTATTCTAATGGCATAAAAATTCCCTTACAATCAACCATACCATACGTTTCTAGCATATTCAAGGCATATTGCCTTTGTGATCTCCATATACCTGTTTCTGTATGTATAAACTCAATGCCCAAGAAATAGCGTAGCACACCAAGATCTTTCATGTCAAATTCCTGCATAAGAAGTTGATTTACCTCTTTAATGATTTCTTCATTATCACAACCTACAATCAAGTCATCAATGTAAATAGCCACAATCGTGATGTCATCATCACCCTTCCTTGCATATAGTGAATGATCTGCATCACACATAGAAAACCCAATGGCGGTTAAGTAATCAACAATCCCTGGATGCCATGCACGAGGAGCTTGCATCACCCCATACAAAGCCTTTTGCAACCTGCAAACATATTCTGGATGCTTTGAATCTTCATATCCTTGTGGCTAGTCCATGTATACTTCTTGTAACTCACCATGTAAGAAAGCATTCTTCACATCCATCTGATGCAAAGTCCATCCTTTTGCTGTAGCTAATGCAGCAAGTGTTCTGACAATAGACATTTCAGATATAGGGTTGAATGTTTCCTCATAATCAATGCCATATGTCTGTGCATATCCTTTTGCTACCAATCGTGCTTTGTACCTGCTTATGCTACCATCAGCATTGTGCTTTACCTTGTAAAACCACTTGGAGCCTATGGGTTTCTTTCCTTGCGGCAATGGAACCAGCTTCCATGTTTCGTTTCCATAAAGTGCAGCCATCTCCTCATCCATAGCTTTTTCCCAATCTACATTTCCAATTGCATCTTCAAAACAAGAAGGTTCAACATCTTGTATTACCTTTGTCATGTAGGCATAATGACGAGCCATGAAACTATCATATGTTAATGGTTGTATAGAATTCCCCATCTTCCTTGATCTTCTTGGTCCTGGGTCACTTCTCCTTGTATCATCTGCATGTGCCTTTCTAACTCATGGAGTCTTCACAGAGGGCAATCCAACTTCCTCATCAAGACTCTTTTCTGAACCACTTGAATCTCCATCAACATCTTCAAAACATGCACATGTTTTATGACCAGTAGAAAGATTTTCTTTACCTTTCTTGGATGTATTTGATGAATTTTCTGGACTGAAATTTCCACGCAATCTTCCACTCCATGGATTTGAGTTGGAATTATTGCTTGGTGATGCATCTGGTCCACTCAAAGTTTGAGATTCTGCACTTGACTTTTCAACATTTTCTTTGTCATTTGGTTCAAGATTTAGTTCTTCTAGACCCACACTTTCCGTGTATGGTCATCAATGAAAGTAACATAAAACCTGCAACCACCCATAGATGTGGTCTTTGCAGGACCCCAAACATTTGTATGTACTATTTCTAGCACATTCTCACTAACATGCTTGTCATGCAGAAACGATGATCTTGACTGTTTACCAAATTGACATGTTGCACATATCTTTTGCATCTCTACAACCTTGAAATTTGGTAGTCCATGGACAATCTCCTTTGACTGCATCAATTTCAGCCTTTGCAAGTTTGCATGTCCAATCCGTTTGTGCCAGATCTCTATATCAGCAATAACTCCTGCACCTTTTGCAAACATGGCTGCATTCATTTCAGGAATTTTCACATTTAAGGTGAACATCCTACCCACTTTGTTTCCTTTGGCAATCAATCTTCCATCTCGTTTGTATTCTTCTATATATAACCCATTAGCATTGAACCTAACTTGTAATCCTTGGTCAACCATTTGTCCAATAGAAACCAAATTCTTTGTTATATTTGGAACATGCAGCATATCGACAAGGTGGTTTACCTTCCTGTCCTCCATAGACAATGCTATGTTTTTGTATGCTCGATAGAGTGTGATGTGTTATCACCAGTTTCAAAATATCCAGGAACTGGCAATTTCTACAAAGTACTAAACCATTCCGTATGACTGGTCATGTGATTTGAAGCACCTGAATCAATATATCAGACATTATCATTCGATTTTGAAACACCAGCAGGCATCGTATTCATGATGTGATGTTGAACCATGAACAACTTCTCAGAATCATCTACACTTGTGGATGCATAGTTTTTTTGCTACCTTCTGTTATTTTGATTCTTCAACTTGTGACCTCTTTGGCTCCTCCTGCCTCAAAATTGTCCTCTTCCTCCTGCATGATTCTCTTGTTGACCTTGGTCTTGGTTACTATTTCCCCTTCAACTTCTAAAACCTCTACCTGTGCCTCCTCCTCTACTAGAGTAGAATACCTACTCAGAACTGGGCTTTCCTTGGGAGTTTGAATCCTGACCAAGATTCTTTTCTTCAATAATCAGCATGAATACCAAATCAGCAAAATTTAGAATATTTTCTTTGGTCTATATAGAAGTTCGGAACTGCTTATATGCAGCTCCTAAACCACGAAGGTACACTTCTACCTTATCATCATCATCTACATTCACGCCAATAGATGCAAGTGACTCACATATTCTTTTGATTTTCAGATGTATTCACTTACCGACATGCTCTTTTTCTCCAATGTATGCAGCTCGTTCTTGAGTTGCAATTTCCTTGCCTTTGTATTGGTTTCATAAAAAGTGACCAAACGATTCGAAGCCTCTTTTAGAATCTTGGCATCCTGTATGCTTCCAATCATGCTATCCTGTATGCTAACATATAGCCAATACATCACTTTTCATGCTCCTTGATTCCATTCCTCATATGCTCTTAACTGTTCTGCAGTCTGATTCCTCTCTGGCAACTACGGAGCATTTTCGTGCTCTCCTTCAATGTACTTCTAGTAGCCTTTTCCCATCAGGAAATTCGTCATTCTGAATCTCCAAGCACGGAAGTTGTTCTTGTCTAGCTTATCACTCATAAGCTGGCTCATTCCATCTGCGTTTGCATTTTTGCAGCAATTCACAACATTGCAAAACACTACAAGCAACACTTCTACTTGAACACTCTCGCACTATGACGTGACAATTTGATCTCAAAAAAACATAGTTTTCGTGTATCAACAGTTTACAGAATTGCTTGAAATTCTAGATCTGGAGTATATGAGTGTTGTCAAACATGATGCAAGTTAGAGTTTCTGAAACTAACTTGGTTTTTTGTGGGTCCCACCTTGCACGCTCAAAATGTAGGTCATTTGTGGATTGCATTTTCTCCATGCCTTGCTGCATACTCTTCACCATCGCCTTCTCCACGAGCTCTCTACAGCCACCCTGGCTCTGATACCATGTCACGAGGAGATATGGAAGAGAGCTCAAACACACACACACACACTCCCATAATCAAAGAGAAGCACACACTCAGATTGAGGCAAGGAAGAATGATCTTCTTCTTCTTCTTCTTCTATTACATAAAAAGGAATGTACAAGAATGACCTAAAACAAGAATACCACAAGTGCAATATATAAAGACCAGTACATAAGGAAAAACCTAATGTCCACGAATGAGTGAGCTAGCAAGAAATAAATGTGCCATCACTCTCGGTAGATAAATCTAATAAAGCTCAATGAAGTATCCCTGACATATGTCAGTGTGACCACTATACGTGTTAGAGAAACGAAAAATTGATACGTGTCATCCTGGAGCATCACATGTTGAGCTTGATACATCAACATGAAGAATAGGAACCTCATGAAGTTCAAACATATGGTGGCTATGATGCCCAACATCGCGGTCCACTTGAGAATGTGCATGCAACATTTTGCTTTTCTAGCATAGGACAGGTTCACCATGCCCCATAAGAAAGTATGGTTTAGTTTGTATCTCGTCGGTACTCAAAACTTGACTATTAACCTACCACATTGGACCATTGATAAAATTATCGTGGCACACAAACAATGGTCATGGAAGGCAGCACTTTATGGATTTTGTGCCCTCACAAGGATTATCTATCCATGTCTTGCATATGACATTCCAATTCAGAGAGCTTTGATGTGGAATAGGGTACAACAATTTAAAGGCAAAACTTCCACAAGACCCCCATCAAAGCGAATGCAAGGAGCAGTACTGTGTGCTCAACTTTGAGGAGCCACTTTAACCCCCAAAATCACTTCTTTACCACAACAACGTGTATGTTTGTTCATACTTCACCTACCAAGACAGAGCTTTGAAAGTCCAAGTTTAATTTTTCCTCCAGTCCCAATAGATCTCAACAAAATTTTGAGCAGATTCTATGAGGTGAACATTGAGTCAGGTGAATAAGTTGTGGAGCGATCACATCCCCAAGCAACTACATCACAAGCACAAGTTACCATAGTTGATGAATAGGAGGATGAAGAAGAAGAAGAAGATGAGGAAGATGAAGATGAAGATGAAGAATCGCAAGAGGACAATGATGAAAATGAGGAAGGACACCATGTAAGGCAACAACAAAGGCCTAAACTCATAGGTGTTCCTACGTATACACCCCAATTGCAACGATTGTACTATATAATTACAACTGTCTAGGAATGACATAGGATCTCATTCATGTCAAGACAAGCCTTGACGGATCAAATCCTCAAAGATAATGTGGTGGACCCTCAGTTCATTAATTCACTCAAATTATTGATAGAATCATTGGGAGTTCAAGAAGCAATGCACATTGCACTATGCTAGAAAATCTGGCATGAAAAACAA
Organism: Ceratopteris richardii; assembly: GCA_020310875.1. Taxonomy (NCBI): domain Eukaryota; kingdom Viridiplantae; phylum Streptophyta; class Polypodiopsida; order Polypodiales; family Pteridaceae; genus Ceratopteris; species Ceratopteris richardii. The sequence goes on along the minus strand of CM035433.1, from coordinate 51,132,654 downwards.
AGAGTGGAGATGAGGCCATGGCTAGGCAAGAATATATGTATCCCCATATCTGAATAGGAAGCAACCATAGAACCAGCAACTACTTCAACAACACAATTGATTTTGTTGCTAAAACCTTTGTACAAACTTTGTCGATCTCACCCCAGCATCCCCCATCTCCACCACCCACCACTATAAAAACCATTGTAATCTTAACAGCCACTACCCACACCCCTATCTCAACCACCTCCTCATTTCACGAACGGATCTCTCAAGTAACCTTTTTTTCTTCCATCACCAATCCACGTTTGCTTCTCCATTTCTATCCGTAGAATCTGCCATTGGCCACCCCATCATACTTAGTGTAGAAGGACACCTGAGACCCATTGAGGGTAGCTTAGATACTAGTGCTTATCCTCGTGCACACTTCCCTCTCCCCTGCGATCCATACTTTCCATTCACCTCACCCATCTTCCCTTATACTACCATCACCACCATGGCCCCATCCCATTATGTATCATTCATGTAAAGCTTCACTCATGTTCCCACCATACAGACATTCGCTTCATGAAAACTTATATCCACTTCACTGTACACAAATACCACGATCACTGCACCTACCATCACCACCTTCATGGTAGCTCCCACATACATTGCACTATTCAATCCCATGGACATTTCTCCACCCATCACACATTCCCCTCCCCCCACACTTCCACCATCCTTGATCCCCTCTCCACCAACATCATCGGCACCATCATGCGTTGCATCCACCATTCCCATTCCCATTCCCCTTCCTATTCCCCTGCATTAAACCCTACCTCCGTTGCATCCACAATTGTAAAGAATACATTCAATATGATGATTTAGTGTGTCTCACAACTTCAGCAAGATTATCAAGGATTGGAAGACCTAAACGTTACCTTACAGACAGAATCCCAAAGATTACAAGCACAAGTTATTGCATTGGAAGCTGACAATGAGACACTCCAAGCTAAATACCTCACATTACAACAAGCTCATGAAGAACTGGAGGCAAAGGTACCGGATGTGGATGGCCAACCTAACAAAGGCTTAGAGGACATGCTACACAAGCAAGAGATAACCAATGCAAAACTACGAAGAAATCTAGGGCTTCTCAAGAAGCACATGTCTGCAACACTGGAAGAGAATAAGAGACTACAAAAATAGGCCTAAGGCGACCACTATTCCACATACTACAGAGGAACTAGATACCCTCTAGAAATGGATCGAAGAATTCCAAGCACAGTTATTATAATACGAAAGACCACCCTCTCTGCTTGAAGACCCAAAGCCAGAAGTAGTAGTGGAAATTCCAATAGAAGAATCATTCGAAGAACCATATGAACCCATGCCACTACTAGGAGGGTACATTACTAAAGAGGGCCAAGACCTTTGAAATGGAGGCATTAGATTGGTGCAAGCAGCTAGAACAAACACGCCATACTCATGATGATAGGGTAGTTGTACAAGTAAAATCTATGTCCAAACTTGAAGAAGTAGTTCTCAAATAAGCTTATTTTGAGATTCTATCACATCGACGAGTCATCACCACCTCAAAAATGCACTAGATGCCATATTTAGTATTATTGTCATATTACAATTAGAAATCAAAAGGGTTAGTGGAACAGAACCCACATTTTCTATGAAATTAGATCTAAATGACCTACTGAAAAAGGCACGGGAAGGAACTATCTTCCAACCAAATTGGCATGCATGGCTATTGATCAGGGCAATACTTTCTGCACCTCTTTGGTGGAAAACTCTTCACATGGATGCACATACTTATGTGAAGAGGTGAAATATTTGTCAACAAACTTAGGACCCTACATGTAAAGATGAGATGCCACTAAAACCCATGATGGGTTGTTGCTCTAGCACAATGGTGAGAACCACGTTAAGAAGCTCCACCTCCTTAATGTCAATCCGCGGAAGAGATAGGAGTGATATGAAGATTGTGAATGTGAGATGAAGTGAGAGTGAAGGTGATAAGCATAGAGATGCACACACACATACACACACACTACGAAGAGACAAGCAAGACGCAATGGAAGGTGAGAAATCAACTCTATTATGTTGGTGCAGACCAATCACCAATTGAATGTTTGGAAGATTAAAGAATGAAGGAAGATTCAATTCTTGAAGCTTGGAAGAAGGATACATTCAGAGGATATGAGAAATGTACACATATGTACATTAGTATAGTTATAGTTCACTTAGATCTTTGATTAGTCATAGACTTGTACAAATTTCTCTATAAATACCTTGAAAATGTCGAGGCGTGATATGAGAGCATATGAAAGAATAGATGAGTGAGTATAGAAGTCAAGAAAGGAGAAGTTAGATGTCATGAGACATGTGAAATGTTAGTTGAGTTTTCCTCTCATCACTCAACTGTAATTTTCTGAGTAATCGAAGAAATATTGCGCCCGATGTTTCTGTGTCTGCTCCGTCTGTGTTAGATCATTTGCGAAATCCTTTTGAGGATATCTAAGTTCATAGTTAATGAGTCTATGACTTGAGTTTCAGAGCTAATTGTAAACAGGTTAGGAGAATTGTGTGTAGGAACATTCATATGTAAAGAATGTTCACTGTCTTCTGAAACAGGCGCAGATTTCGAGTTCAATGAAATGAGTAGTGCTCAGTGCACAGTGCAAAGTTTTACACATATGATAGCTCAAAATCTAAGTTGAGAGATAAGCTATCTACAGCCAAAAGGATTTGATAAAACGGGTTCGACATTGTGAGAATTAAAGTTAAGAAGTTAGGGGTGTCAAAATCGACTTCTCAGAAGTGCAGATTTAGACATAGGTAACTTGTGAAGTTGATTTCTCAAGTTATACTAAACCTTTTGAAGAAATTTAACTTGGAGGAGGTGCGCAACTTCTAGGCGACACTTCATACAAAATTTCATAGAAAACTTTACATGTTTGATAGGTCAATGAGAAGAAATTGTGCAGCAGACTTTCTGTGTTTTATCTTCTTCACACAATTTTTCAACTTTTGATAATTTGGAGATTGAACCTCTAATTTGGCGAAGATTCTGACTTACTCTTGGTATAGAGGTGCTCTAATCATAAGAGTAGGTTATTCTTTTGGAGATTAACACTCTCCATCAGTGGTATCAGAGCAGGAGACATCAAAATCAAGGAAAGGAGGATCCCGACTGCTGCAGATTCAAGAAATTCAACAATTGAAGAACTAAAAGGTGAAAGCTTGAAGGCAAAGCTTGAGGAGGAGACCATACGACATTAAGAAAGACAAAAGGAGTCTAATTCAAAGCAAAGGTACATATATCATTTATAAAGCTTGAAGATTTCAATACACAGGTAGAAGAAAGATGGGAGATTCTCTTCAGATAGAGAAATTGGATAGGGAAAACTATCCTGCATGGTCAATGAGGATGGAAGCTCATCTTATGAGCAAAGATTTAATAGCTTACATCACAGGAGAAGAAGAGAAGCCACAGTTCAGAGATCCTAGTGTTCCAACTAGGGAAGAGTTAGCAGATTTGAAAAATTGGATGAAGAAAGATGCTCAAGCTAGGAGCATTATATATATGGCAGTCAATGATTACTTGTTACCTCATATTCGAGGTCTTGAAAGTGCAACTGATATTTGGAATGCTTTGGAGGAGCATTTCCAGAATACTACTAAGTCAAGGAAGGCATCCTTATGGGCAGAGTTTACCACCTTTAAGAAGAAGGCTTCTCAATCCATTTCAGACTATGTGACAAGAATGAAAGATATTGCAGATGCTTTAGGGGCTGTTGATGAAGACATTGAGGAGGATAAATTGGTAAGGCAAATCCTTACAGGTTTAAGAGGTGATGACAAATGGAAGCCATTCATTTTGTCTACAGAGTTATCACTTGATCATTTCACTCCTGATTTAAATCAGTTGCTAGGTCATATGCTAACATTTGAGCAGGATGTTAAAGGAGATGGTGACAAGAGTGCAGGTCATGCAATGTACTCAAAGGACAAGAAGAAGAATAGCAAAGGAAAGCAACAAGCAAATGAAGATGAAGGCACAACTAGTCAAGCCAACTTCCTAAGAGGAAGAGGAGGTGGCAAAGGTAGAGGAAGAGGCAGAAACAACAAAGATGGAGGCAAAGCTTGCTGGATTTGTGGTAAGACAAATCACTTAGCTAATGATTGTTGGCACAATACTCAGAGTAATAATGGATATAGTCAAAACTATAATGCAAGAGGAAGAGGTGGCAGAAATCAAAGAGGTAATTTCAGAGGCAGAGGTAGTAGGGGTTACTTTGGAAGAAATGCAGGTAGAGGTTTCCAAAGTCAACAATATAACAATACCTACTACAATTATGCTTCAGATCAAAAGGAGGATTCAACATTGATAATGAATGCAACTTGTGAAAGGCAGAGTGAAGATCAAAGAGTCTTCTACATTGATTCAGGGTGTAGCAATCACCTAAGTGGTAATATAGCTTTGATGATTGATTTGGAGAATAAGGTTTTTAATCATGTTGTTCAAACAGGTGACAACACAAAGCACAATGTGAAGTCAATTGGATCAGTGAAGGCCAAGGATGGTAGTACCTTATTGAGTAAGGTTCTATATGTTCCTACAATTCCTAAGAATTTGATAAGTGTAGGACAAATTGTTGAAAAGGGATATGAAGTAAGGTTCACTAATGATGGAGTATATGTGGAAGACCCTAGTCAAGGATATAAACAGATTGTTTCAGGGAAGAAAGAAGGAAGATTATTTACATTGAAGATTGAAGGCAATATTGGTCATGCTATGTTCACATATGGAGGACATAAGATCTCTGAATTAGATCTTTGGCACAAGAGGCTTGGACATTTCAATGAAAGAGGTATTAAAGACATGATTAACAATGGTTCAGTGTTTGGATTGCCTAATGTTGCAGGTCAACATATGACATACAAATGTGAGGCATGTCAATTAGGTAAAGCTCATAAGCATTCCTATTCCAAGCATGGTTTTATGTACTCAGAGAAGCTTGAATTGGTACACACAGATGTGTGGGGACCATCAAAGGATTTCAGTATAAATGGGTCAAGGTATTATGTGATTTATGTTGATGATGCTACTAGATGGATCACTATTTATGTGATCAAAGATAAGTCAGAAGTGTTTAATACATTTAAACACTATCATGCATATGCAGAAAGAATTACAGGTCATAAGTTGAAAAGACTAAGGTCAGATGGAGGGGGAGAGTATTTCTCTAATGAATTTAGTGATTACTTGTGGAATGCAGGTATAAAAAGGGAAGTTACTTGCAGGTACTCTCCTCAACAAAATGGTGTAGCAGAAAGAAGAAATAGAACACTTGTTGAGTTTGCAAGATCCATGATGAAGGAGAAAAATTGCCCTAATTATTAGTGGGCTGAGGCTGTAAATACAGCCACTTATTTGGTCAATAGGTTACCATGTAAAGCCTTGCAGGGTATGACACCATATGAGGCTTGGTGGGGTAAGAGACCTACCTTGGATCATTGCAGAGTTTTTGGATGTGTGGCATATGCATATGTGCCATCACAATTAAGGCACAAGTTGGAACCTAAAGCTGAAAAATATGTTTTGATTGGTTATGATGATAAGCAGATGGGTTATAGATTGTGGAGTCCATCTACAAAACAATTCATGGTTTCTAAAGATGTTACATTTGATGAGCAAAGTACTTGGTATGCAGGTACAATCAATATCAATACAGGTGATGAAGAAGAAGTGAGCCAAAGGAAAGGTAAATCAAAGGTTCAGATATTTGATGAACAAGAGAATAATGAAGTGCAGGTTGAAGTTGAAGAAATGCCAAGATTTGATCCTGAGTGTGATGAACCAGAAACCTCAAGGAGTGGAGCTCAGAAGATCATCAAGAAATAGGTGGCAACCTACAAGGTATAGTTATGATACTTCTTTTTTGGCCACAAAAGATTATGCTTATATGATGAAAACAGATGAAGACCCTTCTACATATGAAGAGGCAAAAAGGTAAGGAAAAATGGGAGAAAGCTATGCAGGAAGAATATGATGCACTATTGGAAAATCAAACTTGGGATTTGGTTCCTAAACCAAATAGTCAGAAAATTATTGGATGCAAGTGGGTTTACAAGACCAAGAGGTTTGCAGATGGAAGTGTGTCTAGATACAAAGCTAGACTTGTTGTCAAAGGATCTGCTCAGACATATGGTGTTGACTATGATGAGACTTATACTCCTATGGCAAAGATGACAACCATCAGGACACTTATAGCTATTGCTGCATGTAAAGGTTGGAAGTTATGTCAACTTGATGTGAAAAATGCTTTTTTGAATGGTTATATTTCAGATGATGTGTTCATGGAGCAACCTCAAGGGTTCAGAGATAAAAGGTATCCAGATCATGTGTGCAAGCTCAAGAGAGCTTTAAATGGCTTGAAGTAGGCCCCAAGGGCATGGAATTATAGACTTGTAAAGTTCTTGAAAGAACTTGGATTTCAGGTGTCTAAAGCAGATAGTAGTTTGCTTGTCAAAGCAAGTGATAATGGTTTCATATACATGTGCATATATGTTGATGATATAATCCTTACAGGTACAGATGAAGAAGGAATACAAAGACTCAAGAAGCAAATGGAAAAGGAGTTCAAAATAAGTGACTTGGGAGACTTGTCATACTTCTTGGGCATGGAGATTACATATACTCAACATGGAGTATTTGTGACTCAAGAAAGGTATTTGAAGAACTTGTTAATCAAGTTTAAAATGGATGATTGCAGGGTAGCACCTACACCAATGGAGGTGAATCACAAATTGAGTAAATTTGGAGGTGAAGATTCAAGGACATGAGACAATATCAGAGTTTGGTTGGTAGTCTTATCTATGCTACTTTAACTAGACCTAATTTATCATATGCGGTAGGGGTTTTGTCTCAATTCATGCATTGCCCAAGGAAAGAACATTGGATTGCAGGACAAAGAGTGTTGAGGTACATTAAGGGTACACTCAATGAAGGTTTGTATTATGGGTTTACATCAGATACAAATATCAAAATTTATAGTGATGCAGATTGGGCAGGTAATCGAGATGATAGAAGGTCAACTTATGGATACATGTGTTATGTGGGAGATAAACTTATCTCATGGTGTTCCAAGAAGCAACATACAGTTGCTTTGTCTTCTACAGAAGCTGAATATAAAGGCATGGTTGAAGCTGCAAAGGAAGTGATTTGGCTAAAGACCTTGATGAAGAGTTTTGACATTGTGCATGGGATACCAATTATAACATGAGTTCATTGTATTTAGCTGCTAATCCTGTTTTTCATGCCAGGACCAAACACATTGAGATTCAGTATCACTTTCTAAGAGAGAAAGTGATGGATAAGGAGATTGAAGTCATACATACTTCAACTAAAGATCAGATAGTTGATATGCTTACAAAGAGTTTGGATGGACCAAAGCTACAGAAGTTTAAAGACATGGCAGGCATAAAGAAGATAAGAGAAACCTCAATTGATGATTGAGGGGGAGCTGTTGGTGCAGACCAATCACCAATTGAATGTTTGGAAGATAAAAGAATGAAGGAAGATTCAATTCTTGAAGCTTGGAAGAAGGATACATTCAGAGGATATGAGAAATGTACACATATGTACATTAGTATAGTTATAGTTCACTTAGATCTTTGATTAGTCATAGACTTGTACAAATTTCTCTATAAATACCTTGAAAATGTCGAGGCGTGATATGAGAGCATATGAAAGAATAGATGAGTGAGTATAGAAGTCAAGAAAGGAGAAGTTAGATGTCATGAGACATGTGAAATGTTAGTTGAGTTTTCCTCTCATCACTCAACTGTAATTTTTTGAGTAATCGAAGAAATATTGCGCCCGATGTTTCTGTGTCTGCTCCGTCTGTGTTAGATCATTTGCAAAATCCTTTTGAGGATATCTAAGTTCATAGTTAATGAGTCTATGACTTGAGTTTCAGAGTCTAATTGTAAACAGGTTAGGAGAATTGTGTGTAGGAACATTCATATGTAAAGAATGTTCACAGTCTTCTGAAAGAGGCGCAGATTTCGAGTTCAATGAAATGAGTAGTGCTCAGTGCACAGTGTAAAGTTTTACACATATGATAGCTCAAAATCTAAGTTGAGAGATAAGCTATGTACAGCCAAAAGGATTTGATAAAACGGGTTCGACATTGTGAGAATTAAAGTTAAGAAGTTAGGGGTGTCAAAATCGACTTCTCAGAAGTGCAGATTTAGACATAGGTAACTTGTGAAGTTGATTTCTCAAGTTATACTAAACCTTTTGAAGAAATTTAACTTGGAGGAGGTGCGCAACTTCTAGGCGACACTTCATACAAAATTTCATAGAAAACTTTACATGTTTGATAGGTCAATGAGAAGAAATTGTGCAGCAGACTTTCTGTATTTTATCTTCTTCACAGAATTTTTCAACTTTTGATAATTTGGAGATTGAACCTCTAATTTGGTGAAGATTTTGACTTACTCTTGGTATAGAGGTGCTCTAATCATAAGAGTAGGTTATTCTTTTGGAGATTAACACTCTCCATCATATTACTCAAGAACACTCTTACAAGCTCAAAATAGCTCTAAGCTCTTCTCTACTCAAACAAGCTAACCTCAAAAATGAGCTCTCTAGCTCTTTTTATAGTTTCTAGACTAGTTTTGACCGGTTTCACATCTACTGACCGGCATAGTTAAAAAATAGGTCCTAGATGCTATTTGAAAGGGTAAACGGTGTCTAAAAATAACCAGAACTGATACGCTCATTCTACCTAAGCTCCTCAAGCTTGAGGACTCCTCGGATTGCACAAAATGGAGCTATGAATTACAAAAAGGGTTTTTCTATATTTCATATGTTACAATAGTGATGAAAATCACTGTTGAATGTTTTGAAAAGTAATTATGAAACATAAATCTTTGAAAAATTGATTCGACTGACTCCTTGCTCTATCTTTACATGCTTCCACGTCTTCTATGCCTCTGGCTACTGCCAACACCCCCCTCCCTCTCGCTTCTGTCGTCAGCGACAAAACCTTGTTGTGCGGTCTGTCGGATGTAGTTCTGTAGTAGTTCTTGAGCGAGGGTGTGTTCTGATATTCGAATGCCTCAGGCCAAATCTGCCTCGAGTTTCTCCCAATCAATTGGTTGCAGTTCATCGGGTGGTGGGAGTCGATAATGTGTGGAATAAACCATCTGTTCACAGGCAAATAATTGAAGCAAATGTGTGGGCCTGCTGATGAACACTTCTGAATGGTATTCCCAGAAACCGGTTGTGAACATTTCTTCGAAGGTTTGCTTGTAGCACGCCGGTAGGTATTTAATTCTGCAATGCCAGGCATAACACACCCGTAGCAATGGCGTTGTACTCATATCATATGCAAGATCTAGATTTCCATGCTCGAAGCCCGGGGTGTTTACATGAGGAGCCTTAACACGACGGAAGACTTTGAAAACCATTTGCATCATGTCAAAGATTTTGACTGTCATATGCGCTGCTATAAAGTTCATATGTTTCAAGCGAGGGAGCCAGTTGCGAATTGTGGCCATCATGTATCCGATTGTAGGTGGTCCTGTGGGTGGCCTGAAATATGGATAATTTAACCAATCCTGGCATTGCTTGTTGTTTTGTACTTTAATAGCAAAGGCCTTCCAGGATCGGCGACGTGGCACTGGTCCCCAACATGGGTTGTATTTTAAGTGTAGTGGTGCCTTGGCCCATGTACTCATCATCTCTGGATAATTCTGTAAGAGATCCTTGCGCCATTCTAGTTGATAGATCTCTCCTTGCTGTGCATCCAGTGGCAAATCTTCTAGCTCAAATTGTGTCGCGTGAGACGGTTTCTTGCCTGTTTCTTTCTCTATGGCCAACTGATATTCCGCCATTAACATAAAATAAGGTTTATATTGTAGCTCATGCCCTGATATGTATCTGCACGGGGCCAAATGAGCAAAGTATGGTGACTGTAAAATTCTTTCTTCAATCATTGCCATGGCGTGAAGCTGCGCTTCTACCCGTGCTGAGTGGGTGGTTCCAAGTTCTTCTATTGTCTTCATCCACGCGGGAGTTGGAAGTTCAAAGGTCATCTCGCCTTCGGCCGTGATGCGTCCGCCTGGGATGGGTTGGGGTTCATATGCTTCTTCAAAAGTTTCCTCCACCGGAATAGGGACTGTTTCTTCCTCTGCTGGTAGGTCCGGTGGGGAGTTTGGCCTTGGAGGTGCTTCATAGACTGCTATCTGTGATTGAAGTGTTGACATCTGGGCCTGTAATGCATTAAGTTCCTCTAGGATGTCAAGAGATGGGTCCGCAGGGGGTGGTAGTCCTTGTGGTATTGGTGCTCTTAGTTGCAATGTCTTGTGTTCCTCCTTGAGCTTCTGAAACTCCTCGTTCATGCTGTCGTAGTCATCTAACAATCTGATATGATCATCTAACAACATTTTCATTGATTCTGAGGGCACTGCCTTGAAGCGACTAGGGCTTAATGGTTGGTCTGGATGATCGAGAGAAGCTTCTAAATTCTCTCTGTTCTGCTCTTGTAAGCGTTGGTTCTCTTCTTTCGCTGCTGATAGGTGTCTTTTGAGTAAGCCCATGTTCCTAGTCAGAGTCGCGTTACAAATCGTGTGTGTCCTTAACAAATTATCGAGATCGGTGAAAGCTTCTTTCGTCTTTTCTTCACTTTCTACTTCTAGTTTATGATATGCCTCTCGTAGCTCTTGGTAGCGGGTGTTCAATGAGGCATTCTCAATGAATAGTGAGTTGAGCTGCGATTGTAAGTCATTTGTTGTCTTCTACAGCTGCTAATAATTAGTTCCAAGAGATGTGAACTCATCTCTTACTTGAGTCATACAGGTGAGCATCTGTCGAAATGCGTTATCTACAGTGGGTGATAATATTAATGGTGTGTTAAGTGAAGATGCAGAGGGTGTAGATGCAAAGGGAATGGGGAATGGGGGTGGGAAAGTGGATGCTGTGGTGATTGTGGAAAATTGTGGTGTGCCTATGTATGGTTGTGCCATGAATGAAGTTAGTGGTGGTGCGGTAGGTGGTGAGATATCCATGTCATTGGACGTGGTGTCAAGTGCGGTGACTGTGAATAATGGCGTGAAAGTAGGTGCGTGCATGGGTGTAAAGACAGGGTTTACAAAGGTTGAAGAGTAATTTACAGAGGGGTTTTCTAATGCTGCTTGGTGGAAAGGGGGAAGAGGAATGACGGTGGGTCAGGGAGGTGATACAGGAGAAAAAGTCATCGGGGTTAAAAATGGAAATAGTGGTCTCGGGGGTGTAGGAAAGGATGGAAAAGATGGATGGAGAAATGGATTAGATAGAAGAGTGGATGTCCGAGGGGGAAAACTAGGTTGGGTGGGTGTGGACATGGTGAGAGAAATGGATGTCACAAGGGCTTCTGCTACTTCGCTGGAGAAAGAGGATGTTGTTCTGGGAGAAATCGGATGTACAGGGGAGATTGGATGGATGGGAGGTGAAGGAGGAGCGGTTGGGGTGGTAGGTACTTCGGTAACTGTGGTGGTATGTATAGCAGTAGTACGGGGTGGGGAGTCGATGATAATGGTGTCTTCTGCCACTGAGCCTTCAGGGACGAGACGTGCTTCCCTGGTCTGTTCTGAAGATTGACCGCCGGTGGGTACCGGAATGTATTCCCCAGGTTTGGTTATTAGTCGTACTCGTCGGGGGTCATACTGCGGTAACGGTTTCCTCTACAAATATCTTAAGGCTTCTATGGATCCCAGTGATTTGACAAGTTCTCGGAAGCCTCTGATGTATACTTCTTCGAATTTTTGCCTAAGACAAGTTCCTGTTCTATAAGTGCTTGACTCTCTTCCTCTGTCAGTTTCTTGCGCGCCCAAACTTTCTCCATGGTGCGATATAGCTTCTTGATGGCTAGCGTATAAGGTGCTGCTTCAAAGGTTTCATCTTCATGCATACTGGTATCACCTTGGGTGTCTGTGTGTTGTCCTTGTTCATCTGTCTGTACATGCTCGTGGGATTCATGAGTGCCCTGGCTGGCTTCGTCATCACCATCATCTTCGTCTGTCTCTGTCCTTCTTCCTCGGAACTAGACACTACTTGTCCTTGTGGTTGGTCTCGGGGCGTGGTCGAGTAGCTTGGCCGCTCATATTCCTGAGAAAAGATCTGTCCTTCAGAAAATTGAAATTCGTTGGAGAAAGCATCTTGCATTTCAAAATCAAAGGTTGTATCTAGTGGCTCTGCTTCCAAGTTAGGTATCGAAAAAGAAAAAGCTTCCGCACCAATAGTGGTGGGAACTTCTGCTGTAGTGGTGGTAGGTTCCTGAACTGATGTTGCCTGTGAGGTAACTGCACTGGTAGTGCCTTCCGTTACAACTGGTCTTGATAATCGTATGCGAATAGGTTGTACCATTGGGGTGGCTTCTATGGGAGACTGCTCTGGAGAGGGTTGTGGTGAGGGTGATTCTGGCACCTGAAGGTAGGGGATAGTTCCTCTCATTCGCTTTCCTGCTCTTCCTTTGCTAGCCTTCCTAGCTTTCTTTGTGGTTCCTTTAAATGCTTTCAACTCCTCGCTTGTCAATGCACGTTCGATCGGCAATTCATATGCTAAGCACATATATACAATTCTAGTCAGCGTGCAGTATCCATTGATGACCTTCTTTCTTTCCCATCTATGTTGGGCTAAGTAGAGCTGATCAATGATCCAGCTTGCTAGATCAACTGTTTGAGGTCCAGTACATGCTAAATATAAGCCAAACCATATGCGCTTGTGAGGCATGGTGAATCTATCCTGAGCGGGGAAAGCAAAATGTTGCATGCATATCCTTAATGGTTTCGATAGCTCAGGTGTGATAGCAGAAATATCTTCCCACTTAGTAACATCTCCACATTTCATTGGCTCTAGGATTAGCCTTTTGCGTTCTGTGGGAGTATGCGTGCCATGGATCTTGATTGCAGTGTGAATCAGATCTTTAGAAAGGTAAAAACTCTTATATGGCAGATCGTTCACTAAGGATGGCAAAATGAAGGTGCTTGACAAATCTTTGTTCTCTGAAGCTGTCAATGTTGTGACTAAATAGTAACATCTGTAGAAGTCAGGTTTAGGCAAAGGGTCGCTGAAATACTCTGTAAACCCTGCTCTTGCCCAAACATGCATTAGGTCTTCTGTGTTCTGTAGTCCTTCGAACTCTCTGGAGAAGAACTGATATTTGCCCCAGGTACGGTCATCAAACATCAAATTGGCCTCAAAGATAAAATCGGCATCCGCCAATGGTCCTGCTAGCCCTTGAAACCAGTGAGAATTGCAATGAATCTTCTCAGTATACCCTCTAGGAGGATCGTCAATTGGCATGGGCCCTGGAAATCCTTGAAATTCTGGCGGTTGAGCCATCGGATGGGGCTCAACAAGTAATTCACCAATATTAGCCCTAGGTACACTGGGTCCAACTTCTGATGGCCCTTCTGCCTGCATGATGTATGATGCGAGTGCGTAGTGGATCTGCTACAAAAGATTAGCACATTAGTATGTAAATTAGTTATGATCCCATTAAAGTGAGACCGCAATCCCTTTCCATAACCGATGTGTAACCCGTGTAGCCAAGTGTTGTGAAGTGATTGATGCAATGATTTTTACAGAGCTAATGCAGGTCTCTAGACACCTACATGCTTCAGATGATACATACATTTCTTGATGAGGTGTTATTACAGGTGATGTTGGGTTATAGTGTGTGGATTTATACAAGGTTCGGTCATGAATGAGTTATTACAAGGTTGTAGATTAGTCGGGGTGGGAGTTATGTTAGACAATGGGTTAAGAGAAGACTTATGGGTATGTTTCGGTACCCACTTCCTAAGAGTTTGTGAACGGGTGATAGGTTTCTGCTGAGGGACAAAAGGTGATATCGGATGTGGTGGTATTGAGGGTTGAAGAGATTTCTGAGGGGTGTATATTACATGGCTTGAGGGTTGAGCTGTAATACACTGTTTTGGTACCCAAATCTGTGTGGGTGTGGGTTGATTTGTAAGGTACTTCTTGGCGATCCAAATTTGTCGAATGTTTGTACTCGTAGAAGAGTGTTCAGAAGACTTTGAATACTGACTCTGCTTCTGCCCAAACTTCTTCTTGTCATTGTCTGCATTGTTGAAATCTATCGGTGCTTTCTGTCCTTTTGGCACCCATATTTGTTTCGAGCCCCTTATTCTCTGGTGATGATACTGCAACTTTCTTCCTTGTGTCGTCTGATGTTGTCGTAGGTCTGGGTTCCTTCGTCGTGGTTGACTCTTTTGTGGTTGAGGTTGAGAGGTCGGATGGACACTCTGCTTTGGAAAAGAAGGGAGGTCCAACACTTGCAAAACCTGCCCATTAGGAAGTGCTCCATTTTGTACTTTTAATCTAGGCCAGTCCACAGTAAGTGTGGAAGGATGGGCACCGCGGGGTGTTTTGCCCATGTGGACGCTGATGAAGTCCACCTGACCACTAATCGTCCCTATCTGTCCACTGATAGTGCCCATTTGGCTGCTAATGGTCCCCATTTGTCCAAGCGATTGGGCAGTTGCCCCTTCTAATTTGCAGGAAGCCCAAGGGAAAATCTCCTGATGTCCTTCTGATTGACAATTGTCCGTTGCCAAGCTCGAGTGGGTTGGTGTAGACGTGACATGATTGATCTGACCAAAGATCTTCCGGTCTTCCGTCGCATGCATTTCATAGGGTCTAGGGTTACAAACCTCAGTCGGAATGCCGTTAGGGAAGTCAAGCGGTATCACTCGCTTCTGATCTAAGGTTCCAATCTGTAAGGAGCTTTGTCTAAGATTTAGGTCCACTGAGTGATCGTATAGCCAATCTTGGCCAAGGATTAGGGGTTCTATCAGGTCATCATCATGGCACACTAGTAGCTTTGCTATCATGGTCACATCATGTATGAGGATAGGAAGGTCCACCTCACCCATGCAAGGGGTTTCCATGCCTCCTAGCCCTATGAGGTATGCCTCAATTGGCCGCATTTCTATTCCTGAATCCTTATAGTGGGACCATCTAATTGCACTAGTCGCAGCACCTGAGTCAATTAAAGCCCTGAGCTCTTGGCAAGGATTGCCATGCTCTAGCCTGACTGTAATGAATGGTCTCCTGTCCACTATGCTAGGATGAGTGGTTGACTTTACTTGACACATGGCCATGGGATATCTGGGTGATGTTTCCAGATGATTATAATGTTCTCTCCCTAGTCCTTGTCTTCTTAGCTTCATGTGCTTAATGCATTCTATAGCTTCTGCCTGAGCTTCAGCTCGTATTCTATTTTCTTCCTCCTTACGCTTCTTTGACAACGTGAGTCGTCTAAGCATATCCTCAGTAAGAGGTTCTTGGTATAACCTGACTCTACATCCACTAATGTAATTAGGCATTATATCTCCTTCTAAGGTGGCTAATTGTACTGTTCCACTTGTCGAGAGTCTGTTAATGATCATGGGTCCATAACCTCGCTTTTCTAACTTTCGTGTGTGTTGTTTTAGCATATATACTAGGACTAAATCTCCTTCTTTCAAGCCTTTATCTTTCACATGTGCATCGAAATAGGCTTTCTGTCGCTTCTTTGCTGCGTATATTCTTGCTGCTGCTTTCAGCCTGGTTTCTCCTAATCGTTCCAAGTCCATTATTCTTGCTGATAATTCATGGCCGGTCCACTGATGTTCTTGTGCAACCTTAAGGGTCGGTATCAGGAAGTCCAAAGGAAGCATAGCATTCTGACCAAAAACCATCTGAAAGGGAGTTGCATTGAGTACGGTCTTGTAGGCCACTTGATATGCCCAAACAGCGTGGTGTAACTGTTTGTCCCAATCTGAACGTTTGTTGTTTACGAGTTTTGTTAGTACATTACAAAGGATCTTGTTAGTGCTTTCAGCTTGACCATTGGCCTGAGGATGATATGGTGCGGATTTCTTGTGAATCACCATAAAATCCTGTAACAAATATTCAATGACTTGGTTTAGAAAGTGAGTTCCTCGATCGCTCACTACTCTACAGGCAATCCATATCTTGTAAAGACATTTTCAAATAAGAATTTTGCAGTCGTGTGAGCATCATTCTTTTTTGTGGCTTTTGCCTCTACCCATTTGGTAAGATAATCTGTCGCAATAATAATGTATTCCGCATGTGTAACTTTTGCAGGGGGGTTAATGGGTCCTACAAAGTCTATACCCCACTTAGAAAATGCACGTCCTCCCATCATGGGTTTCAATGGCATTTCATCTCTGCGAGTAGGAAACTACGTTCTTTGGCACACATCACATCTCTTTACATAGGTATGCGCATGCATGTGAAGAGTGGGCCACCATAATCCTGCAAAGAGGATGGCTTTGATTATCCTATCGGGTCCAAAATGACCTCCTGCGACACCCTGGTGTGCAGTCTCTAATATGCTCAAATAATCGTTTTCATGAACACATTGTCTTAAATATCCATCTCATCCTCGTTTGTATAGGTTATCGCCAATAAGTGAATAGTCTTGAGCTTCCTGCTCTAGACTCCGTTGTCGCGCTAAAGTCATTCCTTGAGGGAATGTTTTCGTCCTCAAGTATGTCACTAAAGGTTCACTCCAATCTGGTGTGAGAGACACGTGATATAATGTAGCATGTTCTACAGGTGGTCTTTCACAACAAACATGGCATTCTTTACACAACGTGTAGACGTCTGCTTCCATTGTAGGCCATTATACTCCTAGTCTATGCAGAGTCTGTAATGTTCGATGTTTTGAATGATGTTGCTTTAATGCACCTACATGTGCTAATTGCAACCAATTTGCATGTTCTTATTCATCTACACAACAAGCAACAATCCTTTGATTATCCTGTTTATATATACTTCCTGCTATGATTTGATATCTTTGAGATTTGGTAATTTCTCCTTCCTTGATCCTTATCCTAGGATTCTTGGGTCCATACGTGAGAATAGGGACTATAGGCTTAGCCCATTCTGGTGCTATCTCAAGGTTAAACAAATATGCATCTGGTAATTCGTCTGCTATTCCTTGAGGAGCTTCTCCTGTGGTTAGTCTCGAAAGGTGGTCAGCTCTAAGATGTGTCTTTCCTTTCCTGGCTACTACTTCAAAATCATACTCCATGAGTAATAGAAACCAACGTATTAATCGTCCTGTGTTAAATGGTTTTTTGACTAAGTACAATAGGGCTTGATGATCTGTAAAGAACTTGAACTTGTTTGCCAACAAATAATGCCTGAATTTCTTTACCGCGTAGATCATCCCTAATCCTTCTCGTTCCGTAGTGGTGTAATTTCTTTCTGCTGCGTTCAACTGTCTGCTCGCTAAGCTATGGGAAGATCTATATTTCCTTCATTCGTGGGTTGTGCTAACACACATCCTATGGCATAGTTGGATGCATCCACATGTACATGGAATGGCTTACTCCAATCCGGGGTTGTCAATATAGGTGCTGAGCACAAGCGTCATTTAAGTTCATTGAATGAATTCTCACACTCATCTGTCCATTCAAAATTGGTCAAAAGAGAGTACAGAGGCTTGGCTATGATTGCATACATGTGTATGAATTGTCTATAATAACCACAATGTCCCATAAAGGCCTGTACCTCTTTTACATTGTTTGGCATAGGTAGATCTGCAATCACCTTCACTTTTTCTTCGTCCGTAGAGATTCCATTCTTTGACACAATGTGTCCTAAAATTTTGCCTTGTCTAACCATGAAAACACATTTTTCTGGGTTCAAACAAACCTGATATTCTCGACATTTGTCAAATACTTGTTTTAACTCTGGGATATGTGTCTGCCTAATATTCGAATGAGCACATAAGTCATCGACATAAACTTCCAAATTCTTGCGTAAGAATTCCTTAAAAACAATTTACATGAGTCGCTGGAAAGTGGCGGGTGCATTTGTGAGCCCAAAAGGTATCACACGAAATGCAAACATGCCCCATTCTGTGGCAAAAGCCGTCTTGTGTTGATCTTCTGGAGCAATGGCTACTTGATTATAGCCTGAGAAACCATCAAGAAAGCTGTAAACTTCCTTGCCCGCAACTCTTTCCAATAAATGTTCCGTGATAGGAAGAGGATAACTGTCTCTAATCGTGGCGGCATTAACTTTTTTAAGGTTAATACACATGCAATTTTCCATTCTTCTTGGGCACAACCACAATGGGGGATACCCATTCGGTATGCTCAATTTTGTAAATGAATCCTGCTTCTATCAAACGATCTATCTCCTCTTTAATCTTCATAGCGTAGTTATAATTGTACGTGTATGGCTTCTGTTTCGTAGGTTTTGCATCTGCAGTCATAGGGATTCTATGAGAACATATATCTGGGTCTACTCCTTTCAAATCTTTGTAACTCCAAGCGAACACATCTCTATATTTGCGCAATAGGGCAACTAACTCTTCTTCTTCTTCCTTCGTCAAATCATGCCCGATGTATGTACATTTTTCTTCTTCTCCTTCTATGGCTACTATGATTTTTTTGGTTTTCTCTCGATTATCATACACTTCTCCAATGTCGGCTTTTCTGTTCGGCATTCGTACCATGATTCGTATGTCTGCTATTTCATATTTCTTGAAGTTCTCAGGAACTTCAAACAAAGATTCTTCTTTTTCTGACATGGTTTCCTTCTTCTTTCTTTTCTTACCTTCACTTTTGTCAGTCACTTGTGTGGTTAATCTCACCTCATTTGTAATTTCTTCGTGTCTCTAAGGGTGAGTTTCTACTTCATAGAAATATTCTTTCTCTGATGCAAAGGGGGGATCCATTATAATTGACTCTAAATCAAAATCGCTTGCATCCTCAAATGCATCAGTGCTCGGTTCACATTCTTCTATAACTGAATCACACATGATTGGCTCTATTGTGAAAACTGAGATGTCATAGCCATCCTCGTCACAGTGGGGTGTCCATTGTTCTTCATTGATGGCTACATCCATGGTTGCTAGGATTTCTGCCCAACCATGGGGTTTGAATTCTTTGTCTGGAAATACTACAGGTGCGTACGCTGGGTCTTGAAGGGTTTGTGGATGTTGTTCTACACCTAAAGTCCTGGCTTCTAACCTTTCTTCCTCTTGTTTGGCTACTTTACACATCCATAAATGAGTGTCCTCGTGCAACCATGAGGGATCTGATTCCAATGAGTGTACCGATTCCGTTTCTACCTGTGTCTTATGGATGGTGTTCCATTGTATTGGGGGTACATCTCGATGTGAATAGTCTTTGAGATTGACTTTGGTAGTCACACCTAAATGTTGCAAGTACAAAGAATTAGTTCCCCAATCTTGTACAATTTGCAACTGATGCATGAATGTTCGTCCCAATATCATCTCATAAGCATGATTTTTACTAAAATCACAAATGGCAAAGGTATGCTCAAACTCCACACCACAAGTGGTGACAGATATGCCTTCTAGTAAGCCTAATGGTTTTTCTATATGTCCATCAGCAATTTGTAGCTTCATCCTGGTGGGTCTTAGTGCTGGCTTACCCCAACGTTTAAAGCGGTGGTAGCGATGGCTACTCCGGCTCCTGAATCTAAGATGGCTTTCGTGGTGTAGCCCTGATGGGTTATTGGAAGATAAATGTTACCTTCCTCTCCTTCACTTACATCTCTGATCTTTTCTACGGGTATCTCTGGTACCTTCTTATGTGATCCTATCTGTGAGGGTGTAGTAGCAAGCTCTGGGAATTGATTTGCTACATGTTTCCACAATTCTGGTTTAACCTTTAACAACTCCTCTAGGGTGAGATTACACTGTACTTTGGTATTCTTTATCACTTCCGTGTTTCTAGGGATTACTGATTCTTCATTCCTCACTATTATCGTGGGTGCTCTCATACTAATAGACTTTGCTTCCCAAGGTCCTGTGAACTGAGGTGATTCTTGTAAAGAATTGGATTCAAAACCTGTGTGTTCACTTAGTTGCTCCTCCTCTACATCATCATAAATAGAGGGAATGTCTTGGGGAAATTGCTCCTGCAAGTAATCTATTTCTTGAATAGGAGGATGAGTTCCTTGTTCTTTTCTCCACTTCTCTTCTTGGATTTCTCTCAAAAATTCATGTGAATACTTATGTATGGAAGATAGGTGGTCTTGACTTTCTGTATTGGATACTTGAGACAGGGTTGGTGCATTTCTTTCCTGTGTCTCTGGGATGATAGGATTCCTATGATGATCCTTTTTCTCTTTGCTATCTATCAAGTATTCTAGCCTCTCCATTAGTCCTTGAAAGTGTAGTTCCAGTTTTGCCATGTTATTCCAATTTAGATATCTAGAGGCTTCAAACATTGCTTGTGCTAATTCTACCATCTTCATGCAAAGCTTAGTTCTCTCAATTTCTAGGTCTACTCGAGGGTAGTTCTTACTCATTTCAGCTATTTGAGGTCCTTCTTTTAATCTAGCCTGATATGCACGAAACATCATGTCTAGGTTTTTTGGTATGGGTTCCGCTAAAACTGATCCTGATTTCCTAGCTGGGTTTTCTTGATTTAATTCTTGAGAGGTCAACTCTAGGATTTTGGCTCTCGATTCTTTTAAACTTCCTTCCAACTCGGTTATCCTTTTACTCCACTTTCTCTTTATCCTTTCTCTAGAATCTTTCCAAGATTTTGTCTTTTTATTGTTAGATTCTCCAACTTCACTAGTTCTGGCTGTTTTCTCTTGATTAAGCTGTTGATTTTGTAAGAGTGCTTGGGCTCTGGTTATAGGTTGGATAGGCACATATGTAGGGTTGGATCCATCTGCATTGTTCACAATACCTATCACGTTGATGGGTGTCACATTTGAAGCATTAATAGGGTTCTTAGGACAATCTTTTATGACATGCTCTTTGCCACAATCGGCACAAAAGCCTTGTACATTATAGTACTGTGACTGTCCTGCTATGGGAGGATGTGGACAATCCTTTATGAAATGATCTCCTTGGCATCTAAAGCATGGTCCTCTAGGGCCCTGTGGTCTTTTTTGTCTCAATTGGGGCTGTGGATTTGGGTTTGTGTACATCACATTTGCGTATTCGGGCTCCCAACTAGGTTCCACTGGTGGACTATCATAATGATATGTCTCTATATGTTCTGGTGACTCTGTGTAGTACGCGGGTGGACTATCTACATGTGTAGAGTCAAAACTGTTTGAGTTGGGATCACTGTCAGTAATTAGGGGTGAAACGGGAACTAAAGCCCTATTGAGGTTTTCTTCTGCAGCAGCGTATTTCACTGAGATGACATTCACTTGTGGGGGTGGCTGCTGAGCTAAGACAGGTTGAGTTCTGTGTTGAGCCTGATACGGGTAGTTCTGAGGAGGTCTATAGTAATAAGGTTGAGCATTGTACTGACCTTGGTACCTACCTGGTTGCGGATATGCTTGCGGGTAGTTTTGTCTCACTACTTGTTTGTTGTATGGGCAGTCTTGAGCCGTATGATTCGTGTATCTTCTCTCGATCGTACAATATTGGCCACTAGGGTTGGCTTGGGGTTGTGCTGCATTGGGACACACATTCACCATGTGATCGCCACCAGAGGTGTAACAATGCTTGTTTGCTACTACCCTAGGCATCTGTTTACTAGAAACTCCTAGTTTCTGGGCCACTTTTTCTGCTAGATCCTCTATTGAGCTAGACAATTTCGTGGATGCTAGAGATGAACAATCTAAATCCTTAGAGACCTTTGAGAGTTCCAACTCATCTCCTAAGTTGTCCTCAATGTCTATACAAAATCTTACACACTGCTCTAGCGTTCTGGGTTCTTTCAAGTACACATAGGAGCATAGTTTAGAGCTCAACAAGCCATCTAGAAACAATGACACTTGTTTGGCCTGTGAGGGTAACTCTTGCATTGGACATCTTTCAACATATTGTCTAAACCTACGTCCTGTCAGTCTAACTGTTTCTTGAGGGGTCTATTTGAAGCTATGAATCAACGAAGATGTGTCATGCCTGATTCCACTTTTAGAGAATTCCGTGATGAATGACTCTAAAAAGTGATGGATGTCTCTAAATTGCCTTTGTTGCAATGGTTGGAACCAAGTTAAAGCGGTATTCTTTAACGTTAGTCCAAATGCGTTATAATGCGTGAACATGTCTTCGACTTGTTCTGCCCTTAGCACTTGCTTAAATTCCGCGACATGGTCATAGGGATCTCCTGTCCCATCAAAATAGTTTTTCATGGATTTTACTAACTGAGTGGGTCTTAATATTCTTGCGTGTTCACGAGGTCTAGGTAGAGGAAAATCATCTCTACCACCTGGTATTCTTTGTCTTTCCACTCTGTCCATGTCTACGGTGGTTCTATCTCTCCCTATGGGATGATTGAAACTTACTTCGGGTCTCTCTTTGTTTTCTCTCTTTGATTAGCATGGGCGGAGGATGTTCCTGCCCCTTGTTGGCTCGCGTTTACATTTGCTCGAGATGGAGGGAATACCAATTCACCTCTCCATGTGTATGTATTTCTAGCGTGGTCTGGTACCACAAATACTCTTTTTGAAGTTTCATCCAGGTATACAACCTTTCCAGGTGTATCTGGGTCCTTAAATTCGTAGATTATGATGGAGCCTACCTCACTAGGTTGTTCTGTTCTGTACCTCCAAAACGCTTCGTCAGTTTCTTTGTTTACAAACAACTCTATGCTTCTATTATCCTGAGGGATCCAATCTGGAACCAGTACTCGTGTCAGTACAGATTTCCCTCTAGGTGTTCTAGGTTCTTCTCCTACTGGTTCTTTTCCTTGGGATTTTGCTTCCGTTTCCAACTGGATTACGCCAAACTCATTCGTATTGTTTGGCTGCGTACTTAAGATATACAACGTTCCTTCTTTGTCTATGTACATGTCTCTCTCTCAAATTTCACCACTGGACGTTCCAATCCAATGGGTTGATCTGGGTTGTGCATTTGCACCACTTGTCTTCGCAAACCATCCTCATAGATGCGAGCACCTAAGCGGTTGGTTCGGAGAAATTCTAATTGAGTTCTATACGGTCCTTCAGGTTTTTCTAAATATGCTAAATTTGACCCTCCTTCTGGTCTTTCCGTGCTAAATGCCATTTCCGATTCACTCATGTCTGAGCTCTCATAGGGATAACTAGTGTTCAATTGTTGAGCCCACAATCGTGCAGTAGTTCCTACACTTGCTTCTGATGATCTGAGGCTTCGTCGGTCTGACTTACCTATATGTTTGCCCGATCTAAGGTTCATGAATTTACTTCGTGGCACTCTCTGATCGTCAATGTTCCTTGTTTTTAATTGCTTGGTTCTTTTTAAGTGTCTTTAAGTCCTTGTCTAGATGTACGCGTCAGGACTTCGACTTTCTGTGGTACTTTGAGTTCTCGTTCCGTCAGACTTAAGTTCTTTTCCTTTAGGTTTTCGTCTCACACACCTTTACTTTAGTCTTGGACTTGAAAAATTAAATCTCTTGCACTTGAGGCATTCCTATGGTCCTTAATCCATAGTGCTACCGTTTAGCCTAAGCTAATAATTGACTGAGGGGGTTGAGTAATCTTCCAACCTCAAGTCAGTTGCTTTGGTTTCTCTGATGCCCAAGAAGCCGCGCTTCCCAAGCCCTACGTCCTTCACTGCCTTTCTTTTCCTTGTTTTCTTTGCCCTTGGTTGTCCTTGCTAGACCTGGAAAAATCCAATATTAGACCAATTTCACAAATGGATGATCAAGCACTTGAGTATATACACCCTTAAAGGTCCTTTCCCTTTTGCCCAGATTTTTGTGCTGCCCCCTGGCTTTTTAGTCCCACACTAGGTCACACTAGGTCTAACGAGCTATAGAGCTCAAAAAACGGACTTCGGATGAAAAAGATATGAGCATTCAGGCTCTCGGGGGTAAAAACTGACAAACAGGTTTTTCTCCAATTATGAGCTAAGGGGTCTCCTATGAGTGCAATGATCCAAAAATTTTCAAAAAATTGCCCCAAAATTGGCCAAAAATTGAAACCCTAAAATTTGCATTTGGGGAGCAATCGCGATGGTCTGAGATAATCGCGATGGTCTGGGACCGTCGCGATGGTCCAAGTGAACCGTTGCGATGGCGTGAGTGTGAACAATCGCGATGGTCTGAAATGCACGGTCGCGATGGTCTGAAAATGAATGATCGCGATGGTCTCAAATGAACGATTGCGATGGCTCGATCGGCGAACAATCGCGATGGCGTCAGTCAACGGTCAACGTGAATCGTCGCGATGGTCAAAGTGAACAGTCGTGATGGTCACAGATGCGATGGTGTGAGCCAATCGCGATGGTCCGGGCGCGATGGCATGAGCCAATCGTGATGGTTCAATTTTTGAGGTGTCGCGATGGTCTGAGGGTATCGTCACGATGGTCTAGCTTGCCACATGGCAGCGTCGGCGTGATGGCATGGGCCAATCATGATGGTGTGGGGTCGACAGGATCGTCGTGATGGTTCAAGTGAACCGTCGCGATGGCGTGAGACCGTCGCGATGGTCCGGCCGAGCCGTCGCGATGGCGTGAGCCAATCGCGATGGTGTGACACAATCGCGATGGTCTGAGCCAATCGCGATGGTCCACCAAAGTATGAATTTTTACAATTGCGTTTGTGGATCCGTGTATGCGCGTGTGTCGCCTACCTCGTGGTGAACTCGCTTACCAAAAAATCTGAAGTTGGTAGACCATCGCGATGGTCTGACACCTACGGCATATCTCTGACAGAAAGTGAAATTTTACCTTTTTGCGGCCTTCCTGATGCTCTGGAGCACTGTACCTGCAAGAAAACTCAAAAACACAATTGCACATGCAAGCACAAAAGCTCTCTCTCACTCTCTCGTGCACAAATGAGGGGAAATGAGGAGAATGGGTGGATATGGTGAATTTTTTGATTTTTTTGGAGATGAAGATGATGACGCGGTGATGAAGATGGAGTGTGGGGAAGGTGAAAAACACCAAAAACTAACTAAAAACAACAACAAAAACTGAAAATTTTACCTTCCAATGCCACTTCTTGCTATACTCTTACCATCACACATTCGTCCTAGACTCGATCCCCGACAACGGCGCCAAATTTGGTGTTGCTCTAGCACAATGGTGAGAACCACGTTAAGAAGCTCCACCTCCTTAATGTCAATCCGCGGAAGAGATAGGAGTGATATGAAGATCATGAATGTGAGATGAAGTGAGAGTGAAGGTGAGAAGCATAGAGATGCACACACACATACCCACACACTACGAAGAGACAAGCAAGACGCAATGGAAGGTGAGAAATCAACTCTATTACTCAAGAACACTCTTACAAGCTCAAAATAGCTCTAAGCTCTTCTCTACTCAAACAAGCTAACCTCAAAAATGAGCTCTCTAGCTCTTTTTATAGTTTCTAGACTACTTTTGACCGGTTTCACATCTAGTGACCGGCATAGTTAAAAAATAGGTCCTAGATGCTATTTGAAAGGGTAAACGGTGTCTAAAAATAACCAAAATTGATACGCTCGTTCTACCTAAGCTCCTCAAGCTCGAGGACTCCTCGGCTTGCACAAAATGGAGCTATGAATTACAAAAAGGGTTTTTCTATATTTCATATGTTACAATAGTGATGAAAATCACTGTTGAATGTTTTGAAAAGTAATTATGAAACATAAATCTTTGAAAAATTGATTCGACTGACTCCTTGCTCTATCTTTACATGCTTCCGCATCTTCTATGCCTCTGGCTACTGCCAACATGGGTGGACATGCTCTAATTGGGGAAATAGACTTTCTCGAACCTATTAATCCCCCAACTAAGAGTTCACATGTTGAATACATCATTGTGGCCACTGATTATCTGACTAAATGGATGGAAATGAAGGCAATAAGAAAGAACAATGAAGAGACCATAACCAAGTTCCAACTTGAGAATGTATTTACAAGATATGTTTTGCCAATAGAATTGGTGACTGGTCATGGAACACACTTCTTGTATGAGGTCATTTAATACTTTTTACAAGAATTCATGGTGGTTCAGAAGAAGCCGGATCCATATCACACACAAGCCATTGGCCATGCAAAAAGCACGAACAAGATACTTTCTACTCTTTTGACTAAATTGGTGAATAATAAGTGTTTTGATTGGGACAAATAGCTACATCATGTTATTTGGGCCTACAGAGTGGCCTATAAAATGGTTCTCCAAGCCATCGCCTTTCAGATGGTCTTTGGACAAAATGTAGCGGTCCAATTAACTACATTGGAAATTGGCTCAACATTGCAAAGAAACGTAAGGAAGAGGAGAGGCGAATTCGAGAAGAACCTCAGGCCAAAGCCATAGAACGCATTTGGTTGATGAAGATAAGGAGACATGGTAGAGATCAACCTAGACAAGAAGCTCAAGAGGCACCAAGATATCACATGGCAATGTGCAAAGCTACAAGTGTGACCCCTCACTGAATTGTTGATAGGTGTCATTTCATGATGCTAGAGCTAGGACAAGGAAAGGATACAAAGACTATAAGAGCCTTAATTGATTCAGGTGTTGCCACCAGTGCAGTTTATCTTTCTTACTATCAAGCTTTGCAACTAAATATCAGTCCTATAGAGGTGTATGTCATAGGATTGCGAGGTATGGAAACCCCTTGTATGGGCAAGGTGGAACTTGCCATGTACCTTCAAGATGTGCCAATAAGAGTGATAGTGCTAGTATGTCAAGATAAGGACCTCACTGAACCTCTTATTTTAGGTCAAAATTGGATCTATGACCATGCAGTGAACTTGAACCTAAGAAGTGGACTTCTTCAGGTTTGGGTGATCGTGCACTATGTCACAATTGAGCTAGAAAATTTGAGCACTCAAGGAATTAGGATAGACACCAACTCATGGTCCTTCCAAGAATACAAATGAAGATAAAGATGTTGTTCTTATCCAAAACTTTGTGATGCAGAAAGATGATGTTCTCAAAAAAGGAGGATGTAACTCCCTTCTTTTCCAAAAATGATCAAGACAAAGCAAACAACGGAGTACAAGAAGCATAGAAAGTAGATGGTCAATGCTCATAGTCAATGGATAGCTCGAAGCAAAATGACTCAAACCATGAAGCAAATTTGGGTATGTAAGGGAGAGCTACCCCCTGCTCCAATGCAAAGACCCCAAGGACATGTGCACACAACAACTCGTTGAAGGTCGCAACAAAGGAGTACTCCAATAGTCAACCATGGAGGATTATTTCTATTTGAATACCAAAGCAGTTGATGAAGGCTGATCTAAAGGCGTGACAAATCTGGGTGCCTAAGACTTGCTTTCACACCCAAGTAGCCACACATAAGCCCTTAGGCTTGAATCACTACTCATAAGCACACACTTCACACAATTCATGACGAACATCTATTATCACCACACAAACATATCAAGTCACACCTAGGAATACTTGGAAATGGATAGCTAAAAAGTTCCAGATCTAGGTAGCATTACTTGAGACATCTTCAAATACCATCAACGTCAAATTATGCAACCCCATAAAGGAAGTTTAAAGATTCAAACCCTGTAGTAAACCCCTTGACCCAACCATGTAAACTATTGTGCACAGAAATAGATGCATTTGAGTATAGTGCACAACCAGAGTATGCATATAGGAAAATTACTAACTTCCTACCTCTCACTCACATACACAACACACTTATTTGACTTATCTCTAACCTCAAAGAACACCATTTTGTTATTGTAAAGGGAACAAGGCATTATCATGTTTCTTATGCAATAGTAATATGATCTTATTCTTCCAACAGATAAGTGATCATCAGCCACTACCAGCAGTACTGTTGGGTTGTAGGGTATGCACACATCCTCAATTGTGCATGAGAATTCTCCCTAGACCATAAGAATAACCCTTGTTGTATATATTTGAGTATCACATGTGAACACTATCCAAAAATCACTTTTTGATATTTCCTTATACCATAGTGTAGGTGGCCCTTGGATATATCACCTTTTTTGCTCTTCTAAGGAAATCCCACGTCAAAATTCCACGAATACACATTCTTGGGATTTGTTTGTTGCAAGAAGAGATTTTAGAATATCCTAGAAGATATGTTAGTTAGGGAGAGATCCACTTTTTGACTTTTCAAAGGAGCACATGAGGAATAGAGCTTAGCCTATATATAGAAGCTCATTTTTGTAAAGAAGGGAGCTTTTGGTCGACATGCTCTCATGTAATATCTCTTATCAATGGAAGAAGGCTCTCATTTACTCCAAGACTAGTTACATTTACATGTATTTGTGTCTTTTTGAGTGTGTGAGAGTGGAGTGTGTGTGCTATGCATGTCTCTCCTTTGTGTGAGTAGAGTAGTTGCATTTGCTTGTATTTTCCTCATGGACTAGGATCCTTGACTCCCTATTCTCCTTGTTTTCAAGCATGTGGCATAGCATGGGGCTCATGCCAATGGCTTGAACATGTGGGAGGTAGGGGTCGATGAGAGCAGAGTCACTCTTGAGCTTTCCTTCTTGCTTCTATGCAAGGTGGTGAGGGTTTTTGTTCGTACCTTGCTACAACCTCAACACTTTTTGGTGCCATTGTCGGGGATGGTCGGCCTTTCATCACTTGGAGAGCTCAAGAACATGTGGTAAAGTATTGTGTTGCAATTTTCTTTGCTCAATTGCGTAGGATTTGAGTTCTTTCTTGGCACTTTCACCCTTCCATTGGGCCATTTGCTCCCAATTTCTTGTTTTTGGTTCATTTTGTTGTTGCACAAAAACATCCTCTAACCCCCTTATCTCTCTCCCTCTCACATACACACATCCCTACACACTCATATGAGTGTCAACCCCATCTCTGTCCTTTCTTGAAAATTGATGCTTACTTTGGGAAAGAAGGTGGGTAGTTACTATCCATTGTCCCTCCCTCTTGACCATTAAAAGAAAATCAAAATTGTGCCTTTCATTTTTCGCAAGCATAAAGCCTTAGACATCCACGAGTATTTTGACGTTGGCAGGGAAGAACATGGGCTCTTACTTTTCATTTATTGCCAAAATATTTGGTCAGGGGATATTTTGGTTAGGTGTGATCATGGAGGGGAGTTTACCTCCTCTTCTCCCTTCACCTTCAATTCTCTTTAAGCGGAGGTATAATATCATTTAGCTGCATTCTATTGTCTACTGACATAAGCAATGGGAAGATCCATATTACCTTCACCAGTAGGTTGTGCTAGTACACACCCAATAGCATAATTGGATGCATCCATATGAACATGGAAGGGCTTGTTCCAATCTAGTGTAGTCAAGATTGTTGTTGAACACAATCATCACTTAAGCTCACTAAAGGAGTTTTCACATCCTTCTATCCACTCAAAGTTAGTCAAAAAGTTGTAGAGAGGCATTGCACTGATTGCATACATGTGAATGGAATATCGATAAGCCAGAATGCCCCATGAAAGCTTGTACTTCCTTGACATTCTTTGGCCTAGCTAGCTTTGCAATTGATCTAACCTTATCCTCATCCATGGATATTCCATTCTTTGAAACTATGTGTCCTATATCTTGCCTTGCATGATTAAAAAAAATACACTTTTTGGGGTTCAGGTAAACTTGATATTCTCTACATTTGTAAAATATTTGTCTGAGCTTAGGTATATGTGTTTGTCTAATGTTGGAATGAGCACACAAATCATCAACATAGGCTTCCAAGTTTTCATGCAACAATTCTTTAAATACATGACACATCAATCTTTGAAAGGTCAGAGGTGCATTTGTTGGACCAAATGGCATTACTTGAAAAGTGAATACAGCCCATTCTGTAGCAAAAGCCATCTTATGTTGATCTTCTAGGGAAATGACCACTTGATTGTAGCGAGAGAACCCATCCAGGACGTTGTATACTTCCTTGCCTGCCACTCTTTCCAATAGGTGTTTAGTGATAGGAAGCAAATAAACTATATCTAATAGTGGTTGCATTAACCTTCTTCAAGTTAATGTGTACACATTATTTTTTGTTATTTTTGGTAGCACTACAGTGGGGGAAACCAGTTCAGTGTGCTCAATTTCATAGATAAATCCAGCTTCTACAAATCGATCTATCTCTTCCTTGATCTTGGTAGCACAATTATGATTATATGTGTATGTCTTCTACTTGGAGGGTTTGTCTTATGATCTCATGGGAATTGTATGCGAGCATATGTTAGGGTCTACACCTTTTAAATCCTCATAACTCCATGCAGAAACATCTCTATATTCTCTTAATAATTCAGTCAACTCTTTTTCCTCTTCTTCAATCAAGTCGTGCCCTATGTATGTGCATCGTTCTTCACCTTCTTCTATGGTCACAATAACTTTTTTAGTTGTCTCTTTTTATCATAAGCCACTCTTGTGAGTGCTTCTCGTTTAGGCATTCTGATCATGACTTTCCTATCTTCTATTTTATACTTCTTAAAATTTCAAGAACCTCAAATAAGGATTCTTCCTCTTTTGTTGGGAGTTCTCTCTTCTTTCTTTTCTTGCCTTCACTCTTGATGGTTATTTGTGTGGTTAATCTCACATCGTTCGTAAGCTCGTCTTGTCCTTGAGGGGGAGCCTTTACTACATACATGTATTCTTCTTCTTATGCACAAGAAGGATCCATAATAATTGACTCTAAGTCTGAGTCACTTGCATGTTCAAGTTCTTCCACACTAGGCTCTCATTCTTCAATAAGGGAATCACACATGATTGGTTCTATGGTGAGAAATGAAATTTCATAGCCATCTTCATCACATTTGGGTGTCCATTGTTCTTCATTGATAGCTACATCCATTGTGGCTAGGATTTCTACCCAACCATGAGCTCTAGTGACCACTTGCACTAGGGTAATGGAAGTCACACTTCCAATAGAATCTACTAATAACCCAATGACGTTAATAGGAGTGATTTTTGGTACATTGTTTGGGTTTTTAGGACAATCTCATAAAAGGTGCTCCTTCCCACAACCCTGACAAAAACCTTGAATTTTCACTGATTGAGGTCGCATAGGTGCAGGTTTAGGGCAACTACAAATCAAGTGATCTCAGTGGCATCTATAGCATGGTCCTCTATGTGTTGGGAGTCATATCTATCTAGGTTGGGGCCTAGAGTTTTGATTCTCATAACATCAGTGTATTTTGGCTCCCAACTAGGTTCTCTAGAACTTTTGTAATGGTAAGTCTCGTTATGCTTTGGTGACTCCATATAGTAGGCTTGTGGACTATCCATGTGAGCAGATTCAAAACCTGATCATAAACCATCTTCTTGCAAGTTGAACTCTTTCCTGAGGTGTTTGCTTGAAGCTATGTATCAGTGATGAGGTGTTGTGCCTGATGCCACTTTTAGAGAATCTAGTGATGAAGGCTTCCAATAGTTGGTCAATGTTTCTAAATTGCCTCTCGTGAAGTGGTTGAAACCAAGTGAAGGCAATGTTCTTGAGTGTTAGGCTAAAAGCATTGTACTGAGTGAACAAGTCTTCAACTTATTCAACTCTCAAAACTTGCCTAAACTCTGCTACGTGATCCTATGGTCTCCTATGCCATCAAGGCAATTCTTCATAGACTTAAACAATTGTGTAGGCCTCAAGATCCTAGGATGTTCTTTGGACCTTGGTAGAGGAAACTCATCCATGCCTCTTTGAAGTCTTGGGCCTCTTTGCCTCTCATTATCCACTCTACCCATTTTTGTCTGATTCTTTCTCTTCCAAGTGCAAAACTGACTTTAGGTTTGTCTCTACCCTTATCTCTCTGAGTTCCATGAGCTTGGGATGTTCCAGCTCTTTGTTGGCCAAAAGAGACATTTGATCTTGGTTTGGGAATGAGAAATTCACCCGTCCAAGTGTAGGCATTCCTACCATGCTCCAATACCACAAAGAATGGCTTTGAGGTGTTGTCTAAGTAGACCACCTTTCTTGGTGTATCCAGATCTTTAAGTTCATATATGTTTATTGCCCCAACTCCTTTAGGTTGGTCGGGTTTATACCTCTTGAACACCTCATCTGTTTCTATGTTTAAGAGTATTATCTTGGGGGATGCACTCTCAGGTGATCACTCTAGTCAAGACTCATTTGCCTTGAGGGGTTCTAGGCTCTCTTCCTAGGGTTCCTTGTTCTAGGTCCTCAAGCTCTATTTCAGGAATCATAATTCCAAATTCATCCATTCTATCAAGTAAGCTCATAACCACGTACATCATTCCCTCTTTTTCAATATATGAGCGTTCTTCAAAACTGATCACTAGGTCTTCAAGTACAACTAGTTGATCTGGATTCCTAAGTTGAACGACTGACCTTCTCAGACCATCCTCATAGATGCAAGAACCTAACTAGTTGGTCCTAATATACTCCAGTATTGAGTCTTATATGGCCCTTCCAGCTTCTCTAGGTATTCAACACTTGAGCTACCTACTAGCCTCTCCATACTATACGACATCTCTAAGTCAATAGTCTCTAAACTTAGAACATATGGATAATCACTCCATTATTGGGCCCACGATCTAGCTGTATGATTGACACTAGCATCAGAAGATCTGATGCTTTGTATATCCCATCCTAGATATCTTCCTAATCTAAGGTTCATAAGCCTTGGCTCTTATCCCAATTTTTCCAAGTACAACCTCATTGCAAAATCCTTTCATGTTAGTCACTTGTTCTTTTTATTTCCCTCTTGTGTTGAGGTCTTGTCCGATATAGAGTTATAAGGATTACTTGAGCTTTATCACTCTTGAAGTTTGACTGCTCAATTTATGTCCTTTTACTTTAGAGTTTATTTCCAAACTATACTATCTAGGCTTACACTTGAGTAATTAGGTTTCTTGTACTTGTATCGTGCCTAGCATATCCCTAATTAATCAATACCACTAATCATACTTAGCCTAAGCTAGGAATTGACTAAGGGGGTTGTTGGCAGTAGCCAAAGGCACAGATGACGAGGAAGTATGTGAAGGCAGATTACGAGGAAGTAGTGGGGAGCCAAGAAGATTAGTTTTTCAAAGAAATATGTTTTATAATACTTTTTCAAAACCCTCAATAGTGATTTTCATCACTCTTGTATCATATGTAACATAGAAGCACACATGTTTGTAATTATATGCTCCCTTTCATGCAAGCCGAGGAGTCCTCGATCTTGAGGAGCTTAGATAGAACAAGCGTACCAATTTTGGCTATTTTTAGATCTCATTTAGACCTCTAAATAGTCTATTTTTTAGCTATGCCACTCACTAGATGTGAAATCGGTCAAAACTAGTATAGAATCTATAAAAAGAGCTAGAGAGCTCATTTTTTAGGTTGGTTAGTGTGAGCTGTGAGCTATTTTGAGCTTGTAATAGAAATCTTGAGCAATAGAGTATTTTTTCCTATCTTCCATTGTGTCTTGCTTGTCTCTTCCTTGTGTGTGTGTGTATGTGTGTGTGCATCTCTAGGCTTCTCACTGTCACTCTCACTACATCTCGCGTTCACGATCTTCATATCACTCCTATCTCTTCTGCGGATTGACATTAAGGAGGTGGAGCTTCTTAACGTGGTGCTTACAATTATGCTAAAGCAACACCAAATTTGGCACTGTTGCCAGGGATCGTGTCTAGAACAAATGTGTGATGGTAAGAGTATAGCAAGAAGTGGCATTGGAAAGTACAAATTTCAGTTTTTGTTGTTGTTTTTAAGTAGTATTTTTTGTTTTTCATCTCCTCTACACTCCTCCGCCACCACTACATCATCTTTTTCCACTCCAAAAAAAAACAAAAAATTCACCATATCCACCTATCCTCATTTTCCCTCATTTGCAGATGAGAGAGAGAGAGTTTTTGTGCTTGTTTGTGCATGTGTGTTTTTGAGTTTTCTTGCACGTACAGTGCTCTAGAGCAACAGGAAAGCTTCCAAAAGGTGAAAAATTCACTTTCTGTCAGAATTTGCCATAGGTGTCAGACCATCGTGATGGTCTAAGAAAGTCCACTTTTGAGGTACGCGAGTACAGAATGCTGTAGACAATCCTTGCACATATACAAATCCACAAACGCATTTGCAAAATCATCATTTTGGTGGACCATCGTGACGGGCTCACGCCATCACGATTGCATCACACCATCGCAATTGGCTCACACCATCGCGACGGTTCGGCCAGACCATCATGATAGTCTTACACCATCACGATAGTTCACTTGAACCATCACGACGGTCACTAACCATCACAACGATCCCATCCACCCCATGCCATCGCAACGATTCACCTGCCATGTGTCAAATTAGACTATCTTGATGATACCAGGTATGCCATGGTGATGCTTCAAATTCAAACCATTGTGATGGGCTCACACCATCATGACGGTTGCGTTGACCATTGACCATCGCAACGGGATCATGCCATAACGATTGCTTGCTAGATAGACCATCGCGAGCTTCACCTTTGACCATCATGACGCCTTGCACATTCAGACCATCACGATTATACCACACCATCGGGACGTTCAACTGGACCATCGCGACAGTCCTAGACCATCGTGATTGTCCACCCAAAATGCCAAATTTAGGGTTTGAATTTTTGGGATATTTTGAGGCTACTTTCAGTGAATTTTTGGGTGATTAATCTTATTGGAGACCCCTTAGGTCATAATGGAAGAAAAACCAGTTTGTCAATTTTCACTCCCCAAGGGCCTCAACATTCATAACTTTTTCATTCGAAGTCCATTTTTTAAGAAGAACGCATTGATATTTGGATAGGATAATTTGAGGTTGACCCATTGGTGCGACTAGAAAAGAAAGGGGGGATTAGGGAAATTTAGCCAAAGGAAAAAAGGGACCTAAAAGGTGTATATATCAAAGTGCTTGAGCGTCAATTTAAGAATTGGTCTAAACATTGGATTTTGATAGGTCTAGCAAAAGCTATGCAAGGGCAATCAAAGCTTAAAGGAAAGAATTTAAGTCTGACGGAATGAGAACTCAAAAGTACAACGAAAAGTCGACGCCTGACGCATATAGTGAGACAAGATAAGAATTTAAAGGAACTAAAAACAAAACAAGCAATTAAGAACAAAGAAACATTGACGATCAGAGTGTGTATTGAGTGATTCAGGAAGTAAATTCATGAACCTTAGATCGGGCAAGCACATAGGTAAGTCAGACCGATGAAGCCTTAGATCATTAGAAGCAAGTGTAGGAACTACTACTCGTTCGTGGGCTTAATAATTGAATAGTTATCCTTATGAGTTGGGCTCAAATACCAATGAATCGAAAATGGATTTTAGCACGGAAAGACCAGAAGGAGGGTTAAACATAGCATATTTGGAAAGACCCAATATATCCGAACCAACCACTTAGGTGCTCGCATCTATGAGGATGGTTTGCGAAGATCAGTTGTGCAATTGTGCAATCTTGACCAACCCATTGGATTGGAACGTCTAGTGGTGAAATTCAAGAGAAACACATACATAGACAAAGGAGGAACAATGTACATCATAAGTACTCAACCAAATCATACCAATGAGTTTGGTATATTAAGTCCTGATAAAGAAGCAAGATCCCAAGGAAAAGAACCACTAGGAGAAGAACCCAGACACCTAGAGGGAAATCTATACTGACAAGAGTAGTAAACCCAGAATGGATCCCTCGAGACAATAGAAGCATAGAATTGTTTCTAAATAAGGAAACTGATGAAGCATTTTGGAGATACCAAATGGAACGACCTAGTGAGGTAGGCGACACCTCGAAAGGTTGTATACATGGATGATACTTCAGAATGAGTATTTGTAGTGTAAGACCATGCAAGACTTGTCTACACATGGAGAGGCGAGAGTATTCCCCCCATCACGAACAAATGTAAACACGAGCCATCATGGTTCTGCGACATCCTCAACATAGGGCATTCAAAGAGAGAAGAACAAAGAGAAACCAAAAGTAAGTTTCACTCATCCCATAGGGAGGGATAGAACCTCCATGGACACCGATAGATTGGACAGACAAAGGGAACCGAGAATACTAGGTGGTAGGGATGATTTTCCTCTACCTAAACCACGTGAACACCCTAGGGTACTAAGACCCACTCAATTAGTAAAGTCAATGAAGAACTACTTTGACGGTACAGGGGACCCCTATGACCATGTTGCAAAATTTAAGCACGTATTAAGAGTAGAGCAAGTAGAAGACATGTTCACACAATACAATGCATTTGGACTAATGTTAAAGAAAATGGATTTAACTTGGTTCCAACCATTGCAACAAATGCAATTTAGGGATATTCATCACCCGTTAAAGTCATTCATCACAGAATTCTCTAAAAGTGGAATCAGACATGATACTTCTTCGTTAATTCATAGCTTCAAACAAACCCCTCAAGAAACAGTTAGATTGACACGATGTACATTTTGACAATATGTTGACAGATGTTTGATGCAAGAGTTACCATCACAATCCAAGCAAGTGACATTGTTTTTAGATGGCCTCTTGAGCTCTAAACTAATCCAAGCAAGTGACATTGTTTTTAGATGGCCTCTTGAGCTCTAAACTACACTCCTATGTATACTTGAAGGAACCTAGAACACTAGAGCAATGTGTAAGAATTTGTATAGACATTGAGGACAACCTGGGAGATGAGTTGGAACTCTCAAAGGTCTATAAGGCCTTAGATTGTTCATCTCTAGCATCCTCAAAACTTTCTAGCTCATAGAAGACCTAACAGAAAAAGTGGCCCAGAAACTAGGAGTATTTAGCAAATAATATAGGCCTCCTCAGAATTATCCTTATCAAGCTCAACAGAGAACTCAACCCGTTTTAGCTCAACAACCACCCCCACCAACGAACATCATTCCAGTCAAATATGTTGTTGCAGAAGAAAACCTCAATAGGGCTTTAGTGCCTTCTTCACCCCTGATCACAGAAAGTGATCCTAATTCTAACAATTTTGACTCTACTTATGTAGATAGTCCACCCACATATTACACAGAGTCACAAGAACATATGGAAACATATCAATATGATAGTCCACCATTGGAACCGAGTTGGGAGCCCGACTATGCTAACGTCATGTATACAAACCCTAATTTGCAGCCCCAATTAAGACAGCAAAGACCACAGGGTTCTAGAGGACCATGCCTTAGGTGCCAAGGAGATCATTTCATAAAGGATTGTCTACATCCTCCGATAGCAGGACAGTCACAATACTATAACATACAAGGTTTTTGTGCCGAGTGTGGTAAAGAGCATGTCATCAAAGATTATCCGAAGAACCCTGCTAATGCCTCAAAAGTAACACCCATCAACATGATAGGTATTGTACATAATGCAGATGGATCCAACCCTACATACATGCCTATCCAAGCTATAACGAGAGCCTAGATGCTCTTACATAACCAACATCTTAATCCTAAAAACATAGCCAAAACTAGTGAAGTTGGAGAGTCTAGTAATAAAAAGACGAAATCATGGAAAGATTCCAGAGAAAGGATTAAGAAAAAGTGGAGTAAAAGGATAAATAAGTTGGAATGAAGTCTAAAGGAATCTAGAGCCAAAATCCTAGAATTGACTTCGCAAGAATCTAATCGAGAGAATCTAGCTCAGAGATCATGATCAGTTTTAGTTGAACCCATGGCTGAAAACCTAGACATGATGTTTTGTGCATATCAGGCTAGATTAAAAGAAGGACCCCAGGTAGTTCAAATGACTAAAAGCTATCCAGGAGCACATTTAGAAATTGAGAGAACTAAACTCTACATGAAGATGGTAGAATTAGCACAAACAATGTTGGAAGCCTCTCATTATCTTAATTAGAATAACATGGCAAAACCAGAATTACACTTTCAAGGACTACTAGAGAGGTTAGAATACTTGATCAATAGCAACGAGAAAAAGAATCTGCAAAGGAACCCTATTATTTTTGAGGCACAGGAAAGGAATGCACAATCCTTGTCTCAAGTGCCAAATACAAAAGTTGAAGGCCACCTATCTTCCTTACATAAATATTCACACAAATTTCTAAGAGAAATCCAAGAAGAGAAGTGGTGGTGCCCAAGAAGAATGGAAAATTGTGCGTGTATATTAACCTTAAGAAAGTTAATGCTGCCAGGATTAGAGACAGTTATCCTCTTCCTATCATGGAATACTTATTGGAAAGAGTCACGAGCAAGGAAGTTTACAGCTTGCTTGATGGTTTCTCAAGCTATAATCAAATAGACATTGCTCTAGAAGATCATCATAAGATGGCTTTTGCCACAGAATGGGGCATCTTTGCATTTCGAGTGATGCCATTTGGGCTAACAAATGCACCTGCCACTTTCCAATGACTTATGTGTCATGTTTTTAAGGAATTCATACGCAAGAATTTGGAAGGTTATGTCAATGATATATGTACCCATTTGAATATGAGGCAGACTCATATCCCAGAACTAAGGCAAGTGTTTGACAAATGTCGAGAATATCAGGTTTTTTTGAACCCAAAAAAGTGTGTTTTCATGGTCAGACAAGGCAAAATTCTATGACACATTGTGTCAAAGAACAGAATTTCTACGGACAAAGAAAAGGTGCAAGTAATTGCAGACCTACCTAAGCTAAATAACATAAAAGAGGTACAAGCCTTCATGGGTCATTAATGGATGATTCATACATATGTATGTTATCATAGCCAAGCCTTCATACTCTCTTTTGATCAAATTTGAATGGATAGACAAATGTGAAAATTCATTCATTGAATTTAAATGACTCTAGTGTTTAGCACCTATATTAACAACCCCGGATTGGAGTAAGCCATTCCATGTACATGTGCATGCATCCAACTATGCCATAGGATGTTTGTTGGCACAACCTACGAATGAAGGTAATGTAGATCTCCCCATAGCTTACGCAAGTAGGCAGTTGAATGCAGCAGAAAGAAATTACACCACTACAGAATGCAAAGGATTAGGAATGATCTACGCAGTAAAGAAATTCAGGCATTACTTGTTGGCAAATAAGTTCAAGTTTTTCACGGATCATCCAGTGTTAATGTACTTAGTCAATAAGCCCTGTAATATTGGACGATTGATACGATGGTTTCTATTACTCATGGAGTATGACTTCGAAGTCGGAGTCAAGAAGGGAAAGACACACCTAAGAGCCGACCACCTCTCAAGATTCACTTCAGGAGAAGCTCCTCAAGGAATAGCGGATGAACTACCCGATGCATATTTGTTTAGCCTTGAGATAGTACCAGAATGCGCTAAGCCTATTGTCCCTATTCTCTCAATTGGCTGCATTTGTATTCCTTATAGTGGGACCATCTAATCGCACTAGTCGTAGCACTTGAATCAATTAAAGCCCTGAGCTCATGGCAAGGGTTTTCGTGCTCTAGCCTGACTGTAATGAATGGTCTCCTATCCACTATGCTAGGATGAATGGTTGACCTTGTTTGACACATGGCCATGGGTATCTAGGTGTTGTTTTCGGATGGTTATAATGTTATCTCCCTATTCCTTGTCTTCTTAAATTTATGTGCTTAATCCATTATATAGCTTCTGCCTGAGCTTTTGCGTGTATTCTCTGTTCTTCCTCCTTATGCTTCTTTGCTAACGTGAGTCGTCTAAACATATCCTCTGTAAGAGGTTCCTGATATAGCTTGACTCTACAGCCACTAATGTAATTAGGCATTATCTCTCCTTCTAGGGTGGCTAATTGTACCGCTCCACTTGTCGATAGTCTCTTAATGATCATAGGTCCATAACCTCGCTTTTCTAATTTTCATGCATGTTGTCTCAACGTATATACTAGAACCAAATCTCCTTCTTTTAAGCATTTATCTTTCATATGTGCATCAAAATAGGCTTTTTGTCATTTCTTTGCTGCATATATGCCCCTTACTACTTTCAGCCTGGTTTCTCTTAATCGTTCCGAGTCCATTATTCTTGATGATAATTCATGACCGGTCCACTGGTGTTCTTGTGCAACCTTAAGGGTGGGTATCAAAAATTCCAAAAGAAGCACAACGTTCTGACAAAAAACCATTTGAAATGGAGTTGCATTGAGTACGGTCTTGTAGGCCACTCGATATGCCCAAACAACATGATGTAATTGTTTGTCCCAATCTGAACATTTGTTGTTCACGAGTTTCGTCAGTAGGTGCTTTCTGCTTGACCATTGGCTTGAGGATGATATGGTGTGGATTTCTTCTGAATCACCATAAAATCCTATAACAAATATTCAATGACCTGATTTAGAAAGTGAGTTCCTCAATCGCTCACTAGCTCTATAGGAAATCCATATCTTGTAAAGACATTTTCAAATAAGAATTTTGCAGTTGTGTGTGCATCATTCTTTTTTGTGGCCTTGGCCTCTACCCATTTGGTAAGATATTCTGTTGCTACAATAATGTATTCAGCATGAGTACCTTTTGCAGGCAGGTTAATGGGTCCTAAAAAGTCTATGCCCCACTTGGAAAATACACGCCCTCCCATCATGGGTTTCAGTGGCATTTCATCTCTACGAGCACACATCACATCTCTTAACATAGGTATGCGCATCCATGTGAAGAGTGGGCCAACATAATCCTGCAAAGAGTATGGCTTTAATTATCCTATCGGGCCAAAATGACCTCCTGCAACACCTTGGTGTGTAGTCTCTATTGTACTCAAATAATTGCTCTCATGAACACACTGTCTTAGGTATCCATCTCGTCCTCATTTGTATAGATTATCGCCAATCAACGAGTAGTCTTGAGCTTCTTGCTCTAGACTTCGTTGTCATGCTAAGGTCATTCCTTGAGGGAATGTTTTCGTCCTCAAGTACGTCACTAAAGGTTCATTCCATTCTGGTGTGCGAGACATATGATATAACGTGGCATGTTCTATTGGTGGTCTTTCACAACAAACATGGCATTCTCTACACAACATGTAGACATTTGCTTCCATAGAAGGCCAATATACTCCTAGTCTATGCACAGTCTGCAATGTACCTTGTTTTGAATGATGTTGCTTTAATGCACCTACATGTCCTAATTGCAACCAATTCGTGTGTTCTGATTCTTCTACACAACAAGCAAGGATCTTCTGATTATCTTGTTTATATATACTTCCTGCTATTATTTGATTCCAGTCTCTCCTATACACCGTACCTCTCCTAGACCACCCATGTTCCTCGATGATGCTGTAGCAAAAGCCCTAGTTGCCTCAACCCCACCAACTCTTTCCACAACCCTCCCACCTATCCTCCCTTCCCTAGCTCCCACCATTCCATCCAATCCATTCCTCACCCCATCCTTTCCTTCCTTCCACATCCCTCCAAGACCTCTATTCCCATTTCCCCCTCCAATGACCTTCTCACCTGTTTCACCTCTCCACTAAGCAATACGCGAAACCCAATCTGTAAATTATTCGTCAACCTTTGTAAATCATGTATTCACACCCACTCACATACCCACTATCACTCCACTCTTAATAGGCACTACACTCGACACCACATCCAGTGACATGGACATCTCACCACCCACCGCACCGCCACTCACCTCACCTCTTTCACCACCTCATTTAGGCACGTCATACTTCTCCACGATCACCACTCCATCCACCTTCTATTTCCCCTTCCCCTTGCATCAACACCCACACCCACAACATCCTCACTCACTCCATCATTAATCTTGTCACCCATGATCGACACCGCCTTTCACCAAATGTTTTCTTGCATGA
Source organism: Ceratopteris richardii (assembly GCA_020310875.1). NCBI lineage: Eukaryota > Viridiplantae > Streptophyta > Polypodiopsida > Polypodiales > Pteridaceae > Ceratopteris > Ceratopteris richardii. The sequence goes on along the minus strand of CM035433.1, from coordinate 51,091,133 downwards.
CACAAGTCTGAGATGAATTCGCATCTATTGGGATGAGCTACCTCAAACTACAGCAAACCACTACAGATTTATAGGTGAAATTAAACTCTTTAACCGTCAAAAATCCCTCACTTAATGTGTGATATCAAGAGCTACGCAAAGCTTATCACACCCTCAAACTACAAAGTGAACAAAAGATGAAGGAAGCAATTACTGATATCGACAACTTGTTACGGGCTCAAACGATTCGAAATGCGACACTCACTCGAAACATGGGACTATTAAGATGCCACCTCGCAGTGGCCAAGGAAGAGAATCAATGATTGCAAGAGCAAAACAGAGAAAATTTGGAAGCCGCTCTAGATCAACCGGATGAACCTCAAAGTCCCAACCGCTTTAAAGCAGTACCATCAGAGTCCATGCAGATATTATTGGATGATCATGCAGGACTCTTAGAAGATTATGACAAGATGAATGAGGCATATTAAAAACTCCAGGATGATCATAAAATGCTACTGTTATGTGCACCTGCGCAGTAACCACCACCAACTCCTTAGGTTACACCTCTAGATATCATAGAGGAACCCAATGCTTTACGTGCTCAAGTACTTACTCTTCAAGCATAGACTGGTGTTTTCTCCAAACCCCCCAGGCCTGATTCCCCACCTGAACTCCCAACTGAGGAAGAAACTTTGTCTATTACGGTGGAGGAAACGTATGAAGAAGCTTACGAACCACAACCCATCCCAGGTAGACATGTCATAAATGAAGGCCAAGACACTTTCGAACTCCCTACTCCCGCATGGATGAAGTGAGTAGAAGAACTTGGACAAACCTACTCAGCACGCGTGGAGACACAATTACATGCCATGGCTATGATAGAGGAATGCATTTTACAATCACCTTACTTCGCTCACTTGGCCCCTCAAAGGTATATCTTTGGCCACGAGCTTCAAAATAAACTGTATTTCATGGTAGTATCAATTAGCGATTGAAAATGAGACAAGAAAGAAACCATCACATGCCATGCAGTTCGAGCCGGATGACTTACTGTCGACGGCACAAAGTGGTAAAATCTTTCAACCAACTTGGTGCCAAGAGTTGTTACAAACATATCCAGAAATGATGAGCACATGGGTCAAGGCACCCTTGCATTTGAAGTATAACCCATGTTGGGAACCTATCCCAAGACGCCGCTCCTCGAAGGCATTTGCAATCAAAGTTCAGAATAATAAGTAGTGTTAAGACTGGCTTAATTATCCTTACTTCACTCCACCCCACGGACCACCGACAGTTGGATACATGATGGCAATGATTCGCCACTGGCGTCCACGCTTACACCGCGTGGATGATGTTGCCACACATATGACAATCAAAATAGTTGACGTGATGCTGACTGTATTTAAAATCTTCCGCCGCATCAAAGCACTGCATGTTAACACCCTGAGATTTGAGCATGATAACCAGGACCTAGCATATGATATGAGCATGACACCATCGCTTCGGAAGTGCTATGCTTAGCACTATCGAATCAAGTATTTACCAACATGCTATAAAATGACATTTGAAGAGATGTTTACTACCGAATTTTGGGAGTACCATTCTGAGGTTTTCATAAGCAGGCCCACACACCTACTTCAATTATTTGCCTGTGAGCAACTGGTGTTCTCCACACACTACCGACTTCTACCGCCAGATGAACCTCAACCCATAGATTGGGAAAAACTTGAAATAGATCTTACAAGAGGTATTCGCATCTTGGAGCACACCCTCGCTTAGGACCTCCTATAAAACTATATCCGACAGACCTCGCAACAATGTTCTGTCGAGGACGACAAACTCGAGAGGGAGGGGGTGTTGGTAGTAGCCAAAGGCATAGACGATGAGGAAGTATGTGAAGGCGGATTATGATGAAGTAGTGGGGAGCCAAACGGATTATGTTATCAAAGAAATATGTTTTATAATACTTTTTCAAAACCCTCAATAGTGATTTTCATTACTCTTGTATCATATGTAACATAGAAGCACACAGTTTTGTAATTATATGCTCCCTTCTGTGCAAGACGAGATGTTCTTGAGCTTGAGGAGCTTAGGTAGAACAAGCATACCAATTTTGACTATTTTTAGATCTCGTTTAGACCTCTAAATAGTACCTAGAACCTATTTTTTAACTATGCCAGTTACTAGATGTGAAACCAGTCAAAACTAATCTAGAATCTATTAAAAGAGATGTAGAGCTCATTTTTGAGGTTGGTTAGTGTGAGCTTTGAGCTATTTTTAGCTTGTAATAGAAATCTTGAGAAATAGAGTCTATTTTTTCCTATCTTTCATTGTGTCTTGTTTGTCTCTTCCTTGTGTGTGTGTATGTGTGTGTGCATCTCTATGCTTCTCATTGTCACTCTCACTACATCTCCTGTTCATGATCTTCATATCACTCCTATCTCTACCGTGGATTGACATTAAGGAGGTGGAGCTTCTTAACATGGTGCTTACCATTGTGCTAGAGCAACATGGGTTGAGGATGCTCCAACCTCAAGTCGCTTATCCCTTTGATCACACTTGAGTTTAGGTTGTGCTACATATGATCTATGATGTGGTTGATAATTCTTATTCATTTTACATGTATGCCTTGATTGACATTGTGACACAATTTATGGCATATGTTTCTTTTCTCATATGTGGGTAGTGTGCTTTGACCTTATAGTAGTGACTTTATAGCCTCTACTTGATGCAATGTTGGAATTTTCTTATGTTCCATGATGGTTCCCTGAAGCTCTCCTTTTTGGATGAGTTGGAATGGCTACTTCATGTTTCACCATCCATGTTCTATTTGGAGGTATATTGAGTTCAAATGGTTCATGACCAATAAGTAGTGGATCTATTCTTCCCCTTTGTGCATGTCCTTGGAATCCTTATTTGAATGGTCACATCTATGGTAGTTGATCTTCATCATGCTCTCAAGAATGATTCTATGGATGAGGATATGAACTACTTTTATATTTTTAATCGACTTCACTTTGTCATATTGAACCACTCTATGATTGTATGGTGACCATTATTGCATGTAGACCACTTCATCCTTTCTAATGGGGCTTCATCCAAGGTGGTCATTGTGTACCTTGAATATGGATAGGATATACCACAAAAACTTATTAGTATAAAATAATCGAATGATGCCTTTTATATAACTTCATTTCCAAGTTATATAAAAGCTATCCTGTCATGACTCATTACAATGAGTTCTATATCTGGGAACTGATATCCTTTCCATGCCACTAGCGAAAGCACAATGTCTGGAACAATCGGGACCTTCTTTGTGATTTTCATGGCTACTATGGGAGATGATAGTGGTGATCGGGAATCTCCAAATTCCTCCTCATCATCACTGCCTGCTTGAGTGGGATTTATGACTATGGTGGCTGCTATCTTCTTTTTCTTAGGACAGTCCTTGAACAAGTACTACCCTAAACACCCATAGCATAATACTTCTTTCATTTCCTTCTCTTTCTATTGAGGGATAAGAATAGACTTATTGTAAGCCCCCTCAGCTAGAGCAGACACTTTTCTCTTACCTCCTGCAACTATCTTGATCATATGCACCTCTTAGCCTCTTTAGAAGGTTATGCACTGATCGAACTAGGAGTAGATTTATGGAAGGGTCGGATGACCTTAGACCATGAGGACTTATGACCTTAGAAGCGTGTGTCCCTATGGCCATCCTCATAAATTAAAGCCATTTACATGACCGATGCCAAGGATTTGCATCTCTCCTTCCTCACCAAGGGTTTAATTTTTGCTAAGTCATAAGATAAACTTGTGGACCTCAAGCAACACTGGGATAGTATCAAGAACTTTAAGAAATACCTCTCTATACTTATCTGAATACTCTTGAACTATCTGATTCTTTTGACTAATAAAGAACTAGGTATCTAATGCTCTAGACCTCTCATCAAGGGGTACAAAATTTTTATAAAACAAGATCTTGAACTGATCCCAAGTATGGGGATCTTTCTTATCTTGTTCTATCTTGCACCACCACCTATGGGTGATGCCCATAAGTTTATATGTAGCTTGCTTGATCTTTTGCCTATCATCCATGATATGACAGGAGCGGAAGCATTGCTCCCACTTGCTGAGCTAGTTCTCAACAACATCAGTAGTCCTTGTTGGTACATTTGGCAAGCCATGATGCTTGACCAAATATCAAGGTTTATCTCATATATTCTTAAGTGATTGATCATAAGACACATGTGAACACCTCTTCTAAAAGCAACGAGATTTAACGCATGAGATAAATGTAAAAGTAGATGATTGAAGGAATCTTGTGACACTACTAGATGCAAGTCATACCCACCTAGTAGTTGGAATCAAATCAATCAAGATCCTAAAAGTTAGGATCACTTTTAGGGTGCAGATTCAAAATTCAAATTCACCTCATAGATATAAAAGACATGACTTCTAAGTCACGGATAGAACAGAGGGAAGAGGGATTCATTGAGCTTCAATCTTGTGGCTGCACTAAGTGCACACATGTATGAGTAATACTTGTAGCATTGAGGGTCACCACCAAGGTCAATTTGAAAGATTATACCTTCAGAGATGTACCATCCCTACATTGAATCATATCCACAAGGTGCAAGAAGATTCAATCTCTGTGCCTTTTGCAAGTTCTTTTGATTCATCCTGGATGCATGAAGATATTCACTTGTGGATGTGAAAGCTCATAGAGGAAGAGGAAAGACACCTAAAAACAAGAGAAGAAGGAACTTCTCAAGGATCCACACCGATTACGGACCAAGCCTACACATTGATGATCTTTCCATATGAAATTTGAGCCTCATGGTTGGGCAGAAATCTTAGCCACCATGGAAAACACTATAAATGAAGAATAGTGGATGCCTCATTGTGATGAGGAGGGTTATGATATCTCTTTCTTCATGTGTGAAATCCTGCTAGAAGAGTGTGATAATATTGAGGTCATAGAAGAAGAAGAGGATGATGATCTAGACTCCATTGTGATGGATAGTTGCTTTGACTCATATGAGCACTATCTAGAAAATGTCAGAGTATTTACCCAAAAAGAGAAGAACCTCTCACAAGCATTAAAACTTTAAATTCAAGGGAGGAAAGTGAAGGTAGTCAAAAGAAAAAGAAAAGGAAAGTAGTGAAACAGGGAGAGGAGGAATAATTGTTCAAAGTACTAGAGAATTTCAAGAAATATGAAGTTGAAGATCGAAGAATTTTGGTACAAATCCCCAAGAGAGAGGCCATCACAAGAGAAGCATATGACAATAAACAAAAAACCAAAATAACTGTAGTAACCATTGAAGAGAACAAAGAGCAATGTATGTACATAGAGGAAGACCTAAGTGAAGAAGAAGAAGTAGAGCTTGTAGCTTTATTAAGGGAATATAGGGATTTGTATACATGGACCTATGGAGACCTTAAGGAACTAGATCTAGAAATATGCTCTCATATGATCCCCATGGTAATTGATGTCAAGCCCACCAAATAGAAGCCCTACAGATATAATGACACTTATGCAGCTAAAATAAAAGAAGAAATTGACAGACTGATTGAACTTGGATTTATCTATGAGATTGAGCATACTAAATGGGTGTCTCCCATCCTAGTGGTTCCCAAGAAGAATGGAAAGTTTAAGGGTGTGTATTAACCTTAAAAAAGTTAGCTATCCGCTTCCAATAACCGAACATTTATTGGAGCATGTTGTAGGGATGGAAGTTTATAACTTCCTTGATGGATTTTTTAGGTTACAACCAACTAGCCATTGCCCCATAAGATCAACAAAAAATGGACTTTGCCACAGATTGAGGAATCTTTGCATTTCGTGTGATGCCATTTGGGCTCACCAATGCACTTTGCAACATTCCAAAGCTTCATGTGTCATGTCTTCAAAGAGTTCTTGCAAAAGGGCTTAGAAGTATATGTGGACTATTTATGTGCTCATTCCCAAGAAAGAAGACACCACATCCTAGAGCTCAGACAGATCTTCAACAAGTGTAGAGAATATCGAGTTCTTATGAACCCAAAAAAAGTGCACGTTGATGGTATGTCAAGGTAAGATCTTAGGTCATATTGTTCCTAAGGATGGAATATCAACAGATGAGGAGAAAGTAAGAGCCATAGCGAAGTTGCCAAGGACAAGAAATGTTAAAGAGGTAAAAGCCTTTATGGGCCATTTTGGATATTATTGCACATTTATTCACATGTATGCGATCATATCTAAGCCTCTTTATGCTCTGTTGAGAAATTTTAACTGGAATAACAAATGCGAAAATTCCTTCAATGAGCTGAAGATATGTTTAGGCACAACACCAATACTAACCACTCTTGATTGGAATAAACCATTCCATGTCTATGTAGATGCATCCAATTATGCAATAGGATGTGTGGTAGCACAATCCACATGTGAAGGAGACCTAGATTTTCCTATAGCATATGCTAGCAAAAAACTAAACATGACTGAATGAAATTATACAAAAACCAAGAGAGAAGGATTAGGCATGGTATATGTTGTGAAGACATTTAGACACTATCTATTGGCCAACAAGTTCAAGCTTTTCATAGATCGTCAAGCTTTATTATATTTGGTCAATAAACCTTGCAATATATGATGCTTAGTAAGATGGTTCCTCCTACTAATGGAATATGACCTTGAAGTGGTTGTTCAGAAAGGTAGGATCCACCTTAGGGAAGTCACCTTTATCCCATCTTCAAGAGAGATATCACAAGGAGTGTCTGATGGACTACTTGATGCTTATCTATTCAATTTAGAAGTTGCTCCTAAATGGGCAAATAATTTGGTATTCATACTAACCTTCGGAGCCGCAAATAAGAATGTGAAAACAAATAGTGATGGAATTATAAAATCACAAAAATATCAAATGTTGGCATGAAGCATGTACAAACAAGATATAGAGGGTGTACTAGCTTGTTGTGTCAAGGAGGATGAACATAGCACTTGATTGCAACAATCCCATGAAGGATTGCTAGGAAATCACTATTCTAAACAACGAACATTACAAAATTTGAAACATTTAGGAGTGTATTGGCCTAGTATGGACATAGAAATACATGAGAGGATTAATAACTTTCTAGTGTGTTAGAAGAGACCCCCAATGGAGTCTGCTACCCTTAATCATACATCGTTAATTCCAAACCGGAGTGCTCCATTGGTAGAATTTATGATATCGAGAACACTACCCAACGAGGCTACTCAAGCAAGAATGAAACATGAAACAAGAGGCTCGGGACTATGCCTTAATAGGAAACGACCTATAGCAAAGAGGAAAGATGGTTACTTAAAGATTGTGTATTCACGAATCAGGCTATTTGACAATCTTAGAAACTACACATAGCGGTGTTGCATGTGGACACTTCGGGCTTGATTGAGTAATTAAGAACATTCTATTCTTAGAAATTCGATGGCTCACTCTTCATATGGATGCACATACCTATGTGAAAAGATGTGACACATACCAACGTGCACAATATCCAATCAAAAAAGAGGAGATGCCTTTGAGGCCAATGATGGGAGGGCACACATTCTCGAAGTGGGGTATATAATTTTTAGGTCCTATTAACCCCCTCGCTAGAAACTTCCATGCAGAGTACAATATTGTAGCGACAAATTACCTTACAAAGTGTGTAGAAGTAAAATGCATGACAAAGAATGATGCTCAAAGGATGGCTAAGTTCTTATTTGAGAATGTGTTCACCAGATACGGTTTACCATAGAGTTAGTAAGTGATAGAGGTACGCACTTCTTGAACAAAATCATTGAAAACCTTCTCCAAGAATTCTTGGTGATACATAAGAAGTCTGCCCCCTATCATCCATAAGCTAATGGACAAGCCGAGAGCATAAATAAGATCCTATGTAATGGATTGAAAAGACTAGTAAATAATAAGTGCTCTGATTGGGATAAACAACTTCATCATACAATTTGAGCTTATCGAGTTTCTTACAAAATGGTACTTAATCCACCCCATTTCAGATGGCCTTTGGACAAAATGTAGTGTTACCATTATACTTTCTGATCTTGACTGTAAAAGTAGCATAAGAGCACAACTAGAATGGATAGGAGTTTTCCTATAGGATATTTTATCTAGAACGATTAGGTGAAACCAAGCTACGAGCAGGAGTAGGCATCTATGCTGCAAAGAAAAGACATAAGACATACTTTGATGGACAATAAAGAATGATACCTTTTATTATAGTTTTAGAGTACAAAATAGCATACAATATAGCAAAACGACTGTTGCTTGCAATGCTCGAAAAAGTGAGCTCTAAAGATTTCTAATATGAAGAAGATGCAGAGGAAAAAATTAAGTTTTTATTCACGTTTAAATTATCAAAAGCATGCAAAATTTATGTTACGTTTGTCAATTGTAAAGAAGACAACAATGAACTTCAAGAGGAGTGGAAATCAAGAAAAGAGGCAATCACTTGAATGCTGTGGTATTTTTCTAATTTTAATTATTTTAATTGGTGAGCGTACAAGTATGGATATAAACTTCCTATACGAAGAAAAACAATTACGTGTTCTTCCTTTTTCAAGTTTGCAGATTCGATGTCACTCAGATAAAAAAAAAACAAGAAAGAATAAATAACACCCACTCAGATAAAAAAACAAGAAAGAATAAATAACACCCACTCCAAAGACATAAAAATGATAGCTCATGGAAAGGGGCTCGGTTGCCATATTCATGAAATGAAAGGCATATAATAACATTGTCAGTAGGTGGTTTGGTAAAGCTTTGGCCTTTTGAAACGGTCTAGAGTTCAACCTTCGAGTTAGATATGTAATGGCTTTGGTAAGTTTAAACCAATTGTAACATTAGGAGTGCCATCAATATTATTCCCATTCACCTGTTTAATACTTCCCATTCACTTGTTTAATACTTTCAAAGTTAAAACTTGGAGGAGTACGCGCCTGTCGAACATGGGAAATTTATGTTTTAAATCTGCAGATTCGTAATGTTTACTGCATCGATGGACTCTCACGAGACAAAGTAGAAATTCATATGGATGTGTGCGCGATCTCTCGACTAGAGAAGGAAATGTTATATACATGATGAGAGTAGCTGATTTTACAGAAGAGGATTCTTATACATAGCTTGATAAGCTCATAGAACAACAGAAGACCTCGCCATTTGCGGCGGAAGGAACCTCGAAGAAGGTCAGATTAGTTGCAGAAGAAAAAGATTAGCTGGTCTGCAACAGATGCTGTTTTCATCGACAGCCTGTGGAGCGCATGGAAAGAAAAGGTGAATTTACAGAAATGAATTCTTTTATATAGATTGATAGGTCCCGCCGCCGTCCCGGAACAACAGAAGACACTGCCTGTCTGAGAAAGATTAACCGTTTCTCCAGAATCTGTTAAGTGAATGGAACAGAAAACAGCTTGACATCGTCGTTTCTGCATCTTGAATTAAACTTCTGCAGGTGTTGTGAGAACGCGTAGAACGATAAGCGTGCCATCAATGAGTGGATCAATAAAATGATGGTGCTTTCTTGCGCGACAAATAGTAAAGTGCATCTGTAAGGTTTGAGTCGTGTGTCGCGTGTGGAGAATAGTCCATGTTGATGCCCTCGCCGGCATTTTCCTTCGGTATGGGCTCCTCCTTCGGCTGCTTCTTCTTCTTCTTCGTGCTACGTCTTCTTCTTGCCGTTAGCGCTGAAGCAGCACGTTGCGCTCTTGCAAGCATGAAGAAAAACTGCTGAGATACGCTGCAACGCCGGCGACTTCCCCATCATCGGAGCGTGTGCGTGTTGCGGGCGGTGGGGTGTGTGTGTGTATGGGGTGCCTGAGTTCTCTCTGTCTTATTATCGAGAGAGAGAGAGAGAGAGAGAGAGAGAGAGAGAGAGAGACGATGCTTCATGTGCAGCAACGCATTTCTTTTAAACCTTTTGGGAGTTTGAGTGGACGAGGCAAGGTTGCAAAGAAGCCATTTCATTGTCAAATGAGAGCTCCCCTTGTCTCCCAAGCCATTTCATCGTCGAATAATTAGAGCTCCCATGGACTACAGCACAATTCAACGAGAAGATTCCCTATGATTATCGTATTTTAGACATATTTAACACGTGTAAGCATCATGTTCGTCTTGTCGAGTGTTTTCAACGACGTGAAGCCCAAGGTAGTCATGCATACATGGAAGGATTGTGATTTGTGAAGCATTTCAATTTTCAATATCTAATTCATACGCAAGTAGTCTTATCGGATATGAAGAGTCATATTGTAAAGCTTGCATGTGTAAAGAAAGAAGAGGCGTGTATATATATATATATATATATATATATATATATATATATATATATATATATATATATATATATATATATATATATATATATATATATATATATATATGTAAAAGGAAGTTCGATCATTGAGATTTAACTTTTTTGAATTAATTTAAAATAATTTAAAATATAATGAAAAGCAGCCATAACATCCATAGGACCGTCAAGTCTTATAAAATAGAGGGGTCTAACAAAATGTTATGAACTTAACAAAGTAGGTCAACTAAATATCTGATTGAACATGCTTAAAAAATTGAGCAGAAATACTATCTTTTCATTCATTGGCAATTTAGGTGGACTTACATTCATCATTCAACATTTCTTATGAGTGATAGACAATACGTACAATTTAGAAAGTTCATCTCCTACTAAAGTGGACCCTTGTCTTAATTATCCTCTATTTTTTCTTGGATTGACACTTGGAATGTTTCCTTGCTCTTCTAGGTCAATCCATCATGATAATATTTTATCTTCAAGACTTATAGATCCAAGGACTTAAAATCATGATTTAATGAGTTGGAATTACTTGATAGACTATTCTTCTATGTATCTACCCAAGTTATTTGTTCATCTTATCTTTGTAGGTTCTTCAAAAGAGTAGTGGTACTAACTATCATGAACCAACTTTGGTTCATGCCATAGATAGTTAAGTATAATAACTTCAAACATCACTAATGCTATGCAAAGATGAACAAATCAATCTTAATCAATTCCCTTGAATCATTAGATTGATTGAACAATTCTTATCAAGTCATCAAGACACGTTTCCTTTAGTCAAGGGAATACTTTTGCTAGATTCTCTAGTTATTGAAACGTAGTTAAATGATTCAATTTTTCTTTGCTTTTTGTTCCAAGGTCTTGCAAAAAAGAGATGCTGGTCATCATATCTTAGACCGTTCTAGAAACTTACTGCATATTCTTGAATCATTTCTTCTCATCATTCAAAGATTCAAAAGATTATCTTTTATAGATCATTCTATCATTCACGTTTTTAAACTTAAATAGGCTTGACTTTAAGCAAGCTCCTCATTTTTGGAGTTTATCTCAAGAAACTTCTTGAAGTTTTTATCTTCATCTTTTCCGCATCCATTGCACAATCTAAAGTTGGCTATGCATTCTATTGAAAAACCATGCATCTTATTGAGAGGATAAAGGATAGACTTTTTCTAAGTTAATTAATGTCAACCTTATTAATCCATTTAGTCCATTGTAAATACAACCAAGTGTATTCACATGGTTGAATCAGATAAATATCTTTACCTGTTAATGAGCCTTAGACTTTATTCTTTGTGGTTTTATCTTTAAGGCTTATCCTTATGTTTCCTATCGCATCTTAACTCTATTTTCTCTCTGTCCATCATAGAAAATTCTCAAAGGGAGTTAGTTCCCACTGTCCTATACCTATGAGTTCTTTCTCCAATCCATGGCACTAGAACCTTTAAAATTCCTCCTCGGTTTTCCTCTTAATGATCTCTATGATCTTGATTTCCATCTTGAAACTACTTGCCATCATATTTATGAGTGAAAAGACTAAGGTTTCTAATTCGCATGCTGATTAATTTTATATCTTAAAGGTTTCTTTGGTGGATCGTTATCCTTTCCTTAGCATGATCTATCAAACCATAAAGGGCTTGGTCCCTTTGACCAATCTAGTTCATTTGGCTTTCTCAATATTCCTCTAGCCAACTTAACTTCAAATAAGACCAAGTCTTTCTCTTTTAGATCCCTTCTTCAATGATATTAATGATACAAAAATTGAAGGCGTTTTAAGGTAGACACAGGAAAGGGATGACTTTCAAGCTAGGTGACATAATTAGTTTGAACTCGGTAGCTCAAAGACTCCAATGGTTCCTCAAAGGGGTTGGTTCAACATCTTACCACTCAAGTAGTGAGAGGTGTTTGGCTACAACTTGTAAAGGTCAGACCCCCCACCATCAACTTTGAGAGACAAAGCACCCAACCAACTCATCTAGCTAACATGTGTAGACAACATAATGATATTCTTAGAGCTCATATGAGTACAGCTCATAAAACTACCGGGTAAGGATAAATTCATAGCACAAGAGAATGTGAGAGATATAGACACATGCACATGAAACTTCAAACGTCAAAGCACAAGTAAGATCAAAGCTAGAGAGAGATGACAAGGAAGCATAATGTGGACATAACTATGAAGTGTCGCCTCAATGCACTACTTAAGAAGAAAATGTATATATGCATGCCTGGAAGGCTTCCTGGCCACTAAATTAACTATGTCTTCTACACCTTCACATGCTAGCTCCTTCTATTTGACTTCTCCTGAGCATCTCAAGGATTGGATATTCCTAACATCAGCCCCTTCTTTCGAGAAAGAAGAAAAAAACAAAAACTATAGAGCCATTGCATATGATTTCAAGATCTTCAATATTGGGTTATTTTCACACAATATGAGGTGCTTCCAAGGGTTGTAATTTGTTTATTATAAATAGCTTGCATTTGTAAATTTTAGTCTTCAATACCTCCATCATTCATACATTCATTGTAGTTAAGGTGGATACATAGTAGTCCTCCATTTTTCCTCCATTCATCTTAGATGTAAGCTTGTTCGTATTCTTGCTCTCATCCGAGATTTTGCCTTCATATCCTTTCACTTATTTGACTTGGAATCACAACCATGTTAGAAGTAACCATCTACCTCTAAAATGCACGTTCAAGTTAAATGTTGAAAATATAAGTTTTTGAAAAGAGATCCTAGTTTATACATTAGAAGTGATTTACTTAAAATGGGATATATATTTGTTTCTAGTGACATGAGAATGAGAAATTCACAACATCATTTTGGAAGGCTCGGACTCCCCACAAAACTTAACAAAAATAGTCACAATTCTAGAGTTGCAAATCCATCTTCCAATTCAGTCATATTCTCGATTGCTAGAAATTTGAACACTCAAATTACGATAGGAATGATAAAAAATACATCTCACTAAATTAAAATGACTAATATATAAGGGATCAAGAACACATAAAATAAAAAAAAAAACAAATCCCATGTTTTGCCTAAGTATATGTATATATATTTCTATGAGCAAATAAAATCCTGTGTGTTCGTATTAATTCTCTCTCTCTCCAATTACCCACAAATGGTATCTATACATGGCTTCACACATGGGTGCCACTTGGAACTCATGTGTGTGCCCATCTCATAATAACTAGGAGGTGGTTTACACCTCTTCCTCTAGAGTAATGCATGTAACATTTCCTTCCCCTTAACTCCATTTTTGTCCTTGATAATGGTATTGGAAGGTCTGTAGAAAGAGAGAATTAATAGAAGTAACACCCCCACTATATCCCAATGTATCCAATGTATATGGTCATATCTTCATGTTGTTTCCCCATATCCTTCCCCTTAAGAAGACTCTTGGGAAGATAATCTAAAATTGGGAAACCATCTTTGAAGGGTGCTAACCCGCTCCCATGTAGCACTATCCTTTGAACTATCTTTCCACTTTACTAGACAGTTTTTATATAAGTGACTTCTTGTCCATTTTTCTCAAGTGCATAGTATGCTCTCTGGCACATGTGGAATAGACTAAAGAAAATTAGGTTGTATAATCTCACTATTTGGAATGAGCTTGTTAGATTCACCCAGCTTTTTCTTAAGCTAGCTAACATGAAAAATTGGATGGATCTAGCTATTCTCTGGAAGTTGGAGTTGGTAAGCCATCTTTCCTATTCTCTTGAGTATTGGGAAAGGTCCACAATACCTAGGAGATAGTTTTGGACAAGGTCCCATCTTCATGGTTTCAGATCTAGATGGAACTCTCAAATAGACTTGCTCTCCTATCACAAAGTTGATATCTCTCCTTTGAAGGTCAGCATAGGCTCTCGCTCTGTCCTCAGCTCTCCTAATACTGTCCTTAGCAAGCTTAAGCATACCATTCCTCTCTTCCAAGGAGTCCTTTGCAGCTTGAACTTTCTCATTCTACAACCCTACTGCATAAGGACCTCTTGGCTAAAACCCATACATAAGTATAAATGGACTATGCCTAGTGGACGAGTGCTTCGCACTATTGTATGCAAACTCTAATATAGGAAAGTAGTCCTCCCCATTAGTTTTCCTTTCATTTACATATGTAGGGAGCATATCCTCTAGGATTTTGTCAACCCTCTCTGTTTGCCCATCCTATTGGGGATGCTCTCCCATGCTCATGCTAAGTTTTGTATCCAACCTTTTGAAGAATACTCTCCAAAAGTGGCTAGCAAAATTCCTATCTAGATTAGAAACTATGTCTAAAGTAAGACCATATAACGGATATAAGTTTTCTAGAAAAAGTCTAACCAACTCAGGTTTCTTCGTTGCAGTATGTGTGAGAACAAACCTAGCCGTTTTGGTTAACCTCCCACAATTACCCAGACAAAGTCATGTGCTCTCTGTGTCTTAGGTAATCCAACTATGAAATCCATGGAGATACTCTCCCACTTCCCATTGGGAATATCCCGTGGGTGGAGTAGTCCTCGAATCCTCAACCTTTCAGCTTTATTGACCTAGCATTTAGTGCACTTAAGAACATACTCTAGGATATCCTTATGAAATCTAGGCCAATAAAAGTGCCTCTTAACAAGATCATATTAAGTCTTGTTAACTCCTAGGTGTCTCAAACTAGGTGTGTCATGACACTCATACAAAATATGTCATCTCATCTCAAAGTCTCTAGGACACACACCTTACGTCTATATAACATATATCCATCATGAATATTGTGATTCTTCTACTTGAATCCTTCTTGGGTACCAGTCGATACTCGATCCTAACTCGAAACTTGTATATCAGGATCCCCTATCTCTATGGCTTCCCAAATCTTAGAATATGCAAGATAAAATGTACATTTCCCTCTAATGGACTCAAGTAGTTCACTAGTGATTTGGTAAAATTTAGTCCATTGAGCATAGGCATATGCCTAAGAGAATCAGTCACTACATTAAACCTTCCCTTCCTATACCTAAGCTTATAATCAAACTCTTGAAGGGTCTTTTCCCATAGATCCTTCCTACCTTTAAGGACTATTTGATTAGAGAGCCACTTAATGCTCTCTTGATAAAACGCTATCTTGACTTTGGCACCATATAAATAATGATGCCACTTCTTCAAAGCATGGAAAATTGCACACAAATCCTTCTCATAGACGGAGTAGTTCTTCTAAGTCAGTTCTAATTTCTTACTCTCAAAAGCTTCTGGTCAACCATCCTGAACTAAAACCACTCCTATGGCAAAATCACTCGTGTCGGTCTCAACCACAAAGGATTTATTGGGATCTACTATATGCAAAAGAGGAGCTATAGCAATTATTAATTTCAATTTCTCTTTACTTTACTTCTGTTTGTCTCCCCAATGAAAGGCTTTCCCTTTCCGTTTAAGTTGTTCCATCATTAGTACAAAAATATTGGCATAATTCTTAATGAATCTTTGATAGAATCTTGATAAATATAGGAGGATCCGTAGCTCTTCCAGGTTCTTGGGATGTGGCCATTCCATGATAGCCCTTACTTTTTCAAGATCCATCCAGATTCCATTTTGAGAGACTATATGCCTAAGCTATCTAACCTCTATTTTGAAAAAATCACACTTTGAATCCTTGGAGTGAATTTTGCATCAATACTCGGAATAATTTTCTCATGTGTTCCAAGTGCTCCAGTTCTGATCTACTATAGATCGCAATTTCATCTAGGAAGTCTACTATAAACTACCCTAGATAAGGCCGTAATACACGATTCATGAGCTTCATGAAAGTGACACGAGCATTGATGAGACCAAAAGGCATCACCAAATAGTCATAGAGCCCATATTTAGTGCTAAATGCAGTTTTAAGGATATCCTCTATCCTAATCCTAATTTCATGATACCCTAATCTAAGGTCAAACTTGGTAAAATACCTAGCTTGATGTAACTGATCAAATAGGTCTTCCAATCTAGGCATTAGCAACCTATTTTTTATAGTTACCTTGTTTAGTGCTCTATATTATATACATAATCTAAAAGAGCCTTCCTTTTTCTTAACCACGAGCATTGGTGATGCCTGAGGTGAGTTACTTAGTCTAATGAATCCCTTATCTAAATAGTCTTGTAATTTCCTCTCAACCTTCTCATGCTATGAAACACTAAGCCTATAATGTGGCTTACAAAAAGGGTTAGTGGTAGTAACTACCTCAATAGCATGGTCAATGTCCCCTCTCTCACATGGTATCCTCTAGATAAATCAGTGGGAAAAATATCTTTAAATTCAATCATAAGATCTTTAAAACCTTTAACAAAACGCTCTTGCAAGAAAGCATAGTAAAAAGTCCTATCCATATTTACATTTCTAGCATAAAAGTATACATCAAATGAAATGTTTGTACAATGCTCAAAGTCCTAAGTATACAACAAAAAGATCTACTTTACATGTTGAAAATGACAAATGAGAGGTGCACTAGGCACATCTTTCTCTCTCTCCATGTATACAAAATTTACTTCCATTTCTTTCAAAATCAAGTGTGTTGTTTTGATAACTATGTTTAAGTGTGTCTCCCAATCCCCATAGTCACTCTCTTCCTAACACAATGTTTTTCCTCTCCATATTCATAATTTGGAAATCCATATGATCTATATAATCCTATATCTTGACTTCCATTTTGGAAACCATAGTATCCCATAGCCTCTTGTCCTCCCCTTGCATCATAGATACTATGTATTTATGTGCACTGGGCTACTAAGGAATCTTTCGCTTCTTAAGCAGAGCATAGTTTATGAAGTTATGAGTAGCGGAGTTATCTATCATGACTCATGCCCTCTTCCTATTTACAATACCATGAAGTTTAACCAAGTCATGTGGTCCAAACTGAGGTGACCACAATGACTGTGTCAAACAACATGTGTGCCCAATGTCCTTGTGCATCACTTCCACACCCTTGCAGCCAGAGTTGCCATGAATAGGAAGTGTCTGCACCAGGTGGACCACATTTTTGCCCTTATCAAGGGCCGTTCTACTCTCTAGTCCTATCTTCTTTTGTTCCCCCTTCTTAAGTGGATAGTTCCACTATGAATGGCAAGGAAACAAACACCTAAAACACAAGATCTCTCTCTTGACCCTCTCAAACTGCTCTGTAGGTAATCTAGGCCCTTGTAATCTTTGTTTCTTAATAAGATTTTGTTTTTTGCCATTGATACTTTCTTCTTGAACTTAGTCGTGCTAAGAGTTTTGAGGGGCTGATCCATCTCCATAGGAGTGTACTGAGTACGGTTATGGTCCTCATATATTTGGGCATATTTGATTGCCTCCTCAAATGTCTTGGGTGTATTCCATCTTACCTCTCTCTTGATGGCTTTATCTAAGCCCCTAACTAACCCTCTTGTTTTTTGAAAGTCATCCAATCCTTTAAGTTTTAGAATGATCTCCTTATAGTGGGATATGTAGATCAATAAAGGTCTACCTCTTGTTATCCTATCCCACTCATCCCAGTTCCTCTCTTCCTCATTCTCAAGAAGAAACTCTTTTGAAAAAAGAGTTTCAAACTGAGCCCACTCTGTAGGGATAAAATTCACCTCTTGAGACTTAGCCACCACTTATAAGCACATGGGACAAGCGAGAGACTCGCCTCTAGCACATGATACTCTGGTGGGGTGCCCTTTAGTTGATGTAAGTCATTCAACTTTTCGAAGAAAGTGTAGACCACATCCTTATTTTTCTCATGGTCATCCCCCATAAAGGTAGGTGGATTAAGGTCTTTCAGGAGTGGAGTTTCCCTAGAACCCTCACCTTTATACTTGCTAGGGAAAGAAACATCTTTCCTAGCCGTGTCTATAGGAAGAGTAGGTGTTTCTCTTTCTTTCTAGATAGGAAAGAGGTGACATGTCTCTCAAGTGAGATCATCTGAGACTTAAGGTGTTCAATCACAGACGTCATGCTACCAATGTTTCTCTCTAGCCTAAGGGTTTGTTCCTTTAACTCTATGAATTGTTTGTCTCTGACAAACTCATAGTAGAGTTCCACATAAGAATACTCTTCTTCTTGAGGCTCTTTTTCGTCTACCTTTTTCTCAACTTCGTGCTCAATCTCTACCTCTTCCATCCTATGGTCAAGATCCTCTAGTTCTTGTTCTCTAGTTGAAGAGGTGTGATCTCAAACTTGTTTATCTTTGGAAGCCATATTTCACTTCCCCTGTTTACTAATGAGAGTGTGTAAAAGGAATGTAAGTAAACTAAATATGCAAGAAAGATGGAAAAAGTAGTATTGGAGCACTTTCCTGATACAAAATAAAGCTTTCGAAGCGAAATGGAAGAGATCTTTGAAGCGGAAGGCACTCATATGCAATCCTCGCCAGGCCCAAACAAACATTCAAAATGTCGGATTTGCCCAAGGAGGTTCTAGATGTTGGAACATTAAGATTTCATTATGCTTGAGGTGGAGAGTATCTACATGAAATTTATCATTTGAATGATGCCACATATACTCCTTGTAGAGTTTTATTTGCATTCATTTATTGTATTGAGATTTGGATCATAGAATCACCTTCTTATGTAACTTTCGAAGTATTTATCTTTGTAAAAGGAAAGAGTTCAAGTGCTATATAGTCTATACATAATCTCAAAGAGCCTTCCCTTTTCTTAACGAGGAGCATTGGCGATGCCCGAGGTGAGTGAGTAGGTCTAATGAAGCCCTTATCTAAATAGTCTTGTAATTTCCTCTCAACCTCCTTATGCAAAGAAACACTAAGCCTATAAGGTGGATTACAAATAGGGTTAGTTTTAGTAACTACCTCAATAGTATGGTCGATGTCCCCTCTCTCAGGTGGTACCCTCTAGGTAAATCAGTGGGAAGAACATCTTTAAATTCAATCATAAGATCTTTAAACCTTAAACAACATGCTCTTGCAAGAAAGAATAATAAAAATTCCTATCCATATTTACATTTCTAGCATGAAAATATACATCAAATGAAATGTTTGTACAATGCTCAAAGTCCCGAGTATACAACAAAAAGATCTTCTGTACATGTTGAAAATGACAAAGACTCTACAACTCTAAAGATGAGATGAGAGGTGCACTATGTACATCTCTCTCTCTCTCACTCCCTGTATACAAAATTTACTTCCATTTATTTCAAAATCAAGTGTATTGTTTTGATAACTATGTTTAAATGTGTCTCCCAATCCCCATAGCCACTCCCTTCCTAATACAATGTATGTCCTCTCCATGTTCATAATTTGGAAGTCCATATGGTCAATATAATCATGTATCTTGACTTCCAATTTAGAAACCATAGTATCTCATATGCTCTTGTCTTCCCCTTGCATCATAGATACTATGTATTTATGTGCTCTAGGCTAGTGAGGAATCCTTAAGTTCTTAAGCAGAGCATAGTTTATGAAGTTATGAGTAACAGAGTCATATATCATGACTCACACCCTAGTTCCATGTACAATACTATGAATTTTAACCAAGTTATGTGGTCCAAACTGAGGTGATCTGCACAAGGTGGAGTTCCTTTTCGCCATTATCAAGGGCCGTACTACTCTCTAGTCTCCCCTTCTTTTCTTCCCCCTTCTTAAGTGGATAGTTCCACTGTGGACTGCAAGGAGACAAAAACCTAAAACACAAGTTCTCTCTCTTATCTCGTCAAATTGCTCTGTAGGTAATGTAGGCCCTTGTGATGCTTTTTTCTTAATAAAGATTGTATTTTCTCCCATTGATATTTTCTTCTTGAACTTAGTCGTGCTAAGAGGTTTGAGGGGCTGATCCATCTCCATAGGAGTATACTGAGGATGGTTATGGTCCTCATATATTTGGGCATATTTGATTGCCTCCTCAAACGTCTTGGGTGTATTCCTTCTTACCTCTCTCTTGGTGGCTTTATCTAAGCCCCTAACTAACCCTCTTGTTTTTTGAAGTCATCCAATCCCTTAAGTTTTAGAATGATCTCCTTGTAGTGGGTTATGTAGAACAATAAAGGTCTACCTCTCTGAGTGATCCTATCCCAGTCATACCAGTTCCTCTCTTCCTCATTCTTAGGAACAAACTATTTCAAAAAAGGAGATCAAACTAAGACCAGTCCATAGGGATGGAATTCGCCTACTTGGGACTCATCAACCACTAATAAGCATGTGGGACAAGCAAGAGACTCGCCTCTAGCACACAATACTCTGGTGGGGTGCCCTTTACTTGATGTAAGTCATTTAACTTTTGCAAAAAAGTATAGACCGCATCCTTATTTCTCTCCCGGTCATCCACCCATAAAGGTAGGTGGCTTAAGGTCTTTCAAGAGTGGAGCCTCCCTAGAACCCTCACCTTTATACTTGCTAGGGAAAGAAACATCTTTCCTAGCCATGTCTCTAGGAAGAGTAGGTGTTTCTCTTTCCTTTCTATATAGGAAAGAGGTGACATGTGTCTCAAGTGAGATCATTTGAGACTTAAGTTGTTCGATGAGAGATATCATGCTACCAATGTTTCTCTCTAGCCTAAGGGTTTTTTCCTTTAACTCTATGAGTTGTTTGTGTGTGACAAATGCATATTAGAGTTTCACATAAGAACACTCTTCTTCTTGAGTCTCTTTTCCCTCTACCTTTTTCTCAACTTCCTACTGAAGATCTACTTCTTCCATCCTATGGTGAGTATCCTCTACTTGTTCTCAAGGTGGAGAAGTGTGATCTCAAACTTGTTTACCTTTGGAATCCATATTTCTCTCCCCTTGTTTACTAACTAGAGTGTGTAAAAGGAATGGAAGTAAACTAAATATGCAAGAAAGGTAGAAAAAGTAGTACTAGAGCACTTCCCTAATACAAAATAAAGATTTCAAAGCAGAATCCAAGTGATCTTTGAAGCGTGAACGCACTCATATGCAATCGTCACTAGGCCTCAAGAAAAAACTTGAAATGTTCAGTTCGCCCAAGGAGGTTCTAGATGTTGGAACATCAAGCTTTCATTATTCTTGAGGTGGAGATTATCTACATCCAATTTATTATCTGAATGATGACACATATACTCCTCGTAGAGTTTTATTTGCATTCATTTATTGTATTGAGATTTTGATCATAGAATCACCTTCTTATGTAATTTCCAAAGTATTTATCTTTGTAAAAGGAAAGAGCTAAAGTGCTCTATATTCTATACATAATCTCAAAGAGACTTCCTTTTTCTTAACCAGGCATGCTTTTTTCAGCATGCCCGAGGTGCGTTACTAGGTCAAATGAAGCCCTTATCTAAATAGTCTTGTAATTTCCTCTCAACCTCCTCATGCTGAGAAACACTAAGCCTATAAGGTGGCTTACAAATAGGTTTAGTGTTAGTAACTACCTCAGCATGTTCAATTTCCCCTCTCTCACATGGTACCCTATAGGTAAATCAATGGGATAAACATCTTTATATTCAATCATAAGATCCTTAAAATCTTTTACAACACGCTCTTAAAAGAAAGAATAGTAAAAAGTCCTATCCATATTTACATTTCTAGCATGAAAATATGCATCAAATGAAATGTTCATACAATGCTCAAAGTCTTAAGTATATAACAAAAAGATCTACTGTACATGCTAAAAATGACAAAGACTATACAACTCTAAAGATGAGATAAGAGGTGCACTAGGTACATCTCTCTCTCTCTCTATTTATTCAAAATTTACTTCCATTTCTTTCAAAATCAAGTGTGTTTTTTTGATATATTTAAGTGTGTTTCCCAACCCCCCATAGCCACTCTCTTCCTAATATAATGTTTGTCCTCTCCATATTCATAATTTGGAAGTCCATATGGCCAGTATAATCCTATATCTTGACTTCGAAACTGGAAATCATAGTATCCCATATCCTTTTGTCCTCCCCTCGCATCATAGATACTATGTATTTATGTGCACTAGGCTACTGAGGAATCTTTAGCTTCTTAAGTAGAGCATAGTTTATGAATTGATGAGTAACAGAGTCATCTATCATGACTCACACCTTGGTCTCGTGTACAATACCATGAAGTCTAAACAAGTCATGTGGTCCAAACTAAGGTGACCACAATGACTATGTCAAACAACGCATGTGCTCAATGTCCTTCTGCATCACTTCCATGCCCTTGTAGCTAGATTTTCCATGAATAGGAAGTGTTTGCACTAGGTGGACTGCCTTTTTGCCCTTATCAAGGGACGTACTTGTTGGAGTTAGATGTCTGCGGAAGCACGCGAATATCACAAGGAAGAAGAAGAAGCTTGGAGCACAAACACACAATACTGAATGTCTTACTAGAGAATGTACAAAGATAAGTAGCCCATTAGGGCAATAGGCGTATATACAAGCCGGGGGAAAAAAACCTCCTAAAGAGGGAAAAAAGTACCCCGACGGTCCTAGAGTGTTCACACATCACTACCTAAATATATCAACAAATCCCCCCTGTGAGTGATGCGGTGAACAAGTAGCTGGCACTCATGTATAAGGAAGTGCCAAGCTATGTGGAAGTCACTCCACAAAAGGAAGTAAGCCCAAAGCTTTGCGGAAAGCTTCAAACTTCTCCCTAGGCAGAGCCTTCGTGAAAAGGTCTGCAATGTTCTCCTACGTGGGCACATATGCCAAGCTGATCTCCCCAGCAGAGAACCTCTCCCTGACATAGTGATAATGCACCTCAATGTGCTTAGTGCGAGCATGGAACACAGGGTTCCTCGCAACTGCCAATGTGCTCTGACTGTCAGTGAAGATGGTGGTTGCAGAAGACTGACCAACACCCAAATCATCCATAAGGCGTCTGAGCCACACACACTCAACAGTAGTTGTGAAAGCTGCCCTATACTCAGCCTCACAACTGGAAGTGGCCACAGTAGGCTGCTTCTTGCTCAACCAAGATATACATGAGCTACCAAGCATGAAGCAAAAACCACTGGTGGACACACGAGTGTTATAGCAACCAGCCCAATCTGAGTTAGAAAAAGCATGCAAATCTGGCGGTAGTGATCCCCCCTTGGGATAAAACAACCCAAGTAGCCGAGTACCACTCAAGTAGCGAAAGATGCGCTTAACCGCCTTCCGATGTGTGACTCCTGGGCAATGCATAAACCTGCTCATCTATGAGACAACAAACTGAATATCTAGCCGAGTAATGCATAGGTAAATCAAGCATCCAACAGCCTGCTGATAGAGAACAGCATCAAATGCATCTCCAACATCATGAAGACTCAATCATAAACCTGTCTCCATAAGAGTGGCAATAGGCTTATAGTCTTCAAGGCCA
Source organism: Ceratopteris richardii (assembly GCA_020310875.1). NCBI lineage: Eukaryota > Viridiplantae > Streptophyta > Polypodiopsida > Polypodiales > Pteridaceae > Ceratopteris > Ceratopteris richardii. Next base: position 51,067,617 of record CM035433.1, on the reverse strand, counting down.
AAACGCTTCAATAATGTGTCAATATATTTTGTTTGGCACAAAGCCATTCCACCATCAACTTGCATAAACTGAATGCCCAAATAGTGAGGCAAATGCCCCAAATCAGACATCTCAAATGACGCATGCAAATCAGCCTTGAAATCAGCAATATGCTTCTCAATAGGAGCAATGAGCAGCATGTCGTCAACATAGACAGTAATGATCAGAAGCACATCATTAGCACGCTTAACATATAAGGTGCTTTCAGTTGGACTGTTCTCAAAACCATGTGCAACCAGATAGGCATGTATTTTCTCATACCAAGCACGTGGTGCTTGCTTTAAACCATATAATGCCTTCTTTAACCTACACAACTGGTTTTCATGCCCTTTCTACACAAAGCCATGGGGCTGAAAAACATACACTTCTTCATGCAAGTCACCATTCAGAAATGTTGTTTTAATGTCCAACTGATGTACATTCCAACCATGATGGGCCCCAAGTGCACAAATGCTCCGAACAGTAGTCATATGACATGTAGGTGCAAAGGTCTCATCAAAATCAATGCCTCTTTCCTGTGCATAACCCTTTGCAACAAGCCTAGCCTTATACCTGTCAACTGTACCATCAGGTTTACGCTTTCACTTGTATACCCACTTAGTTCCAATAGCCTTCTTGCCAGGAGGCAAGTCGCATAAAGACCATGTACCATTCTTCATTATAGCATCATATTCAGATTGCATAGCAGCCATCCAATTTTATGAATTCTGTGCTTCATTAAAAGAAACAGGCTCATTCTCATCACAGAGACTAGACGCAGCCATAGCATAGCAATCTGATGCAAAGGAGGCACTATGAGAGCCTGAACGAGTACGATATGACAAAGATGCATCTAATTTGCTGTCGCGCAAAGTCTGCACCAGCCATTTTGGCATAGTTTTTGCCTGCTCAATATCAGCTCTCTCATCAAGTGCATCATGTAAATCTGCATCAGAAATGGAATCATCTGCATCATCATATGAACCCAGCAAAGGGTGAGAAGTTGCCTCATTAGGACTAGCACTAGACTGTCCACTTGTAAAAAGAGGCATCAAAGTATCATACATGTCTTTGGAGCTAACAGATGTCTCCTTAGTACATGAAAGCAATGGCTGAATAGCATCTTCCACAAAGACAACATGACGGCTAACCAGAATGCGTTTAGTCTGTGGATGATACAGACGATAGCCTTTACTTTCAGAACTGTACCCAACAAAAATACATTTTACTTCCTTATCATCCAATTTTCTGCGATGTTGTTCATGCACTAGTGCATATGCCAAACAACCAAAAACACGCAGATGAGCAACAGATGGCTTGCGGTCATGCCAAGCCTCATAAGGAGTGATAGACTGCATCGCTTTAGTGGGACACCTGTTCAGTATATATGCTGCACACATGACAGCCTCAAGCCAGAAACTATGTGGTAAAGCCTGACTCTTGACCATGCACCTCGCCATCTCCATGAGTGACCTGTTCTTTCGTTTAGCAACTCCATTCTGTTGAGGTGTATATGGCATTGTACACTAGTGTTTTATCCCACGTTCAGCCAGAGATGCATTAAAATCAGAAGACATATATTCCCCCCCTCGATCAGAACGGAGGATGCCCATTTTACATGTTGACAGATTTTCAGCCAAAGCCAAAAACTGTTTAAAGCACATGAACACTTCGGACTTTGCTTTGAGTGGATATACCCATGCATGCGTGGAAAAATCATCAATGAAAGTCACGAAGTAAAGGTAATTTCCAAAAGAAGGTGTCTGCATAGGACCACAGACATCACTATGTACAAGATGCAATTTCCGAGTAGCCCGAACTGAACCATCTTTTGGAAAGGATGAACGCTGCATTTTGCCAAAATACAGCCTTCACAAACATGTTTTCTAGGTGCCTCAAGTTTGGGCAAAGAGGACACCATTCAGATTTCTGGAGGCATAGCAAACTAGCAAAATTCAGATGACCAAAGCGTGCATGCCAAAGCTTTGCATCTGACATAGCCTGAGAATCATTTACTGCACATGCCAAATCACTTACAGATCTTTCATAGTCTATGAGCTTATATAGCCCACGACATAAAATGCCAGAAGCAATAATCACATCGCCATTTGAGAGATCATGAACTACACACCTGTCATCAACAAATTTCACAACCAAGCCAATGTTGGCTAATGCAGAAATTGATAACATGATCTTTTTGATCCCTGGTACAAATAAAGCATCTGACAAAGTGAAAGAACTACCATCAGCAATAGTCAAAATGATCTTACCAACTTCCATAACAGGATAATAGGAGTTGTTGGCGCATGTAACAGTGTTTCCTGTAGGAGCAGGCTCGAGTGAAGAGAAGAAACTACGCTGCGAGGTAATATGTTTGGTAGCCCCACTATCAAAATACCAAACATCTGAGTCTACTGCAGACATGCATGTTCTCTTCATCACCAAAGTGTCACGAAGAAGGAGATAAGGAAGAGAGCTCACACACACACAGACTCTCACAATCAAAGAGAAGCACACACACACACAGAGATTGAGGCAAGAAAGAATGATCTCCTTCTTCTTCTTCCATTACATAAAAGGAATGTACAAGGATGACCTAAAACAACAATACAACAAGTGCAATATATAAAGAACAATACATTAAGGGAAATCCTAATGTCCGTGAATGAGTGAGTTGGCAAGAAACAAATGTGTCATCACTCTCGGTAGACAAATCAAGTAAAGCTCAATGAAGTATCCCTGACATATATCGGCATGACCACTATACATGTCTAAGAAATGAAAAGTGATAAGTGTCATCCTAGAGAATCACATGTTGAGCTTGATATCTCAACATTCCCCCTCAAGCTCAATGTCATGTCCTATAATCCAAGCATCTTTCGAATCTTCTTCAGCTTCTCTGCACCAAGTGCCTTAGTGAAAATATCAGCAACCTGCTTGCAAGTAGCATCTCTAGCCATGATGCCTCACATGCTGCCATTGCAACACCTCTATACTCAGCCTTTGTACTCATCAAAGCAACTGTGGGTTGCTTCTTGCTGCTCCATGTAATAGCTGCACTCCCAAGTGAGAATAGAAAGTCGCTACTAGATTTTCTATTTGGAGTGCTACCAACCCAATTTGCATTGGTGTATCCATGAACCTGCAAATCAACACCAGCTTCATAAAACAACACATAATCCAAAGTAGCACTCACATAACGTAGAGTGCACCTCATAGCATCTAAATGTGGCTTCTTGGGAACGTGCATAAATTGACTTTCAAGTCCCACAATGTAGCTTACACAAGGCCTTGTAATTGTGAGATATATCAAACTTCCCACAATTTTCTTGTACATAGTAGCATTTTCCAATGCTTCACCTAATGTAGTATCCAAATTCAAATTCTAATCTAATGGCATAGAAATTGGACTACAATTAGCCATACCATATTTTTGTAGCATATTCAAGGCATATTGCCTTTGCAACATCCATATACCTATTTTTGTATGTATAAACTCAATGCCCAAGAAATAGCGTAGCAAAACAAGACCTTTCATGTCAAATTCTTGCATAAGGGGCTGATTTACCTCTTTAATGCTTGCTTCATTGTTGCCTCCTACAACCAAATGATCAACATAAATAGCCACAATTGTGATGCCATCATCACCCTTCCTTGCATATAATGAACAGTCTGCATCACACATAGAAAACCCAATGGTGGTTAAGTAGCCAGCAATCCTTGCATGCCAAGCACGACGGGCTTGTTTAAGCCCATGCAAAACCTTTTGTAACCTGCAAACATATTCTAGGTGCTTTGAATCTTCATATCCTTGTGGTTGGTCCATGCATACTTCTTTGTGTAACTCACCATGTTGGAAAGCATTCTTTACATCCATCTAATGCAAAGTCCATCCTTTTGCTATAGCTAATGCAACAAGCATTCTCATAGTAGACATTTTGGCTACATGTCTGAATGTTTCCTCATGATCAATGTCATATGTCTGTGCATATCCTTTAGCTACCAATCATGCTTTGTACTTGCTTATGCTACCATCAACATTGAGCGTTACCTTGTAAACTCACTTGTAGCCTATGGATTTCTTTCCTTGCGGCAATGGAACCATCTTCCATATATCGTTCCATAAAGGGGATCCATCTCCTCATCCATAGCTTTTTCCCAATTTGCATTTCCAATCGTATCTTCAAAACAAGAAAGCTCAACATCTTGTATTACCTTGATCATGTAGGCAAAATGACGAGCCATATAACTATCATATGTCAATCATTGCACAGAATTCCGCATCCTCCCAGATCTTCTTGGTCCTCAAGGCTCTTCTCTGAACCGCTTGAATCTCGATCAATGTCTTCAAAACTTGTAGATGTTTTACTACCAGCAAAAAGCTTTTCTTTACCATTCTTTGATGTAGTTGATGAATTTGCTAGACTAAAATTTCCACACAATCTTCCAATCCATGGATTTGAGCTGGAACTATTGCTTGGTTACACATCTGATCGACTAAAAACTTGAGATTCTGCACTTGATTTTTAGCATTTTCTTTCTCATTTGGTTCAAGATCAACTCCATTGTTGGCATCTACGTAGAAGCTTAATATTTCATTAAACACCACATCTCTTCTTACCTTCACCTATCATGTGAGTGGGTTATAACATTTATACCCATTTTCCTCAAAGTAGTATCCAATGAAGATACATTTTTTTCTTTTGGATTAAGCTTTGTCCTCAACTCATCTGGAACATGTACATATGCAGTACAACCAAATACTTTCATATGTGATAAGTTTGGCTTTTTACATGTAAACTTCTCTTCAGGTGTAACTTGATGTAGAACAGTAGTCGGAGTTCTATTCATGATGTATACAGTAGTATGCACACCTTTTGCTCAATAACAATGAGGCATATTCTTCTCAGCCATCAAAGCTCTTCCAAAATCCTCATTTAAGACTAGCACAAGAAGTGTTTTTTAAAGAACCCTTCAAAAACAAGCCTATGGGCATCATGGATAAGTGAAATGCCTCCGAAAACAACAACGCAGGTTCTATTCTTGTTCATCATAGCGGCACTTCATTGATTTCTTGCAAAGCTAAATCACAAATATTCAATTATTTCACGATAACTTGTACAATGCTAATTGTAGTTTTGTTTTTGCTTTTCATAGGATGCTTTTGACAAGAACTCTAATTACTATATATAAACCTTGGCTCATAGGTGATCATCACTCAAGGAGAAATCAACTCAAGCTCAACACAAGTTGAAGAAGGTCTTGGAGGTTATCAATTAGGAGGAAGTGTTTTGACACACTTGAAGGAGGTGTGCACTACATCTAGACACATCTGGAGGAGTTCAAGTCAGCTTACCATGAGCATCAGTTATTAATTTATTGTGAGAAATAAGTCTATTTCTATTCCTACTTATTAGTTCACTAGTTTTTTATTTAGGATAATCAAAATTTTGGTTTGTTGTAAAATAGTTCTAAATTATTCATATTCTCCATATTCTCATACACACACTCTTCATACATCGTATGCACAAAATTTATTGTATCTAGTTCCTATTTCTACCTAGATTCAGATATTGTCAGTTTGTATCATATTCACACATTGTAATTCGACATTAGAATATAAGTTAGTGTAGTTGAGCATTCTAGCTTATCGTACATGTTGAAAACCTATCTATTCTCTCTCTATCTCACACTCATCATCTTTTTAGTATTAAGGAGTGTATGCAAAGGTCCATGTGTTGGAAGATCCTATAAACATGTTATTAATTGTTATTGAGGCCCACCCCACTTCCAACATTTGGTATCAGCGCATGGTTGACACACACCCTTAACAAGATGAGTGACTATAGACTTGAGAATGAAAACAAGCTTGAAGGAATGTCTAATTATCCAATGTGGAGTTTTATGATGATGAATCTATTAGTATCAAAGGACTTATGGAATATTATCAATGGCACTTATCCAAGGCCAAGTCAAGTCATAGAAGATTTTGCTTCATCTTCTAGAAGACCTGTTGTTCATATTTCTACTCAATAGAAGGTTAGTGAAGAAGAAGAACAAGGAACTACTTCATCATCAAGAGTCCATACTGCTACTAGATTACTTCCTATAGAAGAGCAATCCAAATGAGATTCATGGGATGCACAAGCACATTCATATATTACTATGGGATTCGAGGCACATTATACCTCAAATCAGGTCTTGCAAAACCTCTCGTCAGACTTTTTTGGAGTTAGAGAATATCTATCAGAGCCAAAACCCTACTAAGCTTATCTAAGGAGACAACTAGCCAACACAAGGATGGAAGTTGGTGAATCAGTCCAGTCACATATTTTGAAGCTCGAAGATTTATGAGATCAGTTCCTCAATGTGGAACTAAATATTTCAATTGAAGAGATGGTAAATACACTTCTAAACTCACTTCCATCTACATATTGTGCTTGTATTACTTCTTTATCTCTCTCTATAAGAGATAGAGAACTTTCATTTGAACGGCTACAACTCCTCTTACTTCAGAAGATCAAAAAAAGGGTATGGAAGAGAATGATGAATCCATGTTATCATCATCAAAGGGGAAGGAAAGTAAGTCTACCAATATTTCTCCTAATGCTCTTCGACAACGTCTGATTCAAAGAAAGGAGTATGCCATTACTAGAAGAAATTGGGTCATTTCATAACAGAATGCAAAACAAGGATTTTATATGAGAAGAAGAAATCATTAGGTGATAGTGTTGAAGATGATCCAAAACCAAAATATTCAAAGGTAGATTCTTATGCATGTGTTACTATTGAAGAGATAGCTTTTGATCAAGCATCATTAAATGCAATCTCAGATAATCGTTGGATTTTTTATTCTAGAGCTACTAAGCATATAAGAGGTTGCAAAAAGGTACTTTCTTCTCTTATCAACTCTTCAAGTAGAAGAGTGATCATTGCAGCTGGTCATGATTTGGTTGTCATAGGTGCTGGAGAATTAAACCTAAAGTCAAGAGCAGGCAGAAATTTCACACTTTCCATTTTTCTTTATGTTCCAGACATGAAGAAGAATTTATTCTCTAGCTCTACTTTCTTGTCAAATGGTTATTAAGTTGTTTTTAAGAAAGATTCATGTCAGATCCTTCCACCTAACGAGAAGAATTGTCTACTTCAAGATGAAAATATAAGTGGCATGTTTGTGTTATCCAAAATTCTTCATGCTAATGTTGCTAGGTCTACTACACCTACAAATAACATGAAGTTATCGCATGCTAGATTTGTTTGTATTAGCTATAGAGATATCAAGCATATAAAAGATTAACAAGACTTATGACCTTGTTAAGTAGCAGTTTTACTGGCCTGGACTTCATAAGGACATCCTACAATATGTGCTTAAGTGCACTAAATGCCAGGTCAATAAAGCTAAAAGGTTGAGGACTCAAGGACTACTCTACCCACTGGATATTCCCAATGGGAAGTGTGAGAGTATCCCCATGGATTTCATAGTTGGATTATCTAAGTCACAGAGAGGGCATGACTCTGTTTGTGTAATTATGGATATGCTAACCAAAATGGCTAGGTTTATTCTGACACGTACTATAGCGAAGAAACGTGAGTTGGTTAGACTTTTTTTAGAAAACCTATATTGGTTATATGGTCTTCCTTTAAATATAGTTCCTAATCGATATATGAAGTTCGCTAGCCACTTTTGGAGAGAAGTCTTCAAAAGGTTGGATATAGAACTTAGCAAGAGCATGGTAGAGCATCCATAGATGGATGGGCATATAGAGAGGGTTAACCAAATCCTAAAGGATATGCTCCCACGATACAAAAAATGAAAGCCAAACTAATTGGGAGGAGTACTTACCTATATTAGAGTTTGCATACAATAGTGGCAAGCACTCTTCCACTCGCACAGTCCATTTATACTTATGTATGGGTTTCAGCCAAGAGGTCCTTATGCAGTAGGGTTGTAGAATGAGAAAGTTCAAGCTACAAAGGACTTCTTGAAAGAGATGAATGATATGCTTAAACTTGCTAAGGAAAGTATTAGGAGAGCTCAAGACAGAGTTGGAGCCTATGCTAACCCTCAAAGGAGAGATATCGACTTTGAGGTAGGAGGGCAAGACTATCTTAGAGTTCCATCTAGACTATCTAGTTGCATCTAGTTCCAAAACTATCTCCTCGGTATTGTGGACTTTAGCCAATACTTAAGAGAATAGGAAAGATGGCTTACTAGGTCCAACTTCTAGAGAATAGATAGATCCATCCGGTTTTTCATGTTTTCCAGCTTAAGAAAAGGCTGGGTGAATCTGAGAAACTTATTCCAAATAGTGAGATAGTAAGGCCTATTTCTGTTCAATCTATTCCACATGAGCCAGAGAGCATACTATGCACTTGAGAAAAATGGACAAGAAGTCACTTATATAAAGAGTGTCTAGTAAAGTGGAAAGATAATTCAAAGGATAGTGCTACATGGGAGCACTTTAGCACCCTTAAGATATGGTTTCCCAATTTTAGATTACCTTCCCAAGATCCTTCTTAAAGGGAAGGATATGGGGAAACAACACGGAGATATGACCATGTACATTGGATACATGGGGATATAGTGGGAGTGTTACTTCTATTAATTCTCTCTTTCTTTCAAACCTTCCAATACCATTTTTGACAAAAAATGGAGTTAAAGGGAAGGAAATGTTACATGGGGTACTCTAGAGGAAGAGGTGTAAACCACCTCCTAGTTATTATGAGATGGGCACCCACACATGAGTGCCAAGTGGCACCCATGTGTGAAGCCATGTAGAGATACCCTTTGTGGGTAATTGGAGAGAGAGAATTAATACAAACACATGTGGCTGAGTGAAAAATCATACAGAGAGTCCCCATGTTAACTCCAAAAATTGGGCATGCAAGATTTCATCTTTGCCTTCAAGATTTTTGTCTGGGGTCTGCAAAATGAGGGGATTCATCAGAGGTTCGAGATTCAACACTTTTTTAATATATTGCAACATCGTATTATCCTCTATGATAAATAAATCCTGTATACAATCTTTTTCAGAGGAAAGAAAAAGAGGAGGACTTTTTCTTGTATCTCCAATCTTGTGTCATACACTCTTCTTGTTCAAGATTTTGTGAATTTACAAAAGCTTCCCACTGCGTTTCTTTGCTCTTGGTGGTTCTTCCTTGGGAATAATTTACTCATAGAAATATATATACATATACTTAGGCAAAACATGGAAATTTGTTTTTTTTTGTTTTATGTGTTCTTTATCCCTTATATATCAGTCATTTTAATTTAGTTAAATGTTTTTTTATCATTCCTATCGCAATTCGAGTGTTCAAAGCCCTAGCAGTCGAGTATGAATGAATTGAAAGATGAATTTGTGACTCTAGAATTGTGACTATTTGCATTAACTTTTGTGGGGACCTCGAGCCTTCCAAAATGATGTTCTGAATTTCTCATTCTCATGTCACTTTGTGGTTCTTTCCACTGCAAATGGTGAGGTCTTCTGTTGAGCTTTTGTAGTAGTAGAAAAGAAAGTCTCTAGGGCATCCCAAGCCTCTTGAGATGTCTTGCATCCTCTTATATGTGGAAATAGAAAATCATAGATAGATTTGAGTATGTATGACCTTGCTTGAGCATCCCTTGCACACCAAAGTGTGAGCTTATCTGTTTTGTCTTGAGTAGGTCCTCCTTTGGATCTTGGAATAGGCATTGCTTCATCACCTGATACAATCTCATACAGGTTTCTTCCTTGCAAATAATCCTCCATTTTGATTTTCCAAGCAACATAATTATGTCTATCAATCTTCTCAATCATTGATGGAAATCCATCTTCCATCCTCAAGTAGCACTGATACCACTAAAAGAAAAGTTGCAGAAGCTTGGAGAGGCGTGGAAAGTTGAGTTATCAAGTGGTGAATTTGGTGCAGCAAACCAACATAGGACCAACCTTAGCTCTTTGGATATGTAAAGCTGGAATATCAACAAGAACAAGTTGATCCAAAATAGATAACTTACACCTTGACTAGCTCACAAAAGCCTTCTAAAAATGGATGGAAGTTATGATTTCAAACACCAAGAGCATCTAGCACACTAATAGTTCAAAACCTTCCTCCTACGGGAGTGTCATACATAGGGTTGGCTTTCTATAATGCATAAAATCCTTAATTTATAATAACTATAGAAGGAGAAATCACCTTAGCACTAAACTGGTATCATTTTGATTTTTCAGGGATGTAGAGAGAATGACCCCAAGATTGAAAAACTTAAATCTCTTTGAAATCAATGTTGCAAATGACTTGAATCTTTGTGCACATAAACTAGACAATTGTAAATTTCCAAATGAGTTCTTAAAATAGACTTGGATCTCTGTAGAGAGAGCATCAATCTCTACAAGTTGACCTAGTCTGAGGAAGAAAGGAGAGAACAAAAATGGCACTAAGCAATGATAAAACGTATATGTATTGCATCAAATCAACAATCTATTTAATGAAAAAATATTTTTGAGTCTTTATGTAGACTCTTGAGGATATGGACATGCCTTTTCTTCATGGCCGATTTGAATTTAAAACTAGGTCGGTTTGGTAGTTTACATTTATTGGAATCTTTTCCTACAATCTAGGAAAAGCGAAAGTTCAAGTCATCTCTACCTTTTGAGAATCAATCCCAACCACTTCTATCTCGTGGATTTTATGCCTACTCTTTCCTTTTACAAAGATAAATGCTTTGGAAATTACATAACAAGGCGATTCTATGATCAAACTCTCAATACAATAAATGAATACAAATAGAACTCTACAAAAAGTATATGTGGAATCATTCAAATGATAAATTTCATGTAGATAATCTCCACCTCAAGCATAATGAAAAGCTTGATGTTCCAACATGTAAAACCTCCTTGGGCCAACTGAATATTTCGAATTTTTGTTTGGGCCTGGCGAGGATTGCATATTAGTGCCTCACGCTTCAAAGATCACTTCGATTCCACTTCAAAAGCTTTACTTTGTATTAGGGAAGTGCTCTAGTACTATTTTTTCTATCTTTCTTGCATATTTACTTCCATTCCTTTTACACACTCTAGTTAGTAAACAGGGGGAGTGAAATATGGATTCCAAAGGTAAATAAGTTTGAGATCACACCTCTATACCTAGAGAACAACAACTAGAGGATCCTGACCATCGGATGCAAGAGGTAGAGCTTGAGCAGGAAGTTGAGAAAAAGGTAGAGGGAAAAGAGCCTCAAGAAGAAGGGTATTCGTATGTGGAACTCTACAATAAGTTTTTCACACAAAAATAGTTCATAGAGTTAAAGGAACAAAACCTTAGGCTAGAGAGAAACATTGGTAGCATGATGTCTCTCATTGAACACCTTAAGTCTCAGATGATCTCACTTGAGACACATGTCACCTCTTTCCTATCTAGAAATGAAAGAGGGACACATACTCTTCCTATAGACATGACTAGGAAAGATGTTTCTTTCCCTAGCAATTATAAAGGTGAGGGTTCTAGGGAAGCTTCACTCCTAAAAGACCTTAAGCCACCTACCTTTACGGGGGATGATCGTGAGAGAAATAAGGATGCCGTCTACACTTTATTGCAAAATATTATTGACTTACATCAACTAAAGGGCACACCATTAGAGTATCATGTGCTCGAGGTGCATCTCTTGCTTATCCCACGTGCTTATAAGTGCTGGATGAGTCTCAATGAGGTGAATTCCATCCCTATGGATTTGTCTCAATTTCAAACGCTTTTTTTGAAAAAGTTTCTTCCCAAGAATGAGGAAGAGAGAAACTTGGATGAGTGGGATAGGATCACTTAGAGAGATAGACCTTTATCGTTCTTCATATCCAACTACAAGGAGGAATACACCCAAAACATCAAGAGAGAGGTAAGAAGGAATACACCCAAAACATTTGAGGCGGCAATAAAATATACCCAAATATATGAGGATCATAACCGCCCTCAATACACTCTTATGGAGACAGATTAGCCCCTCAAACCTCTTAGCACGACTAAGTTCAAGAAGAAAGTATCAATGGGAAAAAACAAAATCTTTATTTAGAAACAAAGATCACAAGGGCTTAGATTACCTACAGAGCAATTTGAGAGTGCCAAGAGAGAGAACTTGTGTTTTAGGTATTTATCTCCTTGCCATTCATAGTGGAACTATCCACTTAAGAAGGGGGGGAAAAAGAAGAGAGGACTAGAGAGTAGTACTGTTGATATATTTAGGTAGTGATGTGTGTGAACACTCTAGGACTGCCGGGGCACTTTTTTCCCTCTTTAGGAGGTTTTTTTCCCCCGGCTTGTATATACGCCTATTGCCCTAATGGGCTACTTATCTTTGTACATTCTCTAGTAATACATTCAGTATTGTGTGTTTGTGCTCCAAGCTTCTTCTTCCTTGTGCTGTTCGCGTGCTTCCGCAGACGTCTAACTCCAACAATTGGTATCAGAGCAGGTCGTCGCTTCATCTAGGGCGCCGTCGACACTCCTCCGTTTGCAGTCTTAGATTCCCACAAAATTTGGTGAGCATACTCAGGGTGTTTCAGAGATCAAAACAGCTTTGCTGTGTGGTGCCGAAATCGCGATCTGAGCTCGTTTCGGCCTCCGAACACACTATCGCAGCGCTTGTGTAGGCTATTTCGTCTTTTTGTGCCAAAGGTATATACCAGTTTTTGTTCGCCAGTTTAAGTGTCTCGAAGTTTGCTACAGGTCTAGCAGAACTCGTATGGGCAGTTTTATTCAACTTTTTGAGATACACTCAATTTTCTGCATCAAGGTATTTTAGTCACCGGCCAAGGCTGAAAGCAGTGATGTATTCCGTATGTTGGTTGTTGAGGATAAGTTGGATGGTACCAACTACCCATTGTGGGCTTATATGATGCGACATGTATTGGCTGCAAAAGGATTGTGGAACATTATGCAGGGTGTTGAAAGACGTCCTCTCACACCTCTGACTACAGGTACTGCAAATACAGGTGCTGGAGCTGATGAAGATGGTGTCGAAGATGATATTCCGCAGATTCCTGTTCGTGCTGCTGTTTTTGTTGCACCTACTGTAGAGCAGATTCGCTAGGATGGCAGAGATGCCCAAGCACATGCATTGATAGCTTTGTCTGTCAAACGTGCCATTATTCCTCATATTCGCTCTTGCAGAACAGCTAAGGATGTTTGGGATACACTTACCACATTGTACCAAGCTAGGAATGAGGCTCGTGTTGCTTACCTCCGAAAACAGTTGGAGAGTGATCACATTGATAAATCATGCCAAGGAAAGGATAATGATCCACCAAAAAAATCCTTAAGATATAAGATTAATTAGTATGAGGAATAGAAACCTTAGCCTTTTCCCTCATAAATATGATGCCAACCAATTCCAAGATGGAAATCAAGATCATAGAGGTCATTGAGAGGAAAAAGGAGGGATGATAAAGGTTGTAGTACTATGGATTGGAGAAAGAACTCATTGGTATGGGATAGTGGGAACTAACTCCCTTTGAGAATTTTCTCTGATGGATAGAGAAAAAATAGATTCAAGGTGCAATAAGAAACATCACGATAAGCCTTAAAGATAAGACCACAAAGAATAAGGTCTTAGGTTCATAAATATGTAAAGAGATTTATCTAATTGAACCATATAAATGCACTTGGCTATATTTACAAGAGACTAAATGGAATAAGGTTGACATTCACCTTAGAAAAAGGTTATCTTTTATCCTCTCAATAAGATGCATGCTTTTTCAATAGAATGTAGAGCCAACGTCTTTAGATTGTGCAATAGATGTGGAAAAGCTAAAGATAAAAACTTCAAGAAGTTTTCTAGATAAACTCCAAAAATGAGGAGCTTGCTTAAAGTCAAGCTCCAAAAATGAGGAGCTTGCTTAAAGTCAAGCTCCAAAAATGAGGAGCTTGCTTAAAGTCAAGCCTATTCAAGCAAAGGTGTTCAATCAATCTAATGATTTGAAGGAATTGATTAAGATTGATTTTTCATCTTTTCATAGCATTGGTGATGTTTGAAGTTATTATACTTAACTATCTATGGCATGAACCAAAGTTGGTTCATGATAGCTAGTACCATTACTCTTTTGAAGAACCTACAAAGATAAGATGAACAAAGAACTTGGGTAGATACATAGAACAACAGTCTATCAAGTAATTCCAACTCATGAAATCATGATTTTAAGTTCTCGGATCTATGTCTTGAAGATAAAATATTCTCATGATGGATTGACCTAGAAGAACAAGGAAACATTCCAAGGGTCAATCCAAGAGAAAATAGAGGATAATTAAGACAAGGGTCCACTTTAGTAGGAGATAAACTTTCGAAATTGTACATATTGTCTATCAGTCATAAGAAATGTTGAATGATGAATGTAAGTCCACCTAAATTGCCAAGGAATGAAAAGATAGTATTTCTGCCCAGTTCACTATTACATATCAGGCATATACCGAGGGTTCTACCGAGGAAAATGAATGGGCGCGATTTTTCCCCGACGTCGGTGTAAGGGTCGGTGTAGGCATCGGAACCAAAGCATCGGTATAAGCGTCGGTATAAGTGTTGGTATATGCGTCGGTATAAGCGACGATATAAGCATCGGTATATGCGTCGGTATAAGTGACGGTATAAGCCATGGTATGTCCCTGGGCAAAATAGTCGGTATAAGCATCGGTATGTGCTTGGGGATACTGACGCTTATACGGTCGCCTATACCGAGGACCATATCTGCAAACTTTTTTTGGGCAGATTGTGTTGTCTCTTGCTACAGCAACATTCCCATGCTGTTGTGTAGCAAAAGACAATCCACTCTGCCCAAGAAAAACCCAACTACATGTGACATGTATGATACGCAACAAAAGAATGATTTGATAAAGCAAAACATACTGTCAAATACAAAAGACATGAGCAAAATGAATCATGAATCGTGTACAAAGAAATGGGATACATTGACATCATATTTATAAACAACAACTAGAACACATGTATATGTGTGTTTGCCTATGTATATACATGTGTATGTGTACATGTATTATGTGTGTATATTTCTATATGTGTAAATATTTATCTGCATGTGTAAAAACCCTAATCCTAAAGACCTAGACCTAAAACAGGTGTATGTGTGTATGCTTGTGTATATATATGTGTAGGTGAATATATATATGTGTATGTGTGTGTATGCATATGTGTATCTATGTAAAAATCTTAAAACTCTAATTCTGAAGACCTAGACCTAAAACATGTATATGTGTGTATGTGTGTATGCATGTGTATATATATGTGTATGTGTATATGTATTATGTGTTTATATGTGTATATGTGTGCATGCATGTGTGTATATATGTAAAATCCAAAAACCCTAACCCTAAAACATGCATATGTGTGTATGCATATGTGTGTGTGTGTCTATGTATGTATGTGTGTGTGTATGTGTGTATGTGTGTATGTGTGTATGTGTGTATGCACGTGTATATATATATGTGTATGTGCATATGTATTATGGGTTCATATGTGTATATATGTGTATGCATGTGTGTATATATGTAAAAGCCAAAAACCCTAACCGTAACCCTAAAACATGCATATGTGTGTATGTATATGTCATGTGTGTGTATGTATGTATGTGTGTGCGTGTGACTCTCTCTCTCTCTATGTGTGTATGTATGTATGTATGTGTGTGTGTCTGTATGTATGTATGCATGTGTCTGTATGTATGTATGTATGTATGTATGTATGTATGTATGTGTATGTGTATGTGTATGTGTATGTGTATGTGTGTATGCATGTGTATATGTGTGCATGTGTATATGTATTATATGTGTATATGTGTAAAAGTAAAAAACCCTAATCCTAAAACCCTAACCCTAAAACATGTATATGTGTGTTTGTGTGGATGTATATGTGATGTGTGTGTATGTGTATGTGCATGTATGCATGTGTGTGTACACGTGTGTGCATGTATATGTGTGTGTGTGTATGTATGCATATGCATATGTGTATGTAATATGTATGCATCTGTGTGTATGTATGTCTATGTCTCTCTGTTTCTCTCTATCTATATCTCTTTCTTTATCTCTCTCTCTCTCTTTCATCTCTCTCTCTCCCTCTTTCTCTCTCTCTTATTCTCTCTCTCTCTCTCTATCTCTATTTATAATAAAGAACAAAACAATTACTTACATCGATGTAATTCTTTTGAACGCTCTCGTCAAAGCCCAATTGACATCGTCTCTTGTCAAATTCCAAAGAATCAATGCCAAAAATCTCCTGCAAATCAAAAGAAAAGAGAAATTCAAAAACCTTATCCTAAAACCCTAACCCTAAAGCATGTATATGTGTGTATGTGTGTATGTATATGTGATGTCTGTGTATGTGTATGTGCATGTATGCATGTGTGTGTATACATATGTGAGTGTGTATTAATATGTGTGTGTGTGTATGTAATATGCATGTGTGTATGTATGTATGTGTGTGTACATGCATATGTGTGTGTATGTATGTATGCATATGCATGTGTGTATGCACATATGTGTGCGTATACATATGTGAGTGTGTATGTAATATGCATGTGTGTATGTATGTATGTGTGTGTGTACATGCATATGTGTGTGTATGTATGTATGCATATGCATGTGTATGCACATATGTGTGTGTATACATATGTGAGTGTGTATTTATATGTGTGTGTATGTAATATGCATGTGTATGCATGTATGTATGTGTGTGTACATGCAAATATGTGTGTATGTATCTCTCTCTTTCTTTCATATCTCTCTCTCTCTATTTCACTCTATATCAATCGAAAACAAAGCAATCACTTACATCGATGTAATTGTTTGGAGCGTTGTCGTCAAAGTCCACTTAATGTTTTCCTTCGTCGAATTGCAAAGAACTGATGCCAAAAATCTCTTGCAAAACAAAAGAAAAGAGAAATTCATAAATCCTAAGCCTAAAACCCTAACCCTAAAACATGTATATGTGTGTATGTGTGTATGTATATCTGATGTGTGTGTATGTGTATGTGCATGTATGCATGTGTGTGTATACATATGTGAGTGTGTATACATATGTGAGTGTATATATATATATGTGTGTGTGTATGTAATATGCATGTGTGTATGTATGTATGTGTGTGTGTACATGCATATGTGTGTGTATGTATGCATATGCATGTGTGTATGCACATATGTATGTATATACATATGTGAGTGTGTATGTAATATGCATCTGTGTATGTATGTATGTGTGTGTGTGCATGCAAATATGTGTGTATGTATGTATCCATATGCATGTGTGTATGTATACATGTGTGTGTACATGTGTGTATGTATATGTGTGTATACATGTATGTATGTATGTGAGTATGAGAATGAATTTGTGTGTGTATGTATATGCATGTGTGTGTATGTATATGCATGTGTGTATCTAATATGCATGTGTGTATGTAATATGCATGTTTGTGTGTAATATGCATGTATGTATGTATATGTGTGTATGCATGTGAGTATGTAATATGTATGTGTATGTATATGCATGTGTGTATGTAATATGTATGTGAGTATGTGTATGCATATGTGTGTGTATGTATGTATGCATCTCTCTCTCTATCTCATTCTCTTTCTATTTCATCTCTCTCTCTTTCACTCTCTCTCTATCTTTCTCTTTCATCTCTCTCTTTCTTTCTCTCTCTCTCTCTGTATGTTTCTCTAGATCTCTCTGTTTCTTTCATCTCTCTCTATCTCACTCTGTATCAATCGAAAACAAAATAATCACTTACATCGATGTAATTGTTTGGAGCATTGTCATCAAGGTCCACTTAATGTCGCCCTTCGTCGAATTCCAAAGATTTGATGCGAAAAAGCTCCTGCAAAAAGAAAGAGAAGAGAAGTTAGAAAAGGGAGAAAGAGAAAGGGTGCTACAGTATGTGCAATTCTCACCAAAATTTCAGATCTAGAGAAACAGAGATGTAGAGAAAGAGAGAGAGAGAGAGAGAGAAAGAGAGAGAAAGAGAGAGAAAGAGAGAGATGTGTGTACACAATAGGTTCGGAATGTAGTTCGCGTGCGCAAACTCGACAGTAGCAAACTTTGGTTCAAAATGCAAGCAGATGTCGAATTTTTGCTCTCGGGCCCGGTTAAAAGTTGCCTCGGTATAAGCGTCGGTATAAGCGTTGGTAACTTACAGTAAAGTACCGATGCCTATGCCAGCGCTCATACCGACGCCGTGTACATCGCCGATTAAATGACCGTCGGTATTGCATCCGTAGTTTTTCAAGCATTTTCAACGGTCATACCGACGTCGAGGGGTGACCGTCACTATGGGCAACGTCGGTATGCCCCTCATATGTTGTAGTGATTTTTTAAGCATGTTTAATCAGATATTTAGTTGACCTACTTTGTTGACCTAGTTTGTTAAGTTCATAACATTTTGTTAGACCCCTCTATTTTATAAGACTTGAAGGTCCTATGGATGTTATGCTTGCTTTTCATTATATTTTAAATTATTTTAAATTAATTCAAAAAAGTAGATCTCACTGTGATATATATATATATATATATATATATATATATATATACGCCTCTTCTTTCTTTACATATGCAAGCTTTTTACAATATGACTCTTCATATCCGATAAGACTACTTGCCTATGAATTAGATACTGAAAATTTGAAATGCTTCACAAATCACAATCCTTCCATGTATGCATGAATGAGCTTTTACGGACTGACTACCTTGGGCTTCACGCCGTTGAAAACACTCGACAAGGACGAACGTGATGCTTACACGTGTTAAACATGTCTAAATACGATAATCATAGAAGAATCTTCTCGTTGAATTGTGCTGTGCCCCATGGGAGCTCTAATTCGACGATGAAATGGCTTGGGAGACAAGGGGAGCTCTAATTTGACGATGAAATGGCTTGCGGGAGGAGTTAATATAAGCTGCTTCTTTGCTACCTTGCTTCGTCCACCCAAACTCCGAAAAGGTTTAAAAGAAATGCGTTGCTGCACCTGAAGCATCGTCTCTATCTCTCTCTCTCTCTCTCTCTCTCTCTCTCTCTCTCTCGATAATAAGACACAAGACACAGAGAACTCAGACACCCCATACACACACACACCCCACCGCCCGATGATGGGGAAGTCGCCGGCGTTGCAGCGTATCTCAGCAGTTATTCTTCATGCTTACAAGAGCGCAAAGCGTGCTGCTTCAGCGCTAACGGCAAGAAGAAGACGTAGCACGATGAAGAAGAAGCAGCCGAAGGAGGAGCCCATACCGAAGGAAAATGCCGGCGAGGGCATCAACATGGACTATTCTCCACGCGCGACACACGACTCAAACTTTACAGATGCAGTTTACTATTTGTCGCGCAAGAAAGCACCATCATTTTATTGATCCACGCATTGATGGCACGCTTATCGTTCTACGCGTTCTCACAACACCTGCAGAAGTTTAATTCAAGATGCTTCTGTTCCGTGCACCTAACAGATTCTGGAGAAACGGCTAATCTTTCTCAGACAGGCAGTGTCTTCTGTTGTTCCGGAACCTATCAATCTATATAAAAGAATTCATTTCTGTAAATTCACCTTTTCTTTCCATGCGCTTCACAGGCAATCGAGGAAAACAGCATCTGCTGCACACCAGATAATCCTTTTCTTCTGCAACTAATCTGACCTTCTTCGAGGTTCTTTCCGCCGCAAACGGCAAGGTCTTCTGTTGCTCTATGAGCTTATCAAGCTATGTATAAGAATCCTCTTCTGTAAAATCAGCTACTCTGATCATGTATACAACTGCACCGGTAATTTGCTTCTCTAATCGAGAGATCGCACACATGTCCATATGAATTTCTAGCTTGTCTCCTGAGAGTCCATCGATGCAGTAAACATAACAAATCTACAGATTTAAAACATAACTCTCCCATGCTTTGTTGAAGCATGGCATGTTTTCGGCAGGCACCTACTCCTCCAAGCTTTAACTTTGAAATACAATTGTACAGGTGAATGAGCATAATACTCGGGAGTGATATTCGTGGGACTTTTTGTATCCCACAAAGCAGAGATTAAACTGAGCTACAAGTGGTTACAACAACTCATTTAAACTAACCAAAACTATTATTACATATCCAACCCAAGGGTTGAGCCCTAGACCATCTCAAAAGGCCAAAACTTTACCAAACCACTCACAATGTTTGCTTGCTGTTGAATGCATGCCTTTCATTTCATGAATGTGACACCTAAGTCCCGTTCAATGAGCTATCATATTTATATCTTTGCAGTGGGTGTTATTTATTCTTTCTTGTCTTTTTTTATAATCTAAGTAACATCGAATCTATGTCATTTATTCTTTCTCGTCTTTTTTTATAATCTGAGTAACATCGAATCTGCAAGCTTGAAAAGGAAGAACAGTTAATTGTTTTTATTCGTATGGGAAGTTTATATCCATACTTGTACGCTCACCAATTAAAATTAGAAAATACCACAACATTAAGTGATTGCCTCTTTTCTTGATTCCGACTCCTCTTGAAGTTCATTGTTGTCTTCTTTACAATCGACAAACGTAACATAAATTTTGCATGCTTTTGATAATTTAAACGTGAATAAAAACTTAATTTTTTCCTTTACAACAGTAGAAATCTTTAGACATTAAAGAGGATTAATATCATTAAAGAGGATTAATGAAGTCTACTTACTCACCTTTTGCGGGCCTAGTACTTCTACTTCACAAGAATGTGTATTTATTATCGTGCACTAGATAAAGTTAAAGTAAAACATATATCCATGCCTCATATTGAGGATATCTTAGATGGAGTAGCAAGATAGATATGAATAGTGGATATCATCAAATCAAATTTCAGGATGACGATGCACATAAAATCACCTTTTCGACCAGAATTGTTTGTTACAAATATTTAGTTATGCCTTCGATTTAACAAATGCATTAGAGATAATTTTGTACCAGATATGTTTTGTTACAAATATTTAGTTATGCCTTCGACTTAAAAAATGCACTAGAGACAATTTGTGATGCTTATGAACGATATTTTATGTTCCTTTCACTACAAGGAATACGGGCACATAGCGAAGGTTAAGGCGACACAATTTCGTTGCTAGAAAATTGCAAAAAGCATCGCAACAAGCACCGAGCACGGACCGTCGATTAAACGACGAACAAAACGATTATTTTTTTGATGTGTGGCACGACGGGATGTGCGACGCTCGCAGTGAGTGTTGCTAAAGTGACGGTTTAAAAAAGCATCACTTAAACGATGCTTTTTTGCATCGCATAGATGACGATAAAGAACTTCCCTTATGCGATGCCAATTGCAGTGGTTTTTATGATGCCTTATCATCGCTTGCATGACGGTTTATTGATTAAAAAATTAAAACGTTGAAGGCTCTTCAATCGACATGTTCATGAATCTGATCGAAGAGCTCTCCAACATTCGCAATTGCACTGTGCTTACGAGCTGAAACAAGTATATGCATAATTGTTGTTTTGCCTAATCTCTATCTTATTGTCTCTCTCTGTCTCTGTTTCTCTCTTTCTACCTCTTTCTCTCTTTGAATGCAAGAGAACAAGGATTACGACCACCACATGCTAGAGAGATGACTCTCCTCCCAACCAAATGCCTCTATATATAGCTGCTTGAACTAATGAGGACCACAAATGTAACTAGAGTCCACAAGTACATGTGCAATCTCCTCCACTCCTTTCATATCCACCACTAGAGTCTATTAGTGGCTGGAGTGATCTCGACCACTACTTAAGTACCTTCCACTAGAGTCCACTAGTGGTTGTTGTACTCACCTCTTGAGTTAAGTCCACTGGACTCAAGTTAACTCACGTTAACTTGAGTTAGAAGGCTCTAGAGCTCTTTGGGCAAAACTCTCTTCCCATGCTCCCCATGGGAGTTGAACCCAAGACCTCTTCCTTCACAACCATGAGACTTAACCACTAGGCTAAGTGGATTACTTGAATATGAGAGCACATGACTTATGCTTGAGTCTACTCTTGAGATCTTTGGTCCTACAGACGAGTGACCAAACGGTATCCGATTTCAGATCTGTCTGAAGCCATCGGATCCCTAGATCATAGACTTACTTTATTACATTCTTCCCCCCTTGGGAAAGATTTTCGTCCTCGAAAATAAAGCCATATATATAACTGTAGGCAACCCTCGAGCCTCATGTTCTAAAACTGGAAGAACATGGTCATGTTCTAGAACTGGAAGAACATGTCTCATCTCTGTGGTGGCATCCTTGCCCAAATGATTCAAAACACTATCTGGTTTTGTACTGTGATGAACGGGACAAAGTACAAACTAGTGAAGAATAATGAGGGTGGATCTAATGACATCCTTGGCTAATTCACAGTTTCTGGATGTGCGATCTAGGCACAAACATGTGAACTAGGTGGATTCAAATTACTGGTCCATTTCTAGGCATAACTGGTGCATGGGCTTAGTAATGAAGGTGGGATTCTTATCCCTCGCAAGACTTTGAGAACTCTTGATTCACTTGAATTTGTTTTGGAGAACTTGAAGTTTGATTGTCCCATACATCTAACTATAGATGTTTATACAATGGTTTACTTTGATCTAACAGTTACTTGATTTTTTCACTCGATTAGAGGACTACTTTGTCCTTATGAGTTGAAGAAATCCTATGTAAACTGTAAGAGAAAGTTTACCATTTCTTTGAGTCAACCATACTATAACTTGTCCAATACAAATCCATAATGAAATTTGTCCAACTTAGGACACTTTTCTCAAAGACTTTAACTGAAAGTTCTTGGGAATTGTCAATCTGATGAGCAATTCCTAACTTCCCTATTCTAGAGTATACTAGACTCTAGGAAATCATTTATGCTATAACTTGAAGCAAGCCCAAATGAAAAAGTCCACTTAGACTTATTATCTTTTGAAGAGTGAAAAGATTCTTGTACATAACATCTATCTAGGATGTTCAAGTTAGTTATTTAATTCTAACCGGCTAACCCTGGTCTTTTGCAAAAGAAATCAGATACCATATCTGAGTCAATTCCAAAAGATTTGGAAAGCGGAAAGAAATAACTAAGACTCTGTACAACCAATTCAAACTTCGAACATATGTAAACTTGCTATGAGTCAAAGGCTAGTTGACTCAGGACTTTAACTTTTCAACGATCAACTTCAACAAGATATTGAAACATTGTCTTTATCTTTAAGAGAAATAAGCTAGTTTCTCAAAAAAGATTCAAAGCAAATCAAAAACATCATCCAACCACAAGATACTAGTGTGGTAACCAACATCAGTGTGTCGACCCACTGAGGTTATGTTGATGAGTTTTGTATTCAAATAATGCTTCACTTGAGACTAAGTTCAGGTCATATTCAATCTTTTTGACTCCTAATCGTGAATGCAATTCTTGTGCATTTCTTTGAGTCAAAAGAGTGATTTTTTCAAGTTACACTAGGAACTTGATGCTTAGTCAATTAAATCTTTAGTTGAAAAGATCAACTCAAAATCAAAGTCCAACTTCTTTCAGAAATTTACCAAATATTTCTGATCAATAACACTTTGGCTTGAAGTGTTCTAAGAAGATCTTGGAAGTTACTTACTTCATATCTTCAGTTTCCTTGATCTTGAAGTCATCTTGAAGTATCTTGAGATTCTTCTTGAATTTAAACTCCCTTCTTTGAAGTTTTAATTCCCTTGAAGATCAAACCTAACTTCAAGATCCAAACGAAGACTCAAAGATAATCATCATCTCACGGTCTGATGTCCCATACCATCTTTCCTACATCAATTTGAGTATAAAATCTGGTGTCCCATACCACCCTATTTTATACTCACATTGACGTGTGAGTGAATGTTATCCTAAAGTCTACAACATCTCTTGATAGAGAACCTTCTAACTTTAATTCTTTGACAAGAACTCCATAGTTTTAGGCACTATCTCTATCTTAATATTCTAGGTTTTAATCCCTTGACATGATCGTTTCACGATCTTGTGCTCAACCTTGGGAATTTGAAAACCTTTAATAGAATATCTCCAATCTTTTTTGCTAGGGTTTTCAAATGAAAACCAATCAGAATTCCAAGTTCTTGAATTTCTCAAATTCAAGTTCAATTGATTATTCTTGACCAATTTTGTAGTGACAAGAGCTTTTAACTTCTTGTCTTTAGATTCCTTTCTACTAATGCTTTTAGGTACCTATCCTGGCCAGGAATTTTATAGGAATCTCTCTACTGCATAAGTCTGAGCATCCGCTCATGCTTTCTGGATTTGTACCAAAAATCCCTTTAAGGATAGGCAAACACTTATGTTTTACCTTCCTTAGACTTAAGTACCGTCTTCACGGTTGCAGACTACATACTTGGAATTACTTCACTCAGTTCAGACTTGGAACAGCTTACTTTTTCACAATTTTCCATTCGATAAATGGAACTTGAGTGAATCATTCCCAAAAGGAATTTTATTGCCAATACTTGGGCAATCTACAAAGTAGTTCTAATCGCACATTCTTGGACAATCACGGCCAAGCTTGATCAAGTCTGGTTGATACTTGCGATAAAAATAAAGACTTTGTCTTTATCTTTAAGATCTCTTAAACTATCTTAAGCTTCTTTGCTTACCTGCAGGATTTTTAGAGATCTTTTCCTTACTCAAGTCCAAGCATACACTAATGCCTCTTAGATTCCAAAGCTAAGAATCTTTGATATACCTTTGGGTTATATCACTATTTGGACTTAATTAACCAATACTGATGGTTTGGGAATTGCTAAGGAACTACTTACAGACTAAAGAGTATGAAGAATTTCATTCTCAATACTTGAAAGAATGCCATTCTTCAAAGACTTGAGATTCCTTTTTAGGGAATCAAATATCTTGAACAAATGATTCATCTTGGAATCTTTTGCAATGTTGGAAGGATATTTGAAAGAATATCCAGAAGGTTTACTGAAACTGTATTCATTTCTTTGAGTATCAAACTAGAGACTAAATATCACCTTCTAGATATGGTTTTCCATGCCACTATGAAAGTTTAAGTTGAACTTTTATTTATGTGATATCGACTTCTATTCTTGAGTTTGATACCAGACTCATTATTATTGGTCAATCTTCAGATGTTACTAGAGTCCTTTAAACATATTTCACTAATCAAATTTATGTTTAAAGTCCAAGCATCTATTGATGATTGATCCAATAGTAATGCAACTATGAACACTTTGAACTTTATAACTTGTTTATGAGAAGTTCATGGATTTAAGATCCATTTCTTGGAACTTTTCTATTCCTAAATGAAAAATTCACACTTGCTTCAAGTCTTTAAGAACTTATATTATTTCCTAAAGACTGCTTAGCTAGTTGCATCATTTACCAGAGAGGCAACTATAGAACCTAACATCCTTTTATTGACGTCAAGGATCAATTGATGTTGAGGTTTGACCTTTGATTTCCATCACCCCTTGATGAAATCAAATGAACATTTATAAAAGCTTGGTACCTTTATATCTTGGCAAAACATTTATATCCTAAAGAGGTTTTGCCTTCATCATTCTTTGGACCTATCATATAATATGAATTTATGTGTATTTTGGGAAGAGTTCATGAATCAATTAAGATCCTCTACTTGGAACATCTACCTTCCCAAAACTAAATTCATCTTGAACATAGTAGGAGAATGATCTCACATGAAATAGAAGGCTTGACTATTTCATATCTTAATTCCAAAAAGTTACTTACCGAGGTTTCATCATGAGATACAAATCTTGAAACCACAAGAAACTTCTTTAAAACTTTTGAAATCTTATAAATAGAAGAGTGCTCATAAAAATTGGAAATATAGTTGACGTTCTCATCCAACCTTGGGATGCTTGAGAAGTTACATAAAATGTATAACTAATCAACTAAAGCTTTATCCGCATGACTTTCTAAGTACATCCAGGACTTAGAGTCATCATACATCACAAAAGAGTTTGCAAGTAATTAAATTTTCTTGGTCATCAAAAAAATTTA
The DNA here is from genome assembly GCA_020310875.1 of Ceratopteris richardii. Lineage (NCBI taxonomy): Eukaryota > Viridiplantae > Streptophyta > Polypodiopsida > Polypodiales > Pteridaceae > Ceratopteris > Ceratopteris richardii. The sequence goes on along the minus strand of CM035433.1, from coordinate 51,041,627 downwards.
TTACTTAACTTTCTCTTAGTGCTTACTCATACCTAGCAAGACATCTAACATACTTAATTGTCATTAAGTATTTATCTTTGATAGCATAGTATTGACTTGGGAAGAAATCGACTAATTACTTGTTGCAAACTAGAACTAGTATGTCTTTGCAACTAACTAGTCCTTGGTCTTCCCTAATGTCAAACTGCGAGCTTTATAAAGTAAGCTAAATACTAAGAGAGTACATTCTCATATCTACTTGCAAACAGCATTCCATTCTATCATGCAAATGCATGTATCTACATGCAAAAGCATATGCTCACATGCGTATGCATGCATGTTCTTTGCATGCTTAAAAAATAATACAACAATCATGCATGAGCTTGATGCATGATTTTTTCCTTGTACTAAGAATGTATATCATGCAATCCTGATGCATGTATATCCTTTCCTTTGTCCTAATGCACTATGATATAAAAACATACCCTTGAGGTGCAATAGAAAACTTACTTAATGGAAAGGAAATATGTATTTAAACTACCAAAATACATTCTTTGATGCACAAGGATCTTTTTGAAATCAAGTCTTTCCTTAATGCAAACTAATGCTTGGAATGAGAAATGGATTAATTCATTATTCTAATCTAGACTTAATCAATTGAAATCTTGGCTATTTCAATGGGCATCTAGGATTAAGTGTAGAATAATGAAAACAAGATAAATCAAGCATTAAGGCCAAGCAAAAACTGGAAAATACTTAGCTTTGATCATAGCTTCGTCCATCCCTTGATCCTTGCCAGGAGCTATTCACCATTCTTGAAGCTTCCTCATCAAGAAATAGTCCTGGATAATTTGGTCCGTCAAGGTTGACGAAGTTAGGCCTCCGGATCTTCACTCCACAGCTCCACTTCCTTCAGCCTTTGCTCAAACTTTAACTTTCCTTGCTTGTTTCTTTGACTAAAGAAGAGTGCTCCTCGGGTTTCGGGCTCCAACAGTTGGGCTCTCATCTTCAGCGCATACTCAAGATTGATTTTATTCGTTGGGCAATAATGAGCACACAGTGGAATTGAGCGCCTTGGCTACAGCAAATAGAACCCATATCTGCCATCTAAGATCGAATCCCGGATTTTCACGAACGATCTTCAATCTTTTTGGCCCCCAAGAAGTCTTCTCATCGCAAACAGCGAATAAATAAGTTTGCTCTGAATATAAGTACTCCCGAACGTTCCTGGACTTTTAAAGACACCAGCAGCTGGCAGATGAGAGGTTGCGTCCATGGACTTGTGGACAGACCAGTCTCACGGCCGCATGTACAGATGGTCTCTGCAACCCAATTGAGATATAAAATTTGTCTTCACCTCTCGAAAGCCACGAACAGCGCTAGCCTTCTTGGCTAAGGTGGAATTCGTGAGGTGTAGAGGTCGTCGGCTCAAAACCCGAAATCAGACCGCAGAAATTTCCTTTTTAGCCTGGATGAAGCTGTTTTTTCAGCGCCGATTGCGCTTCTTTGACGACTTCTTCAGCGCCGTCCGCAAATGGACGTAACGAGCGTCTGTGGGCTCATGGATAGGCTAGAGCAATCCCTACGAGAGGTCCTGAGATCAAGTCTCTTGTGCCTAATGTCGGAGCTGGCAGTTCACCTTTTGCTAATCGTAAACTAAGCCAAGCGAGGAATTCGACACATTTGTCAAGACGGCCGCGAGCAGGAATTCGGCAAGAAGTGCATGATGAGATGAGCAAGATGACGGAGAGAGCTATGGAGATAGCTCTGATACCAATGCAAGAGAACAAGGATTACGACCACCACATGCTAGAGAGATGACTCTCCTCCCAACCAAATGCCTCTATATATAGTTGCTTGAACTAATGAGGACCACAAATGTAACTAGAGTCCACAAATACATGTGCAATCTCCTCCACTCCTTTCATATCCACCACTAGAGTCTATTAGTGGCTGGAGTGATCTCGACCACTACTTTAGTACCTTCCACTAGAGTCCACTAGTGGTTGTTGTACTCACCTCTTGAGTTAAGTCCACTGGACTCAAGTTAACTCACGTTAACTTGAGTTAGAAGGCTCTAGAGCTCTTTGGGCAAAACTCTCTTCCCATGCTTCCCATGGGAGTTGAACCCAAGACCTCTTCCTTCACAACCATGAGACTTAACCACTAGGCTAAGTGGATTACTTGAATATGAGAGCACATGACTTATGCTTGAGTCTACTCTTGAGATCTTTGGTCCTACAGACGAGTGACCAAACGGTATCCGATTTCAGATCTGTCTGAAGCCATCGGATCCCTAGATCATAGACTTACTTTATTACATCTCTCTCTCTCTCTCTCTCTCTCTCTCTCTCTCTCCTATTGCCGGTTATTCAAGAAGCTAACCAAGCAAAAAATATGAATACCTATTGTAAGTACAATTTCCATTCTTTGTATATCATTTCATTTGTATTATTTTCATTAATTGGCATACTCACACTTATTGATATGCACATATACACTTATACATGATGAAGATGCACGTTCACACATATACATAGATACACATGCATATGCACAAACATTTCTACAACCACATCAAAGACTTGCATGCATGCATTATTGCATATATATATATATATATATATATATATATATATATATATATATATATATATATATATATATATATATATATATATATATATACACACACACACACACACATTAACATATACTTAAATACATGTATATGCACATCCACATGCATGCACATTCACATGGATACACATGGATGCAAATGGAAATGCATCCACACGCACATGCATGTTTCATACATATAAACATGCATATACATACACTTGTATATGTTTATACACATACACATACATATGCACATGTGTATATATACACACACATACACATATATATACACATATGTACACACATATACACATACACACACATGCATATACATACATATACACATATACATGCACATTCACACATATACACATATACACATATACACATACGCTTACACATATACATCCACATACATATACACACACACACACACATACACATGCACATGCACATGCACATGCACATCCACATGCACATGCACATGCACATCCACATGCACATGCACATGCACATACACATATACACACATATACACTTACACATGCACATGCACATGCACATACATACATATACATACACATACACATGCACATGCACATACACATACATACACATATACACTTACACATTCACATGCACATACATGCATACACACACACACATATATATGTATATATATATATATATATATATATATATATATATATATATATATATATATATATATATATATATATATATATATATATATATATATATATATATATATATATATATATATATATGTGTGTGTATATATATATATATATATATATATATATATATATATATATATATATATATATATATATATATATATATATATATATATATATATATATGTGTGTGTGTGTGTGTGTGTGTGTGTGTGTGTGTGTGTGTGTGTGTGTGTACATACATTCATATACACACATATATTACACACATATACATGCACATACATACACACGTATGAATGAATTATATAATTAAAGTACTAAAACACATGCTTATATAAACAATCATAACAATCAATAGAACAAAACTTTGCATTACTTAATACCATACACACAATTCAAAACATAACTGAAATGAACTATATATATATATATATATATATATATATATATATATATATATATATATATATATATATATATATATATATATATATATATATATATATATATATATATATATCCAATGTCATAATCAAGACTCCTAATCATCATCATCATCATCATGATCACCATCATCAGCATCATGATCATCCTCATCGTCATGCTCATCATCATGATCACCCTATTGCAACATCCTATTGTCCTCTATGATAAATTAATCTTGTATACAATCTTTTTTAGGGAAAATAAAAAGATAAGAATTTTTTCTTGTATCTCCAATCTTGTGTCATACACTCTTCTTGTTCAAGATTTTGTGAATTTACAAAAGCTTCCCACTCCGTTTCTTTGCTCTTGGTGGTTCTTCCTTGGATTTAATTTGCTCATAGAAAGATATTTACATATACTTAGGCAAAACATGGAGATTTATTTTTTTTATGTGTTCTTTATCCCTTATACATTAGTCATTTTAATTCAGTGAAATGTAATTTCTATCATTAATTTGAGTGTTCAAAGTCCTAGCAATCGAGTATGAATGAATTGAAAGATGGATTTACAACTGTAGAATTGTGACTATTTTCGTTAAGTTTTGTGGGGCGTCCGAACCTTCCAAAATGATGTTGTGAATCTCTCATTCTCATGTCAATAGACACAAATATATATCCCATTTTAAGTAAATCACTTCTAATGTATAAACTAGGACCTCTTTTCCAAAACTTATATTTTCAACATTTAACTTGGACGTGCATTTTAGAGGTGGATGGTTACTTCTAACATGGTTGTGATTCCAAGTAAAATAAGTGAAAGGATATGAAGGCAAAATCTCGGATGAGAGCAAGAATACGAACAAGCTTACATCTAAGATGAATGGAGAAAAAATGGAGGACTACAATGTATCCACCTTAACTACAAGGAATGTACGAATGATGGAGGTATTAATGACTAAAATTTACAAATGCAAGATATTTATAATAAACAAATTACAACCCTTGGAAGCACCTCATATTGTGTGAAAATAACCCAATATTGAAGATCTTAAAATCATATGCGATGGCTCTATAGTTTTTGTTTTTTTTTCTTTCTTGAAAGAAGGGGTTGATGTTAGGAATATCCAATCCTTGAGATGCTCAGGAGAAGTCAAATAGAAGGAGCTAGCATGCGAAGGTGTAGAAGACATAGTTAATTTAGTGGCCAGGAAGCCTTCCAGTCATGCATATATACATTTGCTTCTTAAGTAATGAATTGAGGCGACACTTCATAGTTATGTCCACATTATGCTTCCTTGTCATCTCTCTCTAGCCCTGATCTTACTGGTGCTTTGACATTTGAAGCTTCATGTGCATGTGTCTATACCTCTCACATTCTCGTGTGCTATGAATTTATCCTTACCTGATAGTTTTATGAGGTGTACTCATATGAGCTCTAAGCATATCATTATGTTGTCTACATATGTTAGCTAGATGAGTTGGTTGGGTGCTTTGTCTCTCAAAGTTGATGGTGGGGGGTCTGACCTTTACAAGTTGTAGCCAGACACCTCTCACTACTTGAGTGGTGAGATGTTGAACCAACCCCTTTGAGGAACCATTGGAGTCCTTGAGCTATAGAGTTCAAACTAATTATATCACCTAGCTTGAAATTCATCCCTTTCCTATGTCTACCTTAAAAAGCCTTCAATTTGTGTATCATTAATATCATTGAAGAAGGGATCTAAAAGAGAAAGCCCTTGTCTTATTTGAAGTCAAGTTGGATAGAGGAATATTGAGAAAGCCAAATGAAGTAGATTGGTCAAAGGGACCAAGGCCTTTATGGTTTGATACATCATGCCAAGGAAAGGATAACGATCCACCAAAAAAACCTTCAAGATATAAGATTAATCAGCATGCGAATTAGAAACCTTAGACTTTTCACTCATAAATATGATGGCAAGTAATTTCAAGATGGAAATCAAAATCATAGAGATCATGAAGAGGAAAAGCAAGGAGGAATTATAAAGGTTCTAGTGCCATGGATTGGAGAAAGAACTCATTGGTATAGGACAGTGGGAACTAACTCCCTTTGAGAATTTTCTGTGATGGACAGAGAGGAAATAGAGTCAAGATGCGATAGGAAACATAAGGATAAACCTTAAAGATAAAACCACAAAGAATAAAGTCTAAGGCTCATAAACAGGTAAAGATATTTACATGATTCAACCTCGTAAATACACCTGGTTGTATTTACAATGGACTAAATGGATTAATAAGCTTGACATTAATTACCTTAGAAAAATTCTATCCTTAACCTCTCAATAAGATGCATTCTTTTTCAATAGAATGTATATTCAACTTTAGATTGTGCAATGGATGTGGAAAAGATGAAGATAACAACTTCAAGAATTTTTTTGAGATAAACTCCAAAAATGAGGAGCTTGCTTAAAGTCAAGCCTATTTAAGTTTAAAACCTTGAATGATAGAATGATCTATAAAAGATAATCTTTTCAATCTTTGGATGATGAGAAGAAGTGATTCAAGAATATTCAGTAAGTTCCTAGAACGGTCTAGGATATGATGCACAGAAAGAAGCATCTTTTTTTTGCAAGACCTTGGAACAAAAAGCAAAGAAAACTTGAATCATTTAACTACGTTCAATAACTAGGGAATCTAGCAAATGTGTTCCCTTGAGTAAGGGAAACGTGTCTTGATGGCTTGATAAGTATTGTTCAATCAATCTAATGATTTAAGGGAATTGATTAAGATTGACTTGTTCATCTTTGCATAGCATTGGTGATGTTTGAAGTTATTATATTTAACTATCTATGGCATGAACCAAAGTTGGTTCATGATAATTAGTACCATTACTCTTTTGAAGAACCTACAAAGATAAGATGAACAAAGAACTTGGGAAGAAACATAGAAGAACAATCTATCAAGTAATTCCAACTCATTAGATCATGATTTTAAGTCCTTGGATCTATAAGTCTTAAAGATACAATATTATCATGATGGATTGACCTAGAAGAGCAAGGAAACATTCCAAGGATCAATCCAAGAAAAAATAGAGGATAATTAAGACAAGGGTCCAGTTTAGTAGGAGATGATCTTTCAAAATTGTACGTATTATCTATCACTCATAAGAAATGTTGAATGATGAATGTAAGTCCACCCAAATTGCCAAGGAATGAGAAGATAGTATTTGTGCTCAATTTTTTAAGCATGTTTAGTCACATATTTAGTTGACCTACTTTGTTAAGTTCATAACATTTTGTTAAACCCCTCTATTTTATAAGACTTGAAGGTCGTATGGATGTTATGCCTGTTTTTCATTATATTTTAAACTATTTTAAATTAATTTCAAAAAGTAGATCTCAATGATCGAACTTCCTTTTATATATATATATATATATATATATATATATATATATATATATATATATATATATATATATATATATATGCCTCTTCTTTCTTTACATATGCAACCTTTCCAATATGATTCTTCATATCCCATAAGAGTACTTGCCTACGAATTAGATATTGAAAATTGAATTACAATCCTTCCATGTATGCATGAATGAATGAATCCTTCTATGTATGCATGAATGAATCACAATCCTTCCATGTATTGCCTATGAATCACAATGCTTCCATGTATGCATGAATGAGGTTTTATTGACTACCTTGGGCTTCACGCCGTTGAGAACACGCGACAAGGACGAACATGTCTGAATACGATAATCATAGAGAATCTTCTCGTTGAATTGTGCTCTGCTCCATGGGAGCTCTAATTCGACGATGAAATGGCTTGGGAGACAAGTTAATATAATCTGCTTCTTTGCAACCTTGCCTCGTCCACCCAAACTCCGAAAAGGTTTAAAAGAAATGCGTTGCTGCACATGAAGCATCCTCTCTCTCTCTCTCTCTCTCTCTCTCTCTCTCTCTCGCGCTATAATAAGACAGAAAGAACTCAGACACCCCATACACACACACACCCCACCGCCCGCAACACGCACACCCTCCGATGATGGGGAAGTCGCCGGGGTTGCAGCATATCTCAGCAGTTTTTCTTCATGCTTACAAGAGCGCAAAGCGTGCTGCTTGAGCGCTAACAGCAAGAAGAAGACGTAGCACGAAGACGAAGAAGCAGCCCATACCGAAGGAAAATGCCAGCGAGGGCATCAACATGGACTATTCTCCACGCGCGACACACGACTCAAACTTTACAGATGCAGTTTACTATTTATCGTGCAAGAAAGCACCATCATTTTATTGATCCACTCATTGATGGCACGCTTATCGCTCTGCGCGTTCTCACAACATCTGCAGAAGTTTAATTCAAGATGCAGAAACGCCGATGTCAAGCTGTTTTCTGTTCCGTGCACTTAACAGATTCTGGAGAAACGGCTAATCTTTCTCAGACAGGCAGTGTCTTCTGTTGTTCCGTGACCTATCAATCTATATAAAAGAATTCATTTCTGTAAATTCACCTTTTCTTTCCATGCGCTCCACAGGCTGTCGATGAAAACAGCATCTGTTGCAGACCAGCTAATCTTTTTCTTCAGCAACTAATCTGACCTTCTTCGAGGTTCTTTCCGCTGCAAACGGCGAGGTCTTCTGTTGTTCTATGAGCTTATAAAGCTATGTATAAGAATCCTTTTCTGTAAAATCAGCTACTCTGATCATGTATATAACATTTCCTTCTCTAGTCGAGAGATCGCGCGTACGTCCATATGAATTTCAACTTTGTCTCGTGAGAGTCCATCGCTGCAGTAAACATTACGAATCTGCAGATTTAAAACATAAATTTCCCATGTTCGACAGGCGCGTACTCCTCAGGCTGAGTTACAATTGATTTACACTGATCAAAGCCATTACATATCTAACCATAGGGTTGAGCTCTAGGCTGCTTCAAAAGGCCAAAGCTTTACTAAACCACTTACGAGACATGAACTGAGTTACAATTGGTTTAAACTGTCCAAAACCATTACATATCCGACCCAAGAGTTGAACTCTAGGCTGCTTCAAAAGACCAAAGCTTTACAAAACCACCTACGAAACGTGAACTGACGATGTTTGCTTGTTGTTACATGCTTTTATTTCATGAATCTGAGCCCTTTTCGATGGGCTATCATATTTATATCTTTGCGGTGGGTGTTATTTATTCTTTCTTGTTTTTTTATCTGACTGACATCGAATATGCAAACTGGTCAAAGCCATTACATATCCAACCCTAAGATTGAATTCTATACTGCCTCAAAAGGCCAAAGCTTTAAACCACGTATGAGACATAGACTGAGTTACAATTGGTTTAAACTGACCAAAATCATTACATATCCGATCGGACGGTTCAGCTGTAGACCGCCTCAAAAGACCAAAGCTTTACAAAACCACCTATGAAACGTGAACGGACGATCTTTGGTTGTTGTTACATGCCTTTCATTTCATGAATCTGACATCTGAGCCCTTTTCGATGGGCTATCATATTTATATCTTTGCGGTGGGTGTTATTTATTCTTTCTTGTTTTTTTATTTGACTGACATCGAATATGCAAACTTGAAAAAGGAAGAACACTTAATTGTTTTTCTTCGTATGGGAAGTTTATATCCATATTTGTACGCTCACCAATTAAAATTAGAAAATAACGCAGCATTGAAGTGATTGCCTCTTTTCTTGATTCCCACTCCTCTTGAAGTTCATTGTTGTCTTCTTTACAATTGACAAACGTAACATAAATTAAACGTGAATAAAAACTTGATTCCCACTCCTCTTGAAGTTCATTGTTGTCTTCTTTACAGTTGACAAACGTAACATAAATTAAACGTGAATAAAAACTTGATTTTTTCCTCCGCATCTTTAGAGTCCACTTTTTCGAGTCCACTAGTCCACTTTTTCGAGCATTGCAAACAATAGTCCATTTTTTCGAGCTTTGCAAACAATAGGGATATTTGGAACCATCCAATTATCATCAATATCCAACATGAAAAGCACATTATTATTTTCAACGATGGTTGGTGACTATACCGTGATACAAAAATATTGGTTGTTTTTTTAAAACATTGTATAAAACTATCCAATAAAGCTTACTAGTTATGTAGTTGTTTGTTTCTAGAAAACATTGAACAAAACTACCCTATAAAGATCCACAAGAAATGTTTCAACCTTTGTAGCACTTGTACTTGTCAATGAAATCCTAAGAATGAATTTCCATAGAAGGGTTAAAACTATGATTGTAGTCAATATGAGTGTGTTCAAAGACCAAAGCAATATTGACTTCATTTTGGTGCTCACCAATTCTCATAGAAATTTGAAAATGTGAGTGACGGTGTGTCGATGATGTGCCTCGAGAAGAAATGGCTTGATTTGATACCATTTGATGTAGTTTGGGTAGTGGGAATGCATAGAAATAACATAAGGAAAGAGAATGAGCATAGGAGCATAACACACAATGCGTTTATAAGTATATTATATAGCAAAGATAACTAGCTACTTAGAAACATCAATCCCTAGCAAAGGGAGAAAACGCCTTCAAGAGTCGCCCAAAAACATATGTGTGTGTTTAGACATTGTTACCAATATTTAGTAGCATATTTTGTGTCATATGTTCGGGGTTCTTTTCCTCTAACCCTTATCAAAGGGATATCGAAATTTTGATAGTAATTACATCCCTCTAATAATAGAACAAGGTAAGATCTCCTTCTCTATTACATTGTGAAAAAATGGAGGCTTGACTTATTGAAGCTCCCACCTTCTTTGTGTTTGAAATTCAATGGTATTTTTCCACTTTCTAACCCTTGGCAAAGACCTTTGATCACTTCATAAGGGAAAGCACTACTTGTGGAGAACTATATAGTTTTCTTTAAGGATCTTATAAGGTTTTTGTTTTAGATGTTTGTTTCAAGAACTTTAAGAGGAGATTAGTAGAAGATTTTTCACACGATCGAGTTTTCACATTGTATTTTGATAAAATGAGAAAAATGGGGAGTTACTTGAATAATCTTTCCTTGCAGTGCCACTACGTGGTGCGCCTTCACATTGAGAAGTAAATTTCATATACCAACGTTTATTTTATCTATAGTAGTACACTTACTTTTAGTTTCCACATCCTCCACCCCTAGGACAACGACAATCCATTAGGATTCAAGTATTTTTTCAAATTGTGATTGTCCTAATAATCCAATCAATGTGTCAAAGGTAGCACAATCAATGTGGACGGCATAGTGCAAGGATCCAATCAAATTTTAGCAAAGGTGGATCCAATTCATAAAGTTCTTTGAGCACAAGCTTTATAGCAACCTAATACCTTAGAACAAGAGAAGCAATCAGACTCAAGTGAGTGAGGCAAACCTAGTAAAGATAAGTCCAGAGCATAGAAAGAAACTAGGGATAGGGTGAAAAGAAAGTGGTCAACGAAGCTAGTAGAACTAGAAAGAAGTCTAAAGGAAACCAAAACAAAAATCTTAGAACGCGCATCTGAAATCCTCTCAAACCTAAACCCATCCCCCAAGTCATTTCCTAGTACCCCATCATCCATTTCTTATATACCAAAAGCAAGATCAGTCCTAGCAGATCCTATCCTAGAGAGTTTAGCCATGATGTTCAAATCATACCAGGATCATCTTCAAGAAGATCCAAATGCAACTAACTTAGATAAGGTCTACCCAAGAGCTGATGTAAGCATTGAGAGAATCAAATGATATGTTAATACAATGGAACTAGCTCATGCTACGTTTAAAGCTAGTGAACTCTTCAATCGATCAAATTCAATCAAGCTTGAGCTACATTTCCAAGGGATCTTAGAATGGTTACAGAAAATGGCAACTAAGCTAGAGGATTCAACCCCATAAAATGCCCATTCCATTCGAGGTGAGAGAGAAAGTGTCTATGAGAGAGAAGCTTATGTTCGTAGCTCAACAAATTTTGGAATATGTGCTCTTTAACCTCTACCCGTGCTTCTTCTCTAACCCTTAACTCGTGTTCTTTTCACTTCTTAGTAATGTTGAGTCTCATTAGCATATCCTCTTCATCCACTAATATAGCTTGGCAAGATGTCACCTTCTAGAGTGGCCAATTGAACTTCATCGCTAGTGGAAATTCTATTAATGACCATGGGTCCATATCCTGATTTTTCTAACTTATGTGCATATTGCTTTAATGTATGAGTAAACACTAGGTCTCCCTCTTTCAATCCTTTACTCTTAATGTGTGCATCGAGGTATGCCTTTTGTCTTTTCTTTACAGCATAGATGCCTGTTGCCGCTCATAGCCCGGTTTCACCTAATCGTTCTAGACAAATATCCTATAGGAAAACTCGTGTCCATTCTACTTGTGCTCTTGTGCTACCTTTAAAGTTGGGATCAGAAAGTCAAATGGTAACACAAAATTTTGCACAAAGACCATCTAAAATGGTTTGGATTAAGTACCATTTTGTAGGCAACTCGATAAGCTCAAACTGCATGATAAAGTTGTTTATCCCAATTAGAGCATTTATTATTTACCAATTTTGTCAATACATTACATAGGATTTTATTTGTGCTCTTGATGATTGTCTTGCACCAAGAACTCCCCCTCAATCTTCAGCTGTGATTTTCTCCATCTTCTTTATACCTGCGATGTCTTTGAACCTCTGCAACTTAGATCCATCCAAGCTTTTGGTTAACATGTCTGCAACGTGATCTTTTGTTGAAGTATGTATGACTTAAATTTCTTTATCAATCACCTTCTCTCTCAAGAAATGATATTGAATCTCAATATGTTTAGTCTTGGCATGAAATACAAGGTTAGCAGCTAGATACAATGAACGCATATTATCTCCATGAATAGTGGGTGTACTATGAATGATGTCAAAACTCTTCATGACAAATTTCAACCATATAAGCTCCTTTGTAGCTTCAACCATACCTTTATACTCTGCTTCTATGGATGACAAAGCAACTGTATGTTGCTTCTTAGAACACCAAGAGATTAACTTATCTCCCACATAACATAGATATCCATAGGTTGATCTCCTATCATCAGGATTACCTACCCAATCTGTATCACTATATATATTGATGTTTGTATCTGATGTGAATCCATAATACAAACCTTCTTTGAGTGTACCTGTTGTATAATTACACGGGTCTAAGGTGTAGAACCCTTGGGTTTCTAGGTGTGAAACCCTTTGGATTTATGGTTTATTTACCCCTTTTAGATGGGTCTTGAACCTTAGGGTTAATTCTCTAAGGTTGAGTACCTTAGGCTTCATTCGAAGCTTCTCCTAGCCACTTGGTTTGTACATGAAAGCTTGGAGAGTCTTCTTTTAGAAGCCATGTGATTTCATGTGATTTCCTAAGCTTGGAAACCATGTGAATACCTTAGGACCCATGTGATGGAAGGTACACATGTCCTCTTGAGAGGGACTTACCCCCTTGGTCTTGGAGCTATATATTGGAGGGGTTGGTTGGGTGGAAACACATCTCTCTATCCTACTGTGAGCTTGGCTAGTTAGTTTTCTTAGTTTGTGTGGAAGCTATGGAGTTCTCACACAACAGTGGTATCATAGCCCTTAGGTTGAGATCTATGGAGACTTTTATCTTCATCACTTTGCTTGTAAGCTCTTGTTGAGTTGTGTCGAAATTGTATTACTATAGCACTTCTTCATCTCTGTCGAAGTACTCGCCGTATGCAACTCATTGCTATTCATCAGATTAGCCAAAATTTGATGTGCAGCATATTTAGAATACGGGAATCGATCCTGCTACCTTTTTGTACCCATGGATGGGTCTTGTCCATTGCACCAGCCAATAGCTTTGATCTCCGTTCCTCCACGGCATTACAAGTTCAACAACGCGTGCAGCCTTCCAAGGGTCCCTAATCTCAGTCGCCCACTTACCCACGGCCTCTGTCCAACTTCCTGGAAACACCTTTTCTTGGCCGGTGGCTCTAGTGAGGAAGATGATGCTGCAACAGAGGTGAATGACAATGGTGTGATCAGTTCTGCAGACACATTTTTCGTTGCCTTCGATCCAAACCTTCCTGTGCTACCGCAATAGTTTTCTCTATCGAAGTTTTCGACTGAACCTTATAGTTCTTGTTCTTCTCAATACTTGCGCCTACTATCCCCGACGATGGGATAATATCTAGCTTTGTCAGATTCTCTCCTTCTGCAACCAACTAAAGCTACAAGCATCAGAAACTTCCATAGCTGAGACAAAGGCAGTTGTTGTTGAGCACTATTCTCTGCAGTTGAGATAAATTCTCCTTGTGTGCACTTGTAGATAATCAGCTAAGCGCTGCGGAAGCTCCATATCCAGCAGCATCCAAGATTTGTCCAATCGAGGCTTGAGATTTCTTCTTTCGAATCTTTTGTCAGCAGCTTCTGTGCAAAACGTTGAGAGACACTTTTCCTCAGACAACGGCTTCTGTGATTCGATCTTGCGATGTCACGCAATTTGGAGCAAAAAAGCTGATCGAATTCACATAAAGGCGAGTGCCTGGGATCAAATTATGATCTTTTAGATGCTATGCAAAGAGTTAGGCGAACCGTTGATTGTGCAGAAGTCACTTGGGAAGTTTTCAGCCTGACCAAAAGAAGTATCTGATGGGAATCGAACCTGTGACCATTCGGTCGCAGAACTTGTGCTCTCGCCAAGAATTCAAGGAGGTTTTGTGATTAGCTTTTTCTTTTTTGGGCCAGTCGAACTTGATAAGCTCATAGGCAAAAGAGGAAGAGCAACGGATACCGATCTGGACTCAAACTCATAACTTTCAGTCGACAACCGAACTAATGACATGTAGCATGGCTTACGGCTAAGCTATCCACCAGCACAGCACACGTTGGTGCAAACTTTTCATCAGACACTCCATATAGCTTATCTTGTTCAAGAAAGGTTACTACCAAGATAGAAAGAAACAACGAGGTTTGAGTAAGTCTTTATTAAAGTTTCTTTTCAATTTTCATGATATCATGTGCATGATTTTAAGATGCACACATATGGGCACACAAGTAAGTATCAAAATGCGCAAGGGAAACTTTAATATTGGATGAGATGGGATGACCCAAGCCTACTTCATCACTTGGAGACCACTAAAATAAAGCCAAAGGATGAACGAAGCTTAATTTCCATGTAAGTATTTGCACCTTTTTTCTTTTCTTTGCAAATTAAAGAACATACAATGCATGTCATAATAGACATGACTCGAAAGTGCATAGATTTAGGTGGCCTAGTTTTTGTGGACACATCGACAATCAATCATGGAAATAAGTTGCACTATGCATCAAGTTCATTTCTTTAAAAAGAAGTATTGGAGGTGCATAAAAATGATCATGCTGAGGAAGAATGCATCTAATGCATTGTTGCAACTTGCATATACAAAGTTTCATGGAAAATTTTAACCATTCTTTGGATAAACAAAGTTCAAAATTGGAACTTTTGCATGCTTTAAAGAGGGGTTCATATATGAACCTTATGCATGCTACACCTTTTTCCCATAAAGGTGTAAAATGTTTGGCAAGCACTATGCACATGGAACATATTACATGGGTTTTTGAGTTGAGAGGGAGAATAAGTTCTTGAAGTTAAGTTTAAATAAGATTTGATTTTATTGGTTTCCAGGAAGAATGATGATGATGAGGCCAATTGGCCACTATAAACCATTTAACTTCTTTATAATCGGTTTAGTATTTAAAAGCCAAAATAATCCTAATTTCTTGAAAATACCTCAAGCTTAAAATCCCTCTTATGGAATTTTAAATTCTATAAAAGCCCATGGCATGCCTGATCAGCAAGGCCATAGACTTAAAGTAGAAATACAAAAATTTTCTCTCTTAAAACCATGATACAATGGTGATAACTTAGAGCACTATCTCCTCAAAGCTCTAAGGAAGAGAAAATATGGTATAACAGAATCTTAGTTTTGGAAATGAAAGTATTAGTGTTTTTGTTCAAGAAAGTTCTTTGTTTGAAAGAACTATACAACTATTTGGAGCTTTACATTATTCTCCCAAGAAATGCAAGGCACGAAGAGAAGGTAAAACTCAAGGGTTTTAATAAACCCTAAATACCATTTTCTAATGTCCTAGAAATAAAGGTCTATATAGTAAATGGTATTACCATCTACTTCGATATAAAGATTTGATTGGCATGTCAACTATTCCTTGTTTAGATCACTCATTATGTCAAAAAGGATAATATCTAGTTGAGATATAAACTAGCTCTATTATCAAGTGACATAACAATGATCTTTTAGATTGCATCTAAACGAAGGAATCTTTGACATTAAGTCTTGTCAAGTTGCAATTAGAACTGAGACTTGGTAAGTTGAAATTCCATTATAGCATAGGCAATACATATGCTCTATAGTGGAAATAATACTTACAAGTCCAAGAAGTAATAAATCTTACTTAGAAGAAGGTTTGATCCCAAAACTCAAGCTAAACTTACCTTTACCAAAGTGGAAGTGTAAGCCGGATGGTATGGGACATCTAGGCTTACACTACCACTGAAGTAAATTCTATGCTATGGGACATCGAGTTTGTGGGTAATTTCAACTTAAAGTTTGGGATATTTGTTCTCTAAGCTTTGAGAAGAAAAAGCAAGAAGCTTTGAATACTTCTTTTAACCAGGGAGAACAATAAAAGATTGAAAATAAATTCTTTCAAATTCTATTGAAAGAACACGATTTTCAATATACCCTCAAGTAGTTTTTTAGGAGGAAAACTCTTAAGGAGGGGAGAAAGTCCCCAAGAACTTGTATCTTATGCCTTAAAAAGACCAATAGGGTATTGCAAGGTAAAAGATAGGCAAGAAATAGATAAAGTTGAAGTACTTCCTCGTATTCTAGTACTTCATATATCTTTGATTACATCTTCCAACTAAATGAAGTTCTCAAAGATTGGGAATTCTCAAAAGAACCCCAATGCAAGAGAAGACTTGCATACACCATAAGGATTGTATAAATCCTAAGTGGGATAGGAAAAGAAGTTGGATGAGCTATAAAGGATAAACCTAAAAGGTATTTTGATGCATCATAGGGATAACATAACATACGTTATGGATTGCAGTATTATAGACCTAAGGAGTATGGCTTCTTGTATGAAGCATAATAGCTAGATCCCCAAGTAAAACCCATGGGTAACGCATTGAACATGAAGGGATCTATTTGAGAAAGACCTAATCTTATCTCTTATTTTTTATAAAAGAAGAGAAGAAAGCCAAAAGACCCAAGTAGGGTAAAGATCAAGTCAAACTTAAAGTTTGATAAGATAAGTCACACCACATTAAATGGTTAACCAAATATTTAAGTAAGATTAGTAGTGGTGTATCTAAGCACCTTAGTCCTTGCTCTTATAATTTGGTACCATAGTATGAAGGGCATTTAAAAGGACAGAAAAGGTGAGAAAGTATAGAGACAAAGTTATGTGGATTGGATGAGGGACCCACTGGTATGGGACAGTGGGTACTGAATCCTGTTGAGTACTTTTTCTTGATGGCCTGAAGAAAAAGGGACTCATGATCCAATGGAAAACATCCGGAAGACAATGTCTAGGAATAGGCATCTTCTTCAGTTATCCTCTCAAAGGGAAGAAGAATTCTTCCAACAAGATACGAAAGGATCTATCTCTCATAGAGAGTTAGAAATAAAGGGAGGATCAACTTCTTTGAGTTTGAAGGTAAACTCCAAAGAATGAAGTTCTAAAAGCTTCATCCAAAAGCATAACTTGAAATTCAAGAAACATAAAGATGATCTTAGGCCAAGCTTGAAAGAAAGCTCAAAAAGATCATCTTTTGGATACTTGATATTTCAAGTCAATTGAAGAATAAGAAAGATCTAGTTACGATGTCAACATAGGACATCTTTAATAGATCTAGAATATAAGGGAGAGAATTTTGAAAGGATCAAGAAGACCTTTAAGGTTTGAGATCCAACTAGAGATCCGTAAGGATTAAGTTGTGAAGAAATGATTGGAATAATCTATTTCTACTTATGACCTTAAAGATAACAAGATCTTTTACACTATGAGTTCCCATCTTGGGACGTAGTTATAAAGATCTTAATCTTTTTGGAAGAACAAGTAAAATAGGTTTCAATCAATTGGAGTCTACAATAGTTAGATTAATCCCTATGGATTCTAGTCCCTTAAAGTGGATGCTCAAAACTATGTAAAGTTTTGAAAGAACATTGAACCCACTTTTGGTAAGCTATTTTCTCTGAACATAAAGAGGATGTTATATCCTCTTAGAATTAGAAAGATAATCCACCTTTACCATTCTATTGGTTAGGTAGGGATTAAATAATGAAATTCCCCTCTATTTAGATTTATTGGAGGCGAATTGCAAACAAGAAAATCCACCCATTTCACTAAACGAGGGTGATTTGGGCAAGGATTATGTAAGATTCATCTTCCTTTTAGAACAGTTGGATTCTAACTTGAGAGATGAATCTGATAAGGAAACCTTAAGTAGCATTCATCTATTTTGCTAGGTTCATGCACTAGTAGTGCAAAGAGATGGACCAAGGTAGTAATTTAGTTGAAGTCACTTTGACTCCACCTAATCCACATGTTTCAGCTTTGAAGACCTAGATGGCACATGGCTTAAACAAAGGAAATAGACAGGGATGTTCTCTTCCATCCTTTTCGTTCTTTCCATACTTTGCATTTGACTCAGTTCTTTTTCATATGCAAACTAGATGGAACTTTGAATGATTGGGGCAGGGAATCAAACCACACATGGATTTTCCTCTTTAAAGATTCATTCAGGATAGAAATCACCCTTTTGAATTAAGAGGCAAATTAGAGAGATGAAGGCCATGATCTTTGAGATTGATCATGGAGCACAAGGGAATACCCCAAGGTATATATCTCCACTCATTTCTGAGGACGAAAATGCTTTTAAGGGGGGGAGAATGTTTTATAATTACATGGGTATAAGGGGTAGAACCCTTGGGTTTCTAGGTGTGAAACCCTTTGGATTTATGGTTTATTTACCCCTTTTAGATGGGTCTTGAACCTTAGGGTTAATTCTCTAAGGTTGAGTACCTTAGGCTTGATTGGAAGCTTTTCCTAGCCATGTGATTTCCTAAGCTTGGAAACCATGTGAATACCTTAGGACCCATGTGATGGAAGGTACACATGTCCTCTTGAGAGGGACTTAGCCCCTTGGTCTTGGAGCTATATATTGGAGGGGTTGGTTGGGTGGAAACACATCTCTCTATCCTAGTGTGAGCTTGGCTAGTTAGTTTTCTTAGTTTGTGTGGAAGCTATGGAGTTCTCACACAACAGTACCCTTAATATATCTTAACACCCTTTGTCCTGCAATCCAACGTTCTTTCCTAGGACAATGCATGAATTGAGATAACACTCCAACTGCATATGACAAATCAGGCTTAGTTAATGTAGCATAGATTAGACTACCAACTAGACTTTGATATAGCTTCATGTCCTTGAATTCTTCTCCTCCATATCTACTCAATTTGTGATTCACCTCCATTGGAGTAGGTGCTACCCTGCAATCTTCCATTTTAAACTTGATTAGCAAGTTCTTCAAATACCTTTCTTGAGTCACATATACTCCATGTTGGGTATATGCAATCTCCATGCCCAAGAAATATGACAAGTATCCCAAGTCACTAATCTTGAACTCTTTCTCCATTTGCTTCTTAACACTTTGTATGCCCTTCTCATCTGTACCTATAAGAATTATGTCATCAATATATATACACATGTAAATGAACCCATCATCACTTGATTTAACAAGCAAGCTACTATCTGCCTTAGGCACTTGGAAACCAAGATCTTTCAAGAACTTCACAAGTGTATATTTCCATGCCCTTGGGGCCTACTTCAAACCATACAAAGCTCTCTTGAGCTTACATACATACTCTGGATACCTTTTATCCTGAAAACCTCCTAGTTGCTCCATGAAAACATCATCTGAAATGTAACCATTTAGAAAAGCATTCTTCACATCTAATTGACATATCTTTCAGCCTTTACATGTAGCAATAGCTATGAGAGTCATTATAGTTGTCATCTTTGCCACAAGACTATAAGTCTCATCATAATCAATACCATATGTCTGATCATACCCTTTCACAATAAGTCTAGCTTTATATCTAGACACACTTCCATTTGCATACCTCTTTGTCTTGTAGACCCATTTGCATCCAATGATCTTTTGACTATTTGGTTTAGGAACGTTCTTCACCTTTTGCCTCTTCATATGTAGAAGGTTCTTCCTCTGCTTTCACCATATAAGCATAATCTTTAGTGGTGAAAAATGAAGATTCATAGCTATACCTTGTAGGTTGCCATTTGTGCCTTGATGATCTTCTGAGTTCTACACTTCTTGAAGTTTCTGGTTCATCACATTCTAAATCAAACCTTGGCATTTCTTCAACTTCAACTGATACTTCATTATTCTCTTCTTCATCAAATATTTGAAACTTTGATTTACCTTTCTTCTAGTTCAATGTTTCTTCATCACCTACATTGATGTTAATTGTACCTGCATACCAAGTACCTTGCTCATCAAATGTAACATCCTTTGACACAAGGAATTGCTTTGTGGATGGACTCCACAACCTATAACCCATCTGCTTAACGTCATAACCAATGAACACATACTTTGCAGCTTTAAGTTCTGATTTATGCCTCAATTGAGATGGCACATATGCATAAGCCAAACACCCAAACACTTCGCAATGATCTAAGGTAGGTCTCTTACCCCACCATGCCTCATATGGTGTCATACCTTGCAAAGCTTTACATGGTAGCCTATTAACCAAGTATGTGGCTATATTTACAGCCTCAACCCACAAATAATTAGGGTAAATTTTCTCCTTCATCATTGGCCTTACAGACTCAACAAGAATTCTACTCCTCCTTTCTACTGCACCATTTTGTTGAGGAGAGTACCTACAAGTAACTTCCCTTTTTATACCTGCATCCCACAAGTAATCATTGAACTCATTAGAGAAATACTCTCCCCCTCCATCTGACCTTAGTCTCTTCAATTTTTGTGCTGAAACTCTTTCTTCATACACATGATAATATTTAAAGGTATTGATTTATCTTTGATCACATATATGGTGATCCACGTGGTAGCATCATCAACATAAACCACATAATATCTTGAACCATTAATACTAAAATCCTTTGATGGTCCCCACACATCTATATGCACCAATTCAAGCTTCTCTGAATACATGAAACCATGCTTGTTATATGATTGCTTATGAGCCTTACCTAATTGACATGCTTCACATCTGTATGTCATGTTGACCTGCAACATTAGGTAATCCAAGCACTGAACCATTATTGATCATATCCTTAATACCTCTTTCATTAAAATGTCCAAGCCTTTTATGCCAAAGATTTAACTCAGAGATCTTGTGTCCTCCATAAGTGAACAAAGCATGACCAACATTGCCTTGAATCTTCAATGTGAATAGCCTTCCTTCTTTCTTCCTTGAAACAATTTGTTTATACCCATTGCTAGGGTCTTCCACAAAAACTACATCATTAGTGAACCTTACTTCATAACCTTTCTCTACAATTTGCCTTGCACTTATCATATTCTTTGGGATTGTAGGAACATACAAAACCTTACTCAGAAGAGTGCTTCCATCCTTGGCCTTTATTGATCCAATGGACTCCACATTGTGCTTTGTGTTATCATTTGAACTATATGATTAGTTACCTTATTCTCCAAATCAATCATCAAAGCTATGCTGCCACTCAGGTGATTACTACACCTTGAGTCAATGTAAAAGACTCTTTGATCTTCACTTTGTCTTTCACAAGTTGCATTCATAATTAAGGTTGAATCCTCCTTCTGATCTGAAGCATAGTTATAGTAGGTATTATTGTAGGATTGACTTTGAAAGCCTCTACCTGCATTTCTTCCAAAGTAACCTCTACTACCTCTACCTCTGAAATTACCTCTCTCATTTCTATTAACTCTTCCTCTTGAATTAAAGTTTTGATTGTATCCTCCACTATTCTGATTATCATGCCAACATTCATGAGCTAAATGATTAGTCGTACCATAAATCCAACAAGCTTTAACACCATCTTTATTACTTCTACCTCTTCCTCTTCCTTTGCCACCTCCTCTTCCTCTTAGGAAGTTAGCTTGGCTAGTAGTGCCTTCATCTTCATTCAATTGTTTCTTGCCTTTGTTAATCTTCTTCTGGTCCTTTGAATTCATTGCTTGAACTGTACTTTTATCATCATCTCCTTTGACATCTTGCTCAAAGGTTAGCATATGTCCTAGTAATTGATTCAAATCAGGGGTGAAATGATCTACTGACAATTCAGTGGATAGAATGAAAGGCTTCCACTTCTCATCTCCGCTCATACCTGTGAGAATTTGTCTTACCAATTTTTCCTCTTCAATATCTTCATCAACTGCTCCCAATGCATCTGCAATATCCTTCATCCTTGCTACATGATCAAAAATAGATTGAGAAGCCTTCTCTTTGAATGTGGTGAATTCTACCCATAAAGATGCATTCCTTGACTTTGTAGTGTTTTGGAAATGCTCCTCCAAAGCATTCCATATGTCACTTGTACTTTCAAGTCCTCTAATGTGAGGTAGCAAGTAATCATTGACTCCCATGTAGATAATGCTCCTTGCTTGAGCATCCTTCTTCATCCATGTCTTCAAATCTGAGAGCTCTTCCCTAGTTTGAACACTAGGATCCCTAAATTCTAGTATTTCTTCTTCACTTGTAAACTATCCTATCAGGTCTTTGCTCATGAGATGAGCTTCCATCCTCATAGACCAAGCAAGATAGTTTTCTCTATCCAATTTCTCTATCTAAAGAGAATCTCTCATCCTTTCTTCACCTGTGCAATAAATTCTTCAAGCTTTGTTAATAATGAATGTACCCTTACTTTCAATGTAGTTCCTTTTGATCTTTTGGATAGCTTCAAGACTCCTTCTCTAGATTTCACTTCAAACTTTCACCTTTTTGAATCTTCAAAGGTTGATTTCTATATAACTGCAACAGTTGAGGTCCTCCTTTCTTTAATTTTGATAACTCCTGCTCTGATACCACTAATGGAGATTGTTAATCTCCAAATGAAAAAGTTATTCTTGATGTTAGAGCACCTCTATATCAAGAATAACTCAAAATCTCAACCAATTTTGGAAGACCAATGCCAAATTATCAAACTTTGATTTAATTGTGAAGAAACTAATTATTCAGAAAAGTCTGATGCACTTAATTCACTCATCGACTAATCAAGTATGTAAATTTTTCAATAAAACTTTATACAAGATGTCTCCTAATGTTTTTGCACCTTCTCCAAGTTAAACCTCTTGAAAAGATTCAGTAAATCTTGAGATTTACTCCAAACAATGTACTTATGTCTGAAATTGTTCTCCTGTGTAGTTGACTTTGACACCTGCAACTTCTAATGCATGCTTCTCCCAAACTAGACCCCGTTTAATCAAATTCTTTGCCTTTTATACAACCAAAAACCTATTATGAAACATATCAAAAGAATTTCCGCAATACTAGAATAAGGGGAAGATAGTGTTAGAAGTTATGTTCAATATTAATTAGAAGGAATGGGGCATAAATATGTGAAAATAGACTAGTGGATAAAGAATATCTCTTATAAGTGAGAGATGGTGGGTTCAAATCCCCTATATGCTAAGTACGGAAATAAGTAAGCTAACTAGAGAAATAAGTAAGCTAACTGGGGTAATAAGTAAGCCCTTATTGCCACTCATTTGTAAGAAATGGTTCGCATGTTGCCAATGGCTGCCAATAGAACCACCAGGAACCAAGAGAACCATGAGTGCCAGAGAATCCAAAGATGCCAAAGTTATGCCATAGTTCTATGCCTTAGTAGACGCCTTAGTTGACGTGTAGGAGTAATTGTAGGAGTAATTGAGAGGAGTCTATTAGAGTACGTGTATTTATAGGTATTTTTCATTATGTCTTGAATAAAAGATACATGAGGATGGTGCTTTCAAAAGCATGCATTAATGAGAATCTTCTTTATTTACAAAATCATTCCTTTCTAAACAATCTTCTATTTTTACAAAAACATCGCTTTCTAAATGATCTACTATTTTTACAAAAAATATCAAAAATAATATCTTTTAACTATCTTGAGAAATATCTGAAGAAGTCCATGCACATTCATGCCCTCATGATTCTTCACCTGCTAAATCAAAACACAATCACATTAGAAACCTCAAGACATTAAAATCCATATAACATTCCATTACTCCATAAAGTATAACATGATATGCAAAAATCAAGTGTCATAATGTGGAGTTAATGATGTCTTATGAATCCATTGAGATTCTTCAAGTGAGTGATTTTTATATTTTACTAAATATCTATGATATTGCTTACCAGTATGGGTAGTGATAACATCATAATCAAGTATTTTCTCTAGAACTAAAATTTCAACATCCTCTTCAAGTAAAGGAGGATCATTCAAAATTGGATTGAGTGGTAAAGTTCCTTTAAAGGATTTCAATAAACTAATATGAAAAGAATCATGTATATTCAAGTGAGAAGGTGTGTCTGGTCTAAAAGCATTCTCATTAATTTTTTGAATAATACGGAAAGGTCCATAATAACGTGGTGCAAGTTTAACCTTCGGATGTTGTGAAATATTTTTAAAACATCTTTTAAATATTTGTAACCATAAAAAATCATTTTCATTAAATTTTTTAGCTAAATATTTCTTATTAACATTACGCATCTAATGTTGTGGACTCTTTTTAATGTGCTCATGAACCTCATGAAGTGTAGAAATATGATCTTGTGCACAAGAAAAAGCCATAGGAATATCAGTTTGAGTGATAGACATGGTAATGGGAAGCTTTTTATCATACAAAATTTCATATAGTGCACATTGAGTAGTGGTATGTGTTGTGTTATTATATGAAAATTGTAATAAAGGAAATTTCTCATCCCAAGTACTTGGATTATCTAAAGAATAACAATGTAATAAATCTAAAATAGTAATATTTGTAGCTTCACTTTGCTCGTTACTTTCAGGATGAAATGCAAAACTAAAGTCTATTTTGGAACCTAAATTTTGAAATTATGCAACCCAAAAGTGATTACAAAAACAAACATCTAGATCTGATAGAATAACTTTTGGAAAAGCATGATGCAAAAAAATACATTTAATAAATAAATAATCAACTTGATGTGCAAAAAGAGTCTTTTTACAAGGAATAAAATACACTTGTTTATTAAACCTATCAACAATTATTCCAAATCATATCATTATGAGATGAAGTTGTAGGAGGAACAGTAATAAAATCTATAGAAATTTGTTCTCATGGTCCATTAGGTATGGGAATTGACATTAATAATCCAAATGCTTTACCATGATGTTGTTTCACATGTTGGAACACAATGCAATGAGAAATATATTGTGCAACATCCTTTTCCATATTTGACCAAAAGAAAAATTCTTTACACTTAGAAATAGTACTTTGTATGCCCCTATAATCCATGTACAATGGTTCATGCATCTCTTTCATAACAAATTCTTTAAAACTTTGTATGATGCATAACTTGCATTAGAAATACAAGAATCCATTATGAAATTTGCAGTGATCCTCACTAAATATTGTAGAATTATTGAAACCATTCCATGTTTGTGGAAAATACAAATCAGATGCATAAGTAAATATCATGTCATTAAATGAATGAATATGACTAGCATAAATATTATTGATTGAAATAATATTTGTTTGTGGGGATGGGAAGTGAGTGAGGGTATCAACTACAATACTAGCTTTGCCAGGTTGATATTGAATTAAAATTTCATAGCTTGTTGGTTTATTTTGATTAGAACTTCAGAACCTATAACGTTATGTTTCGAAAATTTTAAAGCATGCACAACAGATAAGAGTTCTTATATGGATTTTAATGTTATACTTTATGGAATAATGGAATATTATATGGATTTTAATGCCTTGAGATTTTGAATGTGATTGTGTTTTGATTTAGTAGGTGAAGAATCATGACGGTATGAACGCATGTGGACTTATTTAGATATATTTCAAGATAGGGTAAATGTATTATTTTAGATATTTATTATAAAAATAGTAGATCGCTTAGAAAGCAATGTTTTTGTAAAAATAGTAGATCGCTTAGAAAGCCACGTTTTTGTAAATAAAGTAGATTTTCATAAATGCATGCTTTTCAAAGTGCCACCCTCATGTATCTTCTATTCAAGATGTAATGAAAAATACATATAAATACACATACTCTAATACACTCGTCCATGAGAGTATGTGGGAGGAGATTGTACCCAATCTTGTGTTTAGTCTCTTATCTCTCTCTATTATGTGTATGCTTTTGTGAGATTTTGTTTATGTACTATCTATGTGTACGTGCATCTACAAGATCTGGTCAACGGTGGTATCAAAGCATGTGCATGTCTACACAGGTGTACTTCTTGGAGTTCTGTCATGATTCATGACGCTGTTCACGATTCGGCATCCATTCCCAT